>CALSBZ010046791.1:3228300-3271759 GCA_943591055.1 Gobionotothen gibberifrons
TCTGACTTGAAGTGTGTGTTTTGCTCGGTTCACCGCTGCATCACAGCTGGAGGAGCTGCAGGTGAGCAGCGGAGTTTTTCAGGCTTCGACAGCAACTTCGTGATCATTTGGCAAGATTGGCATGCCAAAGATTTTGCCACCGCTCCCGAAGTTGCTGCCGAAGCCTGATAAATTCCACCGGTGGTCATACGATGGCTTAGGATGCCCTCACGAATGCCTTACGAAGGGCAAAATGGACACGCGAAGTCAACACGAAAATGAACCTTCGGCAATGCTTTGGCATGCCAAATATGTTGCCACCGCTCCCGAAGTTGCTGCCGGAGCCTGAGAAACTCCACCGGCGGTCATACGATGGCTTAAGATGCCCTCACGAATGGCCCGATGCTGTTACGATCGGAGCCGAATTTGAACATTTCCTTTATCGTGTGTCCATCGGGAGTCAATTTCGGGACAGTGTGACAGGGGCTTTAGCAATGAGCTGCAGTAAAATGCATTTATTTTTGAAGCCCTGCTTAGAGAAATGTTGCTCTCTTGTAGCTTCTCATCTCAGAGGCATTGTTCCTTTGTTTTTGAGGCCTCTATGATCCGATATGAGGGCACTTCCACCCACCTGAGCTACTTGTTCGCTTCATCCACCAACATGGATGACTAACGCTCGCTGTTCAAGACAGAAGCTCAGGAGCGATGCGGCCCACACAGCGCACACGCTCTTCACCGGCCAGAGTGGGGGGGGGGGGGCTGCAGGAGGAATTGGAGGAAGAGGAAGAGAGGGATTCATCAGTGCAATGAGATAAATGAAACACAGTAAATCAACTTATTTGTGCATCGAATTGGATTTGTGATATTGGTAGAATGAGTGGGCTTACTAGAAGATTTTCCTGCTTTTAATCAGCTCGCTGTGATTAAATTCTGGTGCTCTCAACAAACAGCTGTCGCTTTATTTGTGTTGGGGATTAGTTATTTGCCAAAGCGAGCTAGCTATCAAAGTGCAAAGTCAGTTGTGTTGACAGTGTTACAGATCATTTAGAAAAAGCTGACACCATTTATTGTGACTTCCCGAGAAATGTTCAGACAATAGCAGGAAGCCCACTGCTTTTTCTCTTATTCTAGCATTTCTGCTGTTATTTTGGAAATGCCAGCCCCATTGGCATTTCCAGGAAAGCTTGAGGCCTACTTGTGTGTGTGTGTGTGTGTGTGTGTGTGTGTGTGTGTGTAAATCTGCTTTTCATGCACCAAAGAGGCATTTTTTGGCATGTGTGCGTCTTTTCAAGGCAACTGCTGCCAGGATGGAGGAAGGAAGGGCTTTTTATCTGAGCCGTGTTCATGTGAGCGCTGAGTATCCTCACTTGCTCATCAGAGAGCTGTCAGAAGCAGAGGTCAGCTGCGGGGTCGTCAGGGCAGCAGAACATTGGAAACGCTGAGAGAGAGAAGTGTAAAAATGTTTTCTCTTTGATAAGAAGAGATCTGACTGACAATCCTCCTTTGCACCTGTTATTGTTTTCACACAAAATCCCCTGGGATCAACATAGTTACTGGTGGTGTTTCAGTATTTGCAATCATGACTTACAAAGTATTAAACTTGAATGTAAAATAATTATGGGAAGCAGCAATCTTAAAAATGGAGGCTCAACAAAGCCCAAGGAGTCTGTAATTTGGGGTTGTGTGAATGCTTGAAAGTGTGGATGTATGCATGTTCATCTCATTCAATACACAATTATTATTTTTGAAAAGTAAAAATCGCAGCAGAGGCCGAGACATCCTGATTTTAAGAGTACGATCCCAAAAACACTGGATCTTACATGTCCCATAATGCAACTAGTCTGAGGCATATTTCATTAGACCATATGTGCCTGCTAAACACACATCTCTCCTACTCCCCGCAGTTTGTGCCGCCAGCTTCCTAAGATTTCCTCTAAGCCCATGCCGAGGTGTCATCATTACAGTATACAGTAATCATAGCGTTTACTTTTCTGACTTTGGAAAGCTCCCTGCAGAGCCACAGAAGACTTTACTCAACTGTTTACTCAACGGTTTCCATAGGCAATGACTTTGATGGGTGAAATCAGTGGTGACCCTTTAAAATGCAAACGCACATGAAACCACTAGAGGGCGATAATAAATAACAAAACTTCAGAGTTAAAAGTTTTCTGAGGAAGGGGTTTTACTTCAGCTGGAGTAATTGGTTTGAATAGTCTAATTTCAGTAGATATACTACTGAATACAGGACTGTGCATCACAGCAGGCAAGATGTGTTTGTCCCATTAGACTGAATGACAGACAGCAAGGCATTAATAAGTTGCAGTACCTTTCCCTGTGTGGAGGACCCATCTGAACACCTGCACAGGTGAGACATGAACGTTCTCTGCAAAGATTCAATTTAAATCAATAAAAAATGTCCAATATGTTTTTATTAGTCATTCAACCTTCCTAATCAAGCAAAAATGTCCAATATGTTTTGGTTGCAGCTTTTTTTTAATGGAAAATAAAGTCTGCTGATTGTACAAAAGTGTGATTTTGTAGTTATCCTACACAATGTATACTGTAAGTCATGTACTATAAACATATTCACCTATTACCTACACCTATTTTTCAAGCTAAATAGTTCAATGTTTGTATTATGGTTCAGCTTTGTTGTCCTCTTATCTAGCTATATGTCTATTTTATTATTTTG
The DNA here is from genome assembly GCA_943591055.1 of Gobionotothen gibberifrons. Taxonomy (NCBI): domain Eukaryota; kingdom Metazoa; phylum Chordata; class Actinopteri; order Perciformes; family Nototheniidae; genus Gobionotothen; species Gobionotothen gibberifrons. The sequence continues at coordinate 3,230,972 of CALSBZ010046791.1, forward strand.
TTTCTTCATTTTTGAGACTCCAATGTACAAAGGCTTAACATTGTACATGTTATTCATATTTTCAGCTTGGAAGAATGTATCCATTGCCATCCTTTGTGTTGTGAGAAGGTGTTGGCGTTGGATGAGGTTGCATGGAGCAGCCAGTGTAGGAGGGCACTGGTGAGGAGGATCAGTGATGCTGAAGGGAGGCTATAATATCCGAGAATTCAAATCATTATCACCATCATCTGAACTGGAGGAAAAGTGGTTTTCAAAGCTCTTCCGCACAGGCTCCTCCTTTCACCCTCCTGTATCAAACTTGAAGATTGGCGGTGCCTGCTGCTGCGCCTCCTTTTCTACTTAGTGGTTTCAGTATTTTTAAAATGCGGTTTATCTTTAATATTGGACATAGCTGGGGCCACTGTCCAAGCCGAGAGGTTTTGTTGAATGTTTGCTTTTCTCAAAGGGTGTAATGGTCGTCAACAACACTCCCAAAACAAGAGCAGCAACACCTCTGGACTACCGCATGGACTCGCTGGAACATCCGATGTTACAAGTAAGTTCATGCTAATTTGAGTGGCACCGTCATTTTCACTTAAAAGCGTTTTACAGTTGTTTGAAGTTAGCTTAGCATCCGAAATTAGCAGGTCAATTTTAGCTCACCTGTGCACTTCCTCGCGCCCATTGGTTGCTGCTTAATTAAGCTTTGATCACGTACCGCTGTGTGAGCCGCGAGGACGTCACCTCGTGAACTTTGAACGGTAATTTATTTTATTTAAAATTGTCGTCGAAGCTATTATCTTTGAATTTTTCTTTGTCTTTTAAGCCTAATATCTGTCGTCATCTTTAACCTACACATATTCATTATAATATTAGGTTGCTATATTGTCATTGTAAGGCTACTTTTTAAATGTAAGGTGAAACCATTTTATTCGAATGCACACATTACAAGGAGAAACAATTGTATGACACAACAAAGTTTAAAACAAACACGTATGTATTCTTTCATAGTGTCATATTGTTTCATTCAGGCTTATGTTTCAATGTACTGACAATGTTTTTTATATTAAAGCTGCTGTAGTAAAGCTTATTTTAACAAATGTACACTTGGATGGTTCAAATTCGTAACTATCACCCTTCAATAACTGAAAAAAAAAAATGGACTTAAAAAATGGAGTGGAGTAACATGTTTCCATGTGAAATGTACTGGAACTTATAAACTAGCATAAAACAAAAAAGCACCAGAACTTCAAAATGGTAGTAAATGTTGAAAATGAATGAAAACATCTGCTGGATTTTCAGAAAGCCTCATGTAACGCATTTGAAATATTGAGTTTTGCACTATCTTTCTATTGCAGTATAAAGAGCATTATTCAACCTGTATTGGCATTTATTTATTTTTTAAAGCTCTTCCTCTTCCTCAGGCTCCTTTTTTGCAGCTCAACCAGTTCTAAATGACTGGCTCTTGAGAAACGGTCAGAATATTTCCCCGTCTCTTTTTATTTGCATGATTAACATGTCCCGGGGGAACAGGCTGGAATAAAAGGCAGATTTAAAATGAATGCCTGTTTTTCAGTTGCTACTAGCAACACATGCCTTATGAACCCTTGAGCTGAGTGCATTTCCAGCCCCTCATCATATCAGCTTGCATATAAGAGACCACCCACATCATTACCATTGTTTTATGATCCCTGTCATAATGTTACTTCAAATAAAATACTGAAAGCTGTACTTAACTAATTGAACTAGCAACAGGCTCTATGTCCACACTAAAAAGATAGCTTCACATTTCTTTCAAACCTTTGTTTAAACAACACAGATGTTTATCTACTGATAAACGTCTTGGTCTACAAAATGCCCATCAAATAGTTCCGCCTGTGGATTTAATAAAATGTCTTGTTTTGTCTATCTGCCCACAGCCCAAAGCTATTTGGTTTACTCGTATTAAAGATTTAAAAAATGTCAGATTCTAGAGGCCACGAAAACTATTTGTTGGGGTCATAGCTGCTGAAAAAATTACAAAAGTATCCAATAGTAGCCCATTAGTTTATTGTTAGTTGACAAGCCTACATTTTTTTTAAATATTTCAAGCAAATATTATCTGGTTGCAACTTCTCTATTGAGTATTAACTTATTATTTGACATTTTACAAACAATTTCCATGTACATGTGAATGCAAGTATTGTATTAAGGTAAACATAAATGATCAGTATCTCTTCTTTAACACTTTAACTCTTTCCCTTTTGGTTCTCTGTAGTCTCAAAGCAAAGGAGGTCGAAGAAAAGGTCGATTTAAAGGTTCAGATGGCAGCACCTCCTCCGACACCACCACCAACAGCCTTGTCCGCCAGGTAAGGATAGCAGTTCGCTTTTTTTAAACTTTGTGACACCTCGATGGCTTATGAGTATACTGCCGGTTGAATCCGGCCGCATACCTTCTGTTGCTTGCTTCCCAATCTCAAGATGTATCTGATTATTTTGTGCACCATGAAAGAATATCATTGTGACTAATAACATTTCCTGTTGCTTCATTCAGGAATGCAACCCTTGTGTGTGTCTGAGTTTGTGTTTATCCCTGACGGGCATAAGAGCCCTGCCCCAGTCATCATCATCCATCAGGGATGAGATGTGCATTGCAGTGAAGGGCCTCTGTAAACACTGCTGGGTACAGTATGTTAAGTGGAGGCCTCTCTCTGTGCTGCATCCTCAGCAGTGACACAGTGGCCTGTTATAAAGCAGACGCTGTGAGGTACACACTCGACGTGTCTGGTATTTGTTGAACAGACTTGCAAGGCGACAGGATGGGCCGAGTTAAGGATGCGCGCCCCTGCCTAAATGTTTCTGCCTTTTTTGGAGGAGGCTCGCATCGTCTTTGGCACGGGAAGCCGGAGGAGATCAGAGCACAAAAAAAACAGCACCTCCCAGCCTGCTGTGTGCTTTGTCTCAAGGTTGTGGAGTAGTTCTGAATGAGCTGCTATCATCATCAGGAGCCGCTTGGTGAGAAATCGCCTGATTTTTACTACCACCCGTGGGAGCTCGTACCCATTCCCACAGTCCTGTCCCCAAATGAGGAGTTCCCCTTCATTCTGAGTCATCACAGATAAACTCAATTAGGCTGAGAGTGAGCGTTTTTATGCGACTTAACTCCACATCCTACAGAAATAAGAGCCCATTAAAGTAAAAGACAGTACAGGGATGTGGTGAGTGTGGAGGAGTAATGTGTTTCGGGGTCAGTGAGGTCCTAGCATGCCAGGCACGAATCCCATTTTTAGATATTTGCTGCAAGAGGGCCCCAGGAATAGCAGACCTTCCAGTAACTTCTCTTCTGTTTGGATAATAATGTAAATAGTGTTTTTCATTTGTGTTATCATAACAGCGGGTTTTTAATGGACCTTATTTCCCTCGCCATTGTGCTCAATCATAGTTGCCTGTGATTATTTTCACTTATCACAGAAGTATGAGGACGTAATATTTAGATCTCTAAACTAACACCATGCCGGGAAAGTATGAAGCTAGCCTTTGTGTGGTTAACTTACTAGCTATTCATCAATTTGTCATAATGTTTAGTCAAAGCTGCTGTTTTCTAAAGAATATTTGACATACTGGATGTTCTATATTGTTTTAGCTCTCCCACCTGTCTGACCTGTTGTTTTTAATGCCCTATTTTTCTGGCATTACTGTAGGCGTCTTAAGAACAGCCAAGAGTGGTCAAGGTCACCGTGCAATCGATCCACTGTTGCCCTGAGCGTCATAAAAACGTCTTCTGAAATACAGAATTACTCACGCTGCTAGAGAGCGAGAGGGGCAGAGGGCAGACGGAGAGTAGGTTGAAAGAGAAATGATGAGAGATGTTCCCTGAGGTCGCAGCCTGAAGCCCGGGGGAGTATGGAGGAGGCTGGGAAGGGTGGAGGTCCAGGCCAGACCGGACCGCTCAGCCGTGGGAGTAGCGAGGTCAGCGTCGAACTGGAGCCTGGCACTCCATTGAGAAGGAAGAAGGGCAGAACTGTCATAGATTTGTCAGCATCAGGTGGATGGTTTATTTTCATTTATGCGGGGGTGGACTGCAGTGTAAGCAAAGAAATCATCTCGCAAACATTTGTGGTGCATCATCCATCTGTTCATGCACACGGTGCGAGGCTACAGTTGCTAATAAATAGTATTGCGATTAGGATCCTGTTTTAGCACTCTGCACGGATTTCCTTTTACAGTCCAGACATCTACGTCAAACCATTTCTCAGGAGGCAGGAAAACAGATGTTTCGGTATCAGTTGGAGGAGGAAGTAGTTAAAGGAATAGTTTTCCCTTTTTTTTTTTTTTAGAAACACTCTAATTGGCTTTCTTGGCAAGAGTTGGGTAAAAAGATGATGTCTTTCTCATGTTTGTCTGAATGTAAAGCTATGGCCTTTAGTGGGTTAGCTTAGCATAAAGACTGGAAACGGGGGGGAACAGCCTTGAGGACTGTATATTCTGATTATCTAAGATACTGTTCTGCCCATAGGTGTAAGTGGGACTGATTGTCCATCTGTAGACTGGCAGCATCTGTTTTGTGCCTAATGCACCCTGGGAAACAATCCCCTATGACTCAGAATAATAATACACTGTCTTTATATAGCACTTGTCTAAAAAGCATAGTTAACAAAGTGCTTTGCAGAGAGTGAGAAACAAAGCAGCAGGATTAAACACTCGGGGAAGAACGGCTTCAAAGCAAGTCTTCAAAGTTGACCTAAGTAGTGAGTTTAAAAAAAGACACCGGCTCTGCAAGCATAATTTTTGTTCTGATGGGCTGTAAGATTGCTGTTGATGAATGTTCCACAACTTCCTTTTAAACGAATGCCTGAAGAACTGGCTCTCAGAGCTATTGGAGCTGGATTTGACATGCAGTTAGAGACACCAGTCTTCGAAGCAAAGAAAAACAAACGGAATAAGAACAGACAGGTTATAAAATGGATTGATTAATTGTAACATCACCTGCCAAAAGCGATTTTAGGGGCTTATAACCTTATGAGACAACCTTATGTACAATGCAAACATGAGTAACGCAAACTGTTATTTGCATATGAGGCACTGCATTATGTCATCATTAACCTCCATGCTTCTACCCACACTCGCACTGTTTATGTAAATTATTGCACCAGGCTCTGTATCGCCTCCACCTACACCTCCATCTCTGTATGTCTCAGTGTGTGTCGATGTCTCCCACTGCAGCAGCTTTTTTCACGGCACATTGTTGCACTTCACCCTCTCTGTCTGTACATTTAGGCTGGAACCATGTATGTGATGATGGAAGGCATCCAGTCAGGGCAGGAACGCCTGTCTGCTCCCTGATTGCGGGCATTTTTCCTTTTCATCTTCCTGTAGATAATTTTTCTCTTCTTAATGGAGAAAAGAGGTTGACGCAAAAAGTTTACTCTGATACTTATCAGATCTGGCAACCCTCGACTTTTTAAGTAAGGGATATCAGTGCCATACTGCAGTGGTATGGAGAAGCTGCCACTGGAAATCTGGAAGGGAAGTTTAACATTAACCATGCAGATATTTTTCTGAACTTTGAGCAACTTATGTCGTAGTTTTCCAAGATATTTCTGAACAGCCATATGTGGTTTCTGGCAACTAACTGCAGTAGTGTTGCATGGGGGTTAAATGTGGAAATGTTAAAATGTGGTAACCACTGCTCAATCAGCCATCATAAAAGCACAATACTGCCATCTAGTGGCAGACTGATTGAATGCAGATATTTAAATTAGTTAATGGTTTACAGTGAAGGTGCCAAAGTACTAAAGAAACCTATTAAAAAGCAGGCAAATATGTCTCGCTAAAATACACTTCAGCAGTGAATGCCTTGCATCCACACTGACCTTAATCCAAGTTGCTCAGCCCCCACGCTTGCCCACCCTGCTGTTTACAGCCTGGGCTAAATTAATTTGGCACTGTGTTGATGCAATGCCCACTAAGTGGTCAAGGTCAATGCTCTCTGCTCATGCTATGAGGGATGAAGTCATAACTATCACCTTTTTTAAGTAGTATTTTGAGTTTGTAAGCCATGCCATAAAATGCATATAATTGCTGCTGGTAATAGTTTTTGTTTAGTTGTTAAAATGCCATTTTGAAATGGCTTATTTTTTCTAGCATACAGCCCCAAAAACCAAAGTTTACTATCACATAAGATGAAGAAAAATAAGAAATCCTCACATTTGGGAAGCTGGAAATTGCCTTAAACATTAATCAATTTTCCGAACAGTTTTGATTTGTGTCTGTCAATCAATTAATTTATTTTTATTTTCAAGAATCTGTGTATTGGGAAAGTAAACCTAAGTTATTCTCAAAAGTGCATACATTTAATTTGATCATACTGTAAGATGGATGCATTGTATGACCTCATTCTCATGCCGTTGAAGTTTGCTCTCATCAGGTGTCTGCTGCCTCTTTGATATATTCACATTGTCTCCTCGGTAGTGATGGAGACATTTCTCTATTGCATGCAGAATGACTTTGCTTTTGAATTATGGTTTGATCCAACAGATACGATGGCAAGGAGAGATGGATTTTTGTTTTAGAAAATGTGTTTGCATCCAGTAATGACATTGAACCTGAATTAAAAAGGCAGAAATTAATTTTTGGACATCATGTCCTGTAGTGTTTTTAATGGCGTCAGCTGCAGCAGCAGTGATCATAACTTCCTGAAGGGAGACAGGCCCTGACAGATTACCTGATAGATAGGATTCCTTCTCACCGTGAGGTGCACATGTCTCTGTTTACAATGACGTCTCTCCATCACCGCAGACGCATGCCAGCCAGTGAATTATTGGCAGTGAATAGAGAGGCTTCAATGTTGATGAAAGACGGTGGCAGATTTATGTTGGCCTGAGCGTCTGTCGGACCAAAGCAGGAGAAATGTTTACTGCTACTATACTGATACTATCACTGATGAGCACAGAGCTGATGCACACCATCTGCACATGAAGGAACCATATATAAAGTTTTAGTTAGTGCTCTCCAGTTGCTAGTAGTAGGATTTGGTTTCATTTTGATACAATTCAGATTAGCTTTTTCTAGCTGTTATGCTAAGCTAGCCAGCCTCTGGATGTAGCTTCATAATAAGTGTCTCAATCTTTCTATCTAATTCCCAGCACGAAAGCGCGTACTTTTATTACCAAAAATGTGCAAAGAGCACAAGCTATTTCTTACTTGTATGAACTACATTCAGTTGTACCTTTTTGAACGATAGGCTACAGAGGTCTGGTAAACTCACTTCATTAAACTGTACACCCCTCATTTTAAAATGCAGCTGCAACTGACACTGACTCAAGTGACATCAGGTCATTTCTCACATTGTGCGCAGCCACAAAACTGTTTTAACACCTTTGTACACTTTTTAACACTTGAACTTTAACATTCAAAGAAATATACTTTAATTCTGCCTTTTGGCTTATTTAAACCCAAAGGGTAATCGATGCAAAATAATAGTAAAACTAGTTATTTGTTGCTGGGGGAGAATAGAATAGAACCGTTTAATGTCATTATGCATGTACAATGAGATAAATAAATGCTTCTCCCTTTCAAAAGGTGCCATCAAAACAAAAAACATCACAACACAAGACAACAAATACACGCAGCATACATACTTAGGAATAAGGAATAAAGTGCAGTAATTATTTCCAGGAGTGTAATAAATAATAATAGTATGTATTTATAATAATAATAATGGTATATATGTACAGAGTCACATTTATTTATAAGAGGTATGACTTTCAGGTGTTAAGAGCAATGATGGCTCTTGGGGAAAAAACTGTCTTTGAGTCTGTTTGTTTTGGATTGAATACACCTGTAGCGCCTGCCGGAGGGCAGCAGGTTGAACAGGTGAAAGCCGGGGTGTCCTTAACAATGTTTTTGGCTCTTCTGAGGCAGCGGGAGGTGTGAAGTCCATCAGGGAGGGGAGAGGGCAGCCGATGATCCTCTGTGCTGCTTTTACAACTCTCTGGAGCCTCATCCTGTCGGCCTCAGTGCAGCTGGCGTACCACACTGTGATGCAGTATGTTAATAGGCTCTCGATGGTAGAGCGGTAGAAGGTAGAACGGGAGTACCTGCTTAGTGAATTCTTCTGATCCGTCAGGCAGATAGTGGCGTTTGTCTTCATCTTGATGTAGCTCTGTCTGAGAGAAGAAATCATGTTGTTGTTGTCCTAGTGCCAACTCCCATCACTGTGTGGCACCCGGTAACCCAGGAGAAACAGTGATTGAATATGTGTTGCATGAGACGAGCTGTATTTTTAAATGTATGTTATGAGAGATTTGGACTCTGCACAATATAAAGATGGAGCATACTGAGGCTGCAATAAAATATGATATTATGAGACCACAGTGGAGTGCTTGTACACTAACCCTAACCCGATTTAACTTGAGAATGTCTGCTTTTATCTTAATATTCAGAGAAATCCACATCATTTAAATATGTCTTCAATGTATTATTTATTTGCTAGTATTGCAGGAAAGACACTCGAAGCTAAAGAGCGTTGTTAAACATTTAAATTCAGCCCGCCCCTCTTGCTGTGTGCCCTTGTTGCCAGATTAGTTTATAAAAAACAGTGGTGATGCGTGTATATCACCTCTGCAGCTTCCCTCCACATGTGCCTTTCATTGGACACTGAGGCAGTGAGAGAGAATATATGCACTTGTCTTTTAGCTGACACAGCATTTACGACGCAGCAGTCAGTCAGGGCTCAATCACCTGAACGCAGTGGGAAGGGCACGGGTGGAGTGAAGGTGTGTGTGACGGGTACAATGGACGAATCAATCGCGCCAGACCCGCTTTCACACTCGGCTGGACCGAACTTTCTTCCCTCTGCACCACAGGACCACAGGCGGAGTTGAGCTGCTGCTAACACACACACACACACACACACTTTCTCACTGTAACATGAAAGCACAGCGCAGTCCCTTCGGCAATCAGTAGCCGTCTCAGCCTTAAAACAGAGAAAATATGAAGAGTAACGCAGTGCTAATGAGTACTGCACGACACAGAGGGAAGAAATAAAGCAAAGGCAATAAAACCGGAGAGAAAAAAGGGAGGCAATAAGTCAAGAAGAAAGCCAGAGTTTGTGTGTGTGTGTGTGTGTGTGTGTGTGTGAATCTTTTAAAGCAGACTGGATGAAAGGAGGCGGGGAATAAAGAGGTGGCGTCCTCCATTTGGAAGCAAGGGACAGCGGTCAATAAAGGACACTCGGAAGAACTCCACCTCCTTCCCGTGCTGAGAAGGAACTTGTGTGTGTGTGTGTGTGTGTGTGTGTGTGTCTTAATCCACCAGTAGCTGAACCTGTGTGCCAGCCTGCCACTGTACCACTCTCTGCCACAGCGCAGCAGCACTGCAGAGGATTTGTCAGCCCGGAGGATCAGCTGGAGCCGGCACACCATTTGGGGTGGGGTAAACACTCAGACCTGCACCTCACTGCAACAGTCTGGAGATGGGTAGAGGATGAAGAGGAGGAGAAAGGGGGGCTTTTTTTTATCCTGAGACTTTCCGATTTTTTTTGGGGGTGGGGGTTTGGCGCACACGTGGGGGGTGGGTCGACAGCGGTAGGGGGCTGGTGTGGAAACGTCAGTCCTCTGCTCACACCTCCGACCTCGTCATCTCCTCTGCGTCTTTCGGGTGGTCCGCAACACCCCTCTGGGTGAAGGGTGCCGGCATGGACCGAGGCTGAGCGGATGCCGCTGCCTGACAGGGAGTCTGTGAGACGGCCGTCCGCTCCCCCCCGCCCTGGTCCCCTTCATGCCGTGCTGTGGGCTGGGCCATCGCCGGAGAGCACAGCTTCCATATGTGAGTTACAGGCTCATTTATCACAGAGGAGTGTGTGAGAGACATTGAGACAGAAGTATGCGTACACTAATGTGCCTAAAGCTCTTTATTATGATTGTCTCGTGATGAATTGCTCCGTGCTGGTGGGGTTTCAATGCATGCACAACTTCGCTGAAAATGTACAGTGTTGCTTCAAAGCCCCAGACTGAAGGGATCAGTGGCCGTCTGCCAGCGTCCCCCCTCGATGTTGATTCCCCCCCCCCCCCCCCGCTCCCTGCGAGATCTCTATCCTGAACCAGTCCTGACTGCTGCAGGATTTAGATGAAATATTTCAGCTGCACTGGCCCCACAGTTTTGTGCAGAGCTCCGTTTGCGCCGCCAGACACGATCAATCTTTTATATCATATTTATTCTGGGACACAGCTGAGGTTGTAATGTCGTTGACTTTAGAGGGTTCACACTGCAGGCACATGCTCCGGTGAGGGCTCCACTTTATTGGGCTTTGCTGTTTGGAATTAAAAGCTGTGTATTCTGAGGAAAGGATCACTGTGGCTGTTTGACATAATGAAATGCAGAGTGAAGAAAATGTGTCTAAATTTGATGATGCATGCTTTGGTTTTCAGTACTGTCCTTTGTTTTTTATCTGCCATTCAGCTGTGGTTGATTTCTGTAGACTCCCTTGTTTAAAGCAAAACCACAAAAATAAATGTGGTTTAGCTTCAAGCATTTCTCTTTACACTGTTTACTAATAGAGAACATTTTTTTTTGTATGTAAACATCTTTGTTTTCATTTATTTGTATCCCATGCACTCGATGCATCCAGTACTGCAGATAAAGATAGTCCTCCATATTTCAGTTCTACCACTAGATGGCCATATTTCACTTTTACTTACACACACACACACACACACACACACACACACACACACACATATATATATATATATATATATATATATATATATATATATATATATATATATAAATGCATAAACACACCTTTTCCATGCAGAGAGCGAGCTTTAATTCTTTAAGACCCTTAAGGCTCAGATATAAAGTTTTTACGAGGTGTTCTTTTTTTATTTCACGGTCTGAAATGAGTTATGATCTCATTCCTATATCAAAGACAGAAGCCCATTGGATAAAATGTTCAGAGATCAGTTAGCCACGGGATCCTTGGATTGACCAACACAGTGATATAGCAATAGAGTAGGATCTGTGTGATTAATGTGAGGACATACTCCTCTAATGTGACATAATGACATGGTATTACAGCTCACATGTAATCAGTCATCACTGTGCAGTTTCTATGATGAGCTATTTATCTATCTACAACTATGTATTTATTTATCCATTTTTACAAAGCGTTTATGAATCCGGTTCCATTTACAAACATGCAAATGTGTGTGTATTTGAACTTCCCACTTCTGCGGGCAGAACTGCTGCTGTATTTAATTTGAGAAACACAGTGTGTGTTGGAGCAATATAATAGTCAATAAGTGCAGAATGTGGTATATCTGAGTGGTCTGTCGATTTCTTCTAGTGAAATAGACTCCCATCCTGCAGGAATTTCCAATCATCTCTGCCTATTGCACAGATAACCGTATATGCCGTCTTCTTAAGTGAAGAATAATGCATTTATTGATTCAGATCTGCTCTGAAATGTCATGGGTTCTGCCTTAGCCCACGCTACTACCCCTTTTAACCACGTTTCATTAGAACCATGCTATTGTTTTTACCCCAACAAATTGCTCTTTCTTGGAGGTAGAAAGGATCCTCTGAATTCTGGAAGGCCTCTTGGTTATGTAGTACCAAGGGCTGTAAGTCATACACCAGTGTGTGATCTAAAATTCAGCCAAAAAAAGGGCTGCTTTCTTTCTTTTCTTTCTTTTTGAGCTGACATTGAAAAGGGACCCAGACTTCTTGGCCCATTGTGACGTATCCTGTCTAGAAATGTGGACTTTGGAAGTGTCCAGCTTGGGACGCCAACTTTATCCCAGCTATTACAGAGAAGGAACACCTGTAGTGGTCCTGTGCAGACTGCTGTGGTTGGGTTACACAATCTGGATTTGCAGGCTGCAGTAGGCTGATTCGACATTTACTCTACAAGTGAGTAAGCTTTAATTTAACTGATGAGTGGATTAATGTAGGACCAGCTGTTGATACACACGCTAAGCCCCATTTGTAAGGTGTTGGCGTGAAAACAAACCCTTCAGTGTGGTGGAGTGTCACTGGCAACATGTGTTTGTGCTTAATTTCTGTGGTCAAGTTGAAATGAATATGATGACTGTTTAAACCAGACTCGCAGATGATAGTCCGGTAACTGTACTCGGTGCTGACCTTGAGAGGACCCCGGCTGCCGTGACACGCCATTCTTTCTCTGACACAGCTCTCACATGTTTCCAATGTGCAGCACCAAACCACCGTTTTACGTCTGAAATGGGGCGGAACGTAATTCCGCTCTGGATGGAATGTGGAGCACGGAGACCCGGCCGGATGGGACTCCGTCTGAGAGACTGAGTGGCCAGTCCCAGACACGCCTCACGGAAACTCTACTAATTGGAGACAGAAGGCTTTAACCCATGCTCCTGTTGGTTTTCTAGGCTTTTTCTGCTTGCCATAATGCTGCAGTAGAGCCAGTGATGTTGGCACTGAATACAAACAACCTTTATTATTTACCAAAGTCTGTTTGTTGGTGGCACATGGTGCAGTAGCATACATATCCTAGCCTAGCATCAGTCATATTTTGCAGATAGCTTTTAAATGTGTTTTTACGATCATCTTATTCTCATTGTGTCACTTTTTAGCCATTTATTGCCTTATATTATCTCAATGTTCTGCCGCAGTATAGAAATGACAAATAAGTCTACAGCCTCGCTAACTGCCAGGCTGTACATTGAAAAATAGTATCAATACAAACTGGAAGTTCTATAGCTACCATTAACAATGAAAACAAGTTTGAAGAGACACAGAAGATTGTAATCAACCCTAGAAAATACTGAGCGTGTGCTAGTGGTGAGGTCATCTCCCTTGGCGAAAGTGAGACCTGGAATTCCCAGTTTTCCAGGCGTTGGGAAGCACGCCCAGGGAGGACTGTCGGGCCAGCGCAGAGCAGACTGGAGCAGGGTTTCCTTGGCAGCAGCAGTGCGTTCTTTCACTTTTCCAGAAAGTACGGAAATGTCCGGAAACAGAGCAGCTAATTGGCCACAGAGGCCCTAAGGAATGTCTCGGATTTAGGTGGACTTTTGCTGCTTTTACATCATCTTTCACCTCACTGTGCGACTGGAAAGTGTGATCTATATCTGTGATGTAGAGTATAGCTTCACTGCAGCCTGGAAACACTGATGTCAGTGACAGTGTGTGCTGAATGTGTGTGCACCGACTACGGTTCAGTTACAACTGGCAGTCTCAGTTTTAAAATCCTCACTTGTCTGGAAACTGGGAAGTCATGGGGGGGGGGAAGAGACGCAGCAATTTTTTTCAACCATTTTTAAATATATGACTATGGATGATCTTTCCGCTTGTTTGACTGCCTACAAATCCATTATTTGTCGTGTATTGATAGTGAAATCGTCAAACATAACCACAACATACCCACCTTTTTCCCTTACCTTGTTTCCTTTGTGTGCCTAAACCATAAACTGTGAAATCTGTGAACATTTTAAAAAATGTGAAACTTGTTTTTTCCTTTATGGCTGTTGACAGTATTTCATTTATTTATGGAGTGATATAAACAAATATCCAAAATTCACTTAAAACATTTGACTTTCATTCCTGAGGAAAATTAGGCGAAGTGCACATCTTTACAAAACACACACATGCTGCATGGCCAATGTCTGAAAATGTATATTGTGAACATACTCTACCAGCGTGCGGTTTAACAACCCACTAAATGAGATCCATACTTGTGAAGTAATTTGCTCCCTGTGGTAAATGTTTAATTTTAGCCTCGCCTCACTCCAACACATCATTGGCTGCTTCACTGCTATCAGTGGAAAGCAGCTGCTTTAAGGCCTGGAGTGCCGTCATCCATTTCTGTGAGGCTTGCAGTTTCTGGCACGATCTATTCACTAATTCCATTTATTAGCATTATGTTACAGTACGACACATGGCTTTAGGGTGAAATATGTCTGTCGTGGATTCTCTGTGGTTGGTGGAGCTGTTTTTATTTCATGTATATTCTTTAGTTTCTGGTTTATTTTAGTTCACTTTGATACCATAACTCCTTTTCACATATCCCAATCTTTATTCTCCACCATGTCTCCAATAACTACATACAGAAGGTAAAGAATCTGCAACAAAATGGACAATCATGCCATCATTAGAGTGATGAAGGAGCAGCTCGTGCCCATTAAACTGGCACCTCAGACAGCGAGGGGCAGCGAGGGCAAAGCGAGCATCACTTAAAACAGGAGCAGATGTTCTGAGAGGCCAATTAACGTTAGAGACATGCAGACAAGCCTGTGCACCAGAGGAGGGCTGCCGGCCCATATGGACACGACAGACCATTAATTAGAGCGGCACACGTTCAAAATGGATCAGAAGCTCGTAGACCCTATTGGGGTTTTTAACTATATATGTGTTGTTTGGTTGGTTGTCATCATTAATAGAAATGTACAACAACATATTTGACAATGGATTATTAGTTTATCATTATTTATTGTTCTAAATTCAAGCAAAAATGCCAAATATTGTCCGATTAAAACCTTTAATCAGACATAATAAGCATTTGAAGACATTTATATGGACAATTCTTAATGCCCTCTTTCTACTGTTTGTCGACATTTCATAGTTTTAATCACCAATCAGTTAATGGAGATCATCGACAAACAATAACCGATTGTTGATCATTTGTTGTAGTAATATGAACTTTATATAGCATTGTTTTTACAATGATTTTTAAAGGGTTTGAATAAAGCTAAATGTGGATCGACTCGCTCCTTCCCTATACACTCTGCCAGTTGTTCATGTACAGTGTGTCTTTTCTACCAGTGCTGATCTGGATATCCGTATCTTCTCTGTAATTCAGTTCCACTTAAGTGCAGCCACTCAAATCCAAAGCATAGCCTCAGCATAGCCTCAGCATAGCCCTGATCTTTTTCAAGTAATCCAGATCCACTTGTGCAACCAGACAGCCACGAGTGTGAAGCAGGGGGAGAGGGGCTGATGGTGCCAGAGAGAGGAAGATAGGAGATGGGGAGTGAGGGTGTAGGAGTTATCAGATGTGTGAGAGGAAGAGGGAAGTAAGTATTTTATAGAATATACCTAATTCTGCTACTAAGTGGAAACGGATGGATGAAAGAGATAAGGAATCCCCTTTTCAACCAGCATCTTTTATCTATGACAGCACTTGTCTCTTAGCAAAGAGGTGTCATGACAACAGGTAGCAGCTGGGTGAGGACACATACCCCAGAGAAAAGGAAGGAGGGAACAGTGTAGAGGAAAGTGAGATAAAGTAGGTGGAGAGGACAGGACAATAGATGAAACAAAAAAGAGGGGAGGATAATGAGTGGGGGATGCACCAGCAGAAGATGAAGACGAGGTCAATTCCTTGTAGTTTCCCTCATTTACTTCCTGTTTTTCTTTTATTCTGGAGGTCCTGCATGTAAGCCAAGAGCCTTGTTCTCCACATGTTCATCCTAATGCTTCTATAAGCTCACCCTCGGGAGCCGGCCACAAAGATATGCACGGCGATTGGGCGCGCGCTGAGGCTCAGCAGGGCGGGGTTAAACCTGCTGGGATGTTTCATATTCATACTCGGCATGAATACATAATCAGTCCATCAGGTCACTGTGTGCTGTCAGGAGGAAGAGACTTTTTGCCGGACTTTTCTTTTTCCACGTGAAGAGAACTTTGTGGTCGTCCTGCTGACAGATGCTGGGTGCAGTCAGAGCAGGCGCTTTTGGTTTGCCGGTTTGCGTGGCAGATGATGACCTATGGCTGAGCGCGACGTGCCCCCGGCCCTCACCCCTGATCCCGCTCACACCTGCGCACACAACAGGCTGCGGGGCTGAAATCTGCTGAGGAGGGGGCTCCTCTCGTTGCCGGCCTGCTCTCGTTGCCATGAGCAAACAAACCAAGAATAAAAATGTCTCGTGGGTAAGTGAGGTGTGTTGGTGCAGTTTTACACTTTGAGCTACTTCTCCTCCATGTGGCTTGTTCTATCTATGCTGTACTCCTTTCAAAGCAATGTAGCATTTTGGGCATCACAATTGATCAGATTTTCCGGTTTAACAGATTATGTAGAGGCTATTAGAGTATATTCCCATGGGTCTCTGATGCTCCTCTGATTCCAAAGAGAGGCTTAGAGATTTAGGTATTATATAACTACAAGCTACTACGTGCCCACTTTATCAAATCTGGTTATAATTCTGCCAACTCTTTTAAAGGTAATACAACAGATGTTTTGTTGGCCGTATATAAAAAGTATGCAACTCTTTCTTCTTATAATAACAGCAGGTAAACTTGTATGTTCCGCCATGTTGTCCCAGGTTTCTTTTAACATGTGTGAGTTTGATATTTGAGTCTTTGCCAGTGCAGACGGATCAGGGGAGATTACAGTGAGAGTGGCTTTGCGAGGATGAAATCAGCTACTTGGGGGAAAGGGGGTGGGGCAGGGAGGAGAGGATGTGATGGGACTCCAGAATCTACCAGCTTTCTGTTTGTACACTTTAAAATCATGTTGTCCCTCTGGATTCTGCAGTCCCCAGCCACTCAGCCCTCAGTAACCTCTCTTGGTGGAGTTCGGTGCAAGTGACACAATCATGGTGTGATGAACCCGAGGCGTGATTCTCCTCCATATGTTCTCCTCTCCTAAACAGGCATTCGTGTTGTGATAACTTTGTTTTTTTTGTCCAGTATATTGTACGTGTGCACATGTGCATGAATAGGGGATCCACATATGTGTTTTCCTCCGGAGGGAAACACTGCTCCACTTTTTCTCAACCCACCCATATGCCGCATATGTCACGCTGCTGCTCTCTGCAGCAAAACTCTCTGTCCTCACCGTGAACCTGATCATTCCTCCAAGCACCTCAAAGTATCTCAGTGTCTGGTGAAGAAGCCACAGTGCTGCCTCTCATTCCAAATTAATAATGCATGTAGCTTACTAGCAGATACAGTATAGTTGAGCTAGTCTCAGAAGCGGTTTGTTTTGTTGAGTTGTGTACTTGCATTGTACCAAATGTTTCCAACAATGTTAAAACTAAGAAGAATCTATCATTTTGATCGAAGTAACAGTCATTTGATCGCTATATAAATGCATCAGTGTTGGCAGTAGTTATAACTTTTTCAATACACTTTATAGATCATGGTTGTTTTGACTATATATTTTTAACTGGGTGACATCTGGATCTTCAGTTATCGGGACAACGCACTGAGGAAACGTTAGCAGCAATTGAATAGCATTGGAGATATTTAGATTTTTGACACAACTGTTTCATTCAGTGATTTTACCAGTTTTAACCACCCGTCAGAGAGGATGAGAAGTAAGCGTATATTTTCTCTCCCTGTAAAGCCTCCTGAACAATCAGGCAGAATTTGACTACAATGATTGCAATGGCCCGACAAAACTCCTGCTTTTCTGTTTTTTCATTGAGAGATCCCTATTAGTGTGTTTGATTGAAAGGAGACACCCATTAAGCACCATTTATCTTAAGGTGGAGTGGACTTTTGTAACCATATTTTCAAACCTCCCTTCTCTGCATCAGCTTGCACACCAAACCTGTGTGTAATATGTTAGTTAATTTACCTATATATTTGCAGAAAATGCACTTGTTTGCGATGCAGCTGTTGCTCCTCCGCAGTGCACTGATCCCAGGTATCTACTTCCCCTTCCAATAAGCCTAATGACTTTGAGGGCCACATTCACAGTGGTGGGCAGTGCCGGCGGATTAGGACTCCAGATGGTGCTGTTACAGCCCGACTGTCTGTCTGGCCACACATGTACGACTGCAATAGGTCACATGTTTTACTACAGCGGTCAGCTCTGCCACTGCAGCCGGGCAGCTCAGCATCACATCCGTAAAACTCACAAAAAGTATCTGTTGACAGAGTGTTTCCGGAGTTTTAAGGCTGGTGTGTGTTTCTGTCTGCTTCTTACAGCGCCGCGTAGTTGGGTTGACCGTGCAACAGATGTCACGCTATCAAATTAAAGCTTAATGCCCGGCCAGCTGAAGGAAACACTAGCCATGACACCGCACAGCTTAAACACTTGATTGTGTTCTGTCGGTATGTGTGTGTGTGTGTGTGTGTGTGTGTGTGTTATCCTTCCTACACTCTTCACTACACATGAGGCATGACACTTGCTGTTGGAAGAGCTCTTGAAGATGACCACATCTCGTTTATTTTCCTCTGGAAATGTGACACCGGTTGTGTTTTAGAGCAAAGAGTCAGTGTTATACCGTTTTGACCGAGGCAGAGCAGTTTTTTTTTTTGTATGCCAGGCGTCAGCTGCTTGCACCCCTGGGTCATGGTACTCTGAACAAAAACCAGGGGATTTGCATAATTCATTACAGTCGCTGTGGAACGGAGAGGCGACACAGGTGTCCCGGGCATTGTGGGAGAACGAGCATGTCTAAGAAGCCGAAGGTAAAAAACAAACAACACTCAACCTGTTCTTGTTTCTGCGTAAATCCGAGCTTACTACTTTATCCAGAGCTTGTACTATTAGTTGTAGCACTAAATTGCTGTTGTTTTTTTTAAAAAGCTTTGGCATTGCTCTTGCAGCTCAGAGTGCTTTTCTCTTCGTTTGTGGATTCTTTGCTGTGTGCAGTTTTGTCTGTGATATCCAGTCACCCTGTCTGTGAGGTAGTTAACACAGGGCCTATACTGACAGAAATGCACTCCTATAAATACAGATTAGCTTTTAATCATTTGGATGCAAGTGGGAATTTCTGCCTTTAGTCCTGTATAAAAGCATTGATGCTCTCAGGTGAAAGACTATATGCAGGGTCGCCTTTCTGTTTCCAGAAAGGCGTAAATTTTGTAAATCCTTTTATTTAAAAACTGATTTATATGGTTTGAGAAGCATGATGTAATCTATTGTCATGACACACAATGTAGGGCAGGTTTTCTGAAATCTCTTAACTTCTGATCCCTTGAGGTTAAGCAATAAATGCTTTTGACGAGTTCATCCAAAGTAATTTATTTCCTGTTCCAAGAATTGTATAAAAGGTTTAAATATGTCCTGTTATGATGTCTTTCTATAACAGACTAGTTATGTTCATATTTATTTAGTGTTACTCTCCATCTTAAGCCTGAAAAGCATGTTGATTGCCTTAAAATAAATACAATTTTCGCATATTCTATGCTTTGTTTAGATGCATGTTTTTTAGCTATCAGTTTTCTTCATTACTGGCTTTTTTGGTTTGTTTCTCTGTTTGTGCTTTACCGCCCTGGATGTTGATTGAGAAATATTGACAAAAGAGGCTGCAGGATTATGTATTTGGTGGATGGGTGTCCATATGTGGGACGCAGCAAACCATCATATAGCCACTCGTAAAATCCATAGTGGCGAAAAACTCCACAGCGTCCTCGTAAAGAGTCCGATTATTATCCAGTAATCACATGAGAAAAAGCAGAGATTAATAGGAAAGTCAGCAAAAATAAAGCCCCAGGTTGATTACGTGTAATATTAAGTATTCCTGGGTATAAAGAACACATTTTAACTGTTTCTCACCATGTTTCATGTTTGTGCATTCTTCTCCTCTAAATCCTGGATTGTTTGAAAGGCAGAAGCAGATTTAAATCTCTTTACTGAGAGAAGCAATCATCCCAAAGTGAATCGGGGGGGATCAAGTGGACACAAGCAATCTCCCCCGTGGGGGTTATTGTGTGCATTGCGGATCGTTCCCTCCCTCCTGTAGGGATGAACAGTGGCGCTAAACATGTGACGACAAAGCAGATGATCGTCTCTCACTGAACCACTCAAACTATTTGTTAAAATTCCGAGCCTGTCCGTCAGAGTAGCACGGGTATTTGTTATGTCACAGAAAATGAATCAATATTTTCTGAATGGCTTAACACAAAGCAAATTAAACCACTTGTGTATAATGATGAGTGTTTATTGGACGTCCATCTTATCTGCTACTTGGAAGTTATGTACAAGTGTGAAAGTGTGTTTGCGTGTGTCGCCCTCTGCCAGTGATTGCCTGACCCGAGCGTGACTGTTTTGGTCATAGCAGTCCCAATTTGCCGGCTGAAGAGTTTTCCCTATGACTCCATGTGGGACAGCCGATGTGTTGATGTGTTCAGTGAGCGTGATGTGACTCAGCGGCACACACTCGCACCGCAGCCGCCAAACGCTGCACACCGCTGTACATGTCAGCGCTTCAGCAGTCATTAAATCTTTCGCTCTCACTTGCCGTACATCAACTCTGAGCTCATGATCTTCATTCCCTTGGGCATGCTTGACAAGTTATCCTTGTCTCCACTGACTAAACACATCTTGGGAAGGGTAAGCTTTGTTCAACTGTTGACTTTAACCTTTGTTCTCAACTGGAAATATACTGTTCTAATTCCACATGGATAGGCTTTTCGTCCATCAGTTATATAGACGGTTAGGGTCAGAGTTCGATGTACAGCAGTGTTAAATGAAGTGTGCACAGGTTTCTCAGTTTCATATTTACAGGATGCCCTTTGGTGGAGAAATGGCAGTCGAACCCTTGAAAGCAGCAGCACACAGAACAGTTGGAGCTCCCATTTTTCTTTCTTCCCTCCATCTTCATCTCTTTCCTTTTTGCTCCCTCTGACTCTCTCTTTCTGTCATTGTCTGTAATTAGAGATGGTCCCATGGCTCAAGGGGCCTGGCGTGTGTTGTAGCTAGGTAACTTCAGACAGCTGCTGGCTGCCGGCCCGTAGGGTTTCATTAGATGTGAATCACGGTCCCTGGGGCCTTGCATGGATTCTTCTTTCTGATCAGGGTATTATGCATGCAGGAGCAGTGGAGTCCCGCTCACAGGCTAGTTCTTTCCCTTGTTTCCAGTCTTATTCTAAGCTAAGCTGACCAGCTACATATTTAACATACACATATGAGAGTGGTCTGTATCAACTCAGGCGTTAAACTGACATGTAGTGTGATTTAAAGGATGTAAGGGAAGATGAGCTCTGAATGCTGAATTTGATATATAGATGATTTTACTGTATTTGTATGTTTTGGAAAACAAAGAAATATGCCTAGGGAGCCACTGGATTTAAAAAAATTCTTCCAGGGAAATAGATTTTTCCAAAATTACTTTCAAAGTCCGCTTTCATTAGTGTAACAGCATTCTTGGCAAGTCGAGAGGCCTTTCTGCCAAATCTTCAACAATCTAATTGTGGTGTATTTAAGCCCATTAGTGGTCTTTTAAGTTTGTATGCATCAATTGAATGAATCATGAACTTTTATAATAGCAAATTTGAAAAAACAACAATGTTTATATTGTTGGATATTGCTTGTCATTCTCAAGATGCTCTGGGTCAGAATCCATCCACTAACCTCAGTGTCTGGTTTTGTGTTGTGTCATGATGTCTTCAGTATTAAGATCTTATATTGATGTAACACAGATTAACTAAGTGCTCCAACACTGGCAAGTGTTTGACAGAGTGGAGAGGTTTTGTTTTCGAACCGTTTACTTTAATGTCGAGCGGTGGCCACCGTGAAGGCACACCAGTCTGGGAGTGTTAGACGTCCTGATATGGAGGCAGAACGGCATGGTGGCATGAGAGAGTGCCTTGATGCTTAAAGTACACAGGTGTGATCACCGCTGCACTACAGAGGCAATATTCTGTGGCCGAAACATGTCCGTAATATTCAGGTACTCTTTTATTTTATCTCAGTTGCGAACCTTTGCAT
Source organism: Gobionotothen gibberifrons (assembly GCA_943591055.1). Taxonomy (NCBI): domain Eukaryota; kingdom Metazoa; phylum Chordata; class Actinopteri; order Perciformes; family Nototheniidae; genus Gobionotothen; species Gobionotothen gibberifrons. Next base: position 3,252,572 of record CALSBZ010046791.1, read on the forward strand.
TGCACAATGTACACTCATTTCCAATTTACATGGGTACTGTTACTAAAACGAATGCACCAAGTCCTGCAATAAATTCTGCTTTCGTGATGGTTATAATGCTTAGTTTTCGTAGAAGCCGTTTCGCAGAAGTGTCGATACAAGGATTTATTGCAGGGCTGTTATGTTACGCAAAATGTAAGCGCAGCAGAATCAGAATGAAGTCCACCATCAGTCCCTTTCGCAGTGCACAAGGTGACTCTTTAGATACTGTGTAATGAAAGGAAACAACTGTTAGCAATGTCATTCTTTCCCCCAGTGAAACGCATTGGGATGTTGTATTGATCCCTCCTCGTGGTCCAATTACTGTACGCTCGTTTCTGTAAGCTACCCTTGTTGGCCCTTTTATGTGCTTGTCAGTGTGAATGCCTGCTGACGTGACGTCATTGTGTGCATGTGTACTGATCGATAAGCCAAAGGCAATGCTGACACTCATTTCCCAGCTCTGGCAGAACTGGAAGACATTGATCTGTCAAATCCCACTCAGAGAACCCATTCAGAGAGGCTGATAATTACCGTCAGCAGTGAGAATGCTTTTGTAGTAAGTAGTTGAGGCCCATGGGTTGAGGCCCATGGGCTTCGTAAACTTTAGTATCGGCATAAAAATCCTGGCAGGGATAGCTGGAGTTAAGCATGATCAATAAACATACAGTCGTTTTAGGCATTATTTTTGATTAGATGGCATCTTAAAATCACGATTGAAAATGATCGTGATCGCTTTTCTTTATCTCTTCTTTTGGCTTTCCAGCAGGTGTTAAAGACATCTTCAGTGAGCTTTCAGAGGCACCAGATCACACTTCCTTATCAACTGTCACCAAGCTCAGCATGTGGAGGTTTGTACCTCCGGGGGCTGAGCTTAATTAGAGTCTGCTTTCACCTTCATTTACCTTGACCTCAAGTCCACTGCTGGCTTTAAATAGGACTACAAACTGATATATTCTAAGGCTGAAAAGGCAAAAAATCACTGGTTTCACATTCTCAAAGGAGAGTATTTCCAGATTGTATTACCTTTCTATGACAGTCAATTTAGTTGTTGTATTTTATATGTGAGTATGTCAACGTGGACTGTGGGAAATAGTCCTTTTTATTTGATAGTTTTATTACTTCAGCTGTTCTTAAAACGTATGTAATATAACATGCAGTATGCATACAATTGGCCCATACTTCCCCTTCAGAACATTGCAACTATGACCCTATTGCACATGCATCCCCTGCTCAAGGATTGTGGGTCAGAATATGCTGACTTGCATGCTGCAAAATGTGACCGGATGCATCCTGGTGTTTTTGGTGTACTGCATTAGACATGCTATGTATTGAACCATACTAAGTCTTATTCTGGCACACAAAGTAGGAATTGAAATGATTGTTCTGGTGAAATGAGGATAACTATCCCACAGTTCGACACGTGCCGAGCACACACTCTGGATGATAATCCTCAGAAAGGGGTTAACCCCGCTCAAACACAATATAATCCAGGATTTAGGATGGGCCGCCCAGAAAACATTATTTCCCAACTGTGAAATACAAATCTGGGCTTTGCTGCGTTGTCAAATAAAGCCCAGAGCTTGTCGTTTTATAGTTTTATTATCTTACAGGTTGGATTTAAAACTATTTGATTCTCATCAGTGCTGTTTGTAGGTTTTTTTTCTTTTCCTGAGACATAGCTGCATTCCTCTGTTGTTGCTGCCGTTTTATAACAGAAGTATTTCAATTAGTAATGGTTTCACTTCGAGAACTCATGACTCAGCTGTGGCAGATTCCAGCTCCCTGCCTTGACTCATGTGAAACCACTTTAATAGAACATCTATGAACTACATGAGCTGTGACGTAGCAGCAGCAGCGTACACACACATCACAGCTAGTTTGTCCAATGTCAGATCACAAAGAGACTCTTTGAAGTGCATTTATCTGTTTTGTTTTTTCACAGTAACCACTAAAGTCTCTAAGATGCAAACCAGCTGCTTTGCACGGACTGGTAATATAAATCTGTCACTTCATTACTAAACCCACTTTTATATGGCTTTAATTTTATAGATGTAGGAGTTTGTAGTGTGCTCTATGTTTACAAAGTAACTTCCTTTTGACTTAATTTTTAATGTTAGCTTAATGGTGTACCATCAAATGACCCAACGGAAAGTTTCAATGACTTTGGTCCCCTTGATGATGAAAGCAAATATGGCATTTCGTCGATGTAGTGAAGATAATTACTTCCTGACGTTTTGGTCTCAACAACATGTGCCGAGACTATACAGTGAGTTCAAGTCCTTCAGCCTTCCTCTCCTCTGCGGAACCTCTTTAAGGGAACACATGTAAACTCCCCAGATCACACACACTCAGACATAAAAAGCTCCTGCAGCTGCTTTTGGTGCTTTCTGGAATTTTTCGTCCGGCCCTGTTGCCAGAGATCTTACTTCCTAACTGGCTGTGTGTGTGAGTGTGTGTGTGTGTGAAACAGAGAGTGTATGTATGTGTGTGTGGGAGGGGAGAGGGGCAGGGGGCTTGTTTTTGGGGGCTGGAGGACGGTTGCGGCGCTCTGTAGGAGTGTTCTCCCAGCGTGGGAAAGACGCTGCTCTTTTCTCTGCCTCTTAGGGACTAAAGTAGGCCAAAGAGGGTCTGAGAGGAACGTGCTTTTTTTGTCCGGCTCCAACTTTATCTCCTTGGGGTTCCAGAGGAGAAGTTCCCCTCTGGAGCGGGGACAAGGGGATTTGTAGGAGCAAGTAGTCGGAGTTGCTGTGCTCCGAGAGGAGATGGGCAGCAGCTGAGATTTTCTCCCGGGTAGTCGGGTAGGGCAGAAATGTATCATTCCGGCAGTGAGGAGTCAGATCTGGTAAGTTTACATATACCTTAGCATGCTTTTTCCTACTCAAACAGTTTCCTTTCACACTTTCCTTAGTCTTACTCGGCTTTGCCTCACGCTCTCTCTTCTCTCTGCCCTCTGAACAAAGAGGAAGAGCTCGGGCAGCATTAGAATGGAGGTTATTAGAGCAGGATTTAAAGGGGCGTAATCATACACTTCCTATTTTTCTCCCTCGGCTTTGCCTGAAAGTTAGTGAGAGTCATGCTCACTTTCGCAGAGTGCTGTTTTGAAATGAAGAAGCTCATTAAGCATCTTGTCTGGGTTTGCGAGCACCGCTGCATGGCCACTGCTGGCTTAAAGTGGGGGCACTGGTTAACAAGCAGAGAGGGAAAGACAGTAAACAGCCCTGGTAAGCTTGGTCAGTTAAGTACAGAGGCCGGAAGAAAGCAGTGTTGTCTCACATGAGGCAGAAAAGGACTGTATTTGTGGTGTTGTATAACTTTCACCATCAGTGTAAGTGAGATGTCCTGCATGTTTCAATTGAATATTTATAACATTGTATTTATGTGTGTGAATACAATGGTAGTAAAATATGTTCCTGTAATTGTTATCATGATCAGGCACACCCTAGTATTAATGATTAATCTCCCTCTAGGAGCGCACAAACAGTAGTTATCCCAGAAAACCTTTTAGAGACCTTTTAGTTATACCTGCAAAGATACAGGATATGTCAAGTCGATCCCAAGCAGTCTGGTTCTTGAGTTTGAATCTTTACAATGTTCACATGGTCAAATATTCAAATACCTATTCAACCAAAAAGATACAGAATGATTTTTTAAGATATTGTCCTACTACGTTAAATAGGAAAAGGCAAACTAATTGAGTTGAACTGGAATATCATCTCAGAGTGACTAGAATCCGAACAGTTTAAAGATTTGTTTTAGTGCTGCTGTATGTCAGTTGTCTTTCAGATTTTGTATTCCGCAAATAGGGTTGTCTATCTTTATGGTTGATTTCGAGTTGTGGGTATATGAGAAGCAACCTCCTGCTCGCTGCTGCAGCTCTATCTGTAGCTGGCTGTTGTTCAGTACACACACACACACACACACATGCACACACACACGCTTCTGTTTGATTTTATAGGCATCTGTTTAGGAGTTGTACTTCCTCCATTTGACATGTCAGCTATTATAAGTACAACACTATTTCAGTTTGAGCCAAACATTTGATAAAAGTATTGACTCTTATACAAAAACAAATCTGATTAGATTGAGGTAGGATGAATGGGACCTTTCTTTTTCCTTGTAGTTTAATAATAATAGGTAGAGCCTTTTAAAATAAAGGTGATTAAACTAAAGATCTAGTTGGGAAATTCCAACTAATAACTTGTTAGATGATTGTCATCCCAGAACCAGACTCTGTTAACATTCTGATGATAATTTAGCCCTGTGGGTTAGGGCCAAATATCTGTCGTCTGGTGTAGCCCGTAGACATCCGGGCCACAGCTTCCTCTCCCGTCCGAGTTGAGAGATGACATCTACAATACAAGCTAACATTAAGATAATAAAAAGCTAAATAACTATCAGACAATAGCTGATGCGTGATAAGATTGCATTTTGGCCACAGACTCTCAACCAAACTCTTTTATACCTTTTTAAGAAAATGTATTGTTGTTGTAGTGAAGAGACGGATAATGAAGGGAAAATCTTTTTTACTGTACATTAAATATTGTTGAATTGACCATTTGTGGACTTTCTCTGTTTTGTTTTATTCATTCCTTCATCACCCCATGCCTCTGTGGCACCAACCATCCTTTGTGCATACATCTCAAATGTTGCCATCAATTTGTCCAGAGTATAATTTGTTCTCTGTATGAAATTAAATAAATGAAGCAGGAATGATTTCACCATTTGTTGGACAGTATGTTTCTGCTCCTATGAAGATGGTTAGCAGCTCATTCTGCTCTCTTAGCCAGTCCTCATCAATCATCCACAGCCTGCTTCATACAGCAGGAAACGGCAAGGATATTGACGCAAGCAAAAAGTAGCAGATCAGAGCAGCCTCTCACCATATTCCCCTTGATCAACCATCATCCTATTATGGTGCTGTGTTTCCACAGAGAGAAGGAGCTGCGAGATAAATTATATCTCGATGTGAAGGGATTCACAGTAAGTGAGAGAAATGCCCCTCAAGGGAGTGCTGCTGCAGGTTATACTTACAGGAGGAAGGGATTTGCACATATCTCTGCAGGTGTGAGGGTCTCCCTGTGTTTGTGTTGGCATAATGCTGCAGGGATTTAAACTGCTCTAGAGTGTAACGCCATATAATACAAGTTCATTTTAGAACATGTAAGCCAGAAAAAACTAAACCGGTGTAGCTGATACATTTACAGGCAATGGCAGTACAGAAATATGACAACTACTAACTGATTTATTCCCATGAAATGTGGCATAGATGTTTCCCAGAAGATACATTCTGATAATGTTAATTATTATTATCTGACCTTTAGTACCATCATCAAGTCAAGATGTCTATTTTGTGTTAATACTTTGGTTTATAACCTGCAAAAGTAAAGATATTCCAATATCAACTGTAATTGATTTGCGTAGTTGGCAAATGTAATCATGCTCGATTAAATCTCAATATTGGCATTAAAGCAGGGCCATTGGGAGCCTGTTGTCTAATAATGAAAGTGAAAGTACCTCAGTTAATTTCTGCCTTATTCTTTTAAGATTTGGGATTCTATCTCTTAGTTACAATCCCAAATCCCACTTTTACCATTTCATTGAGTATTGTGAATGTTATCCCTTTTTTTGTAATATTTCTACATTTTTGTGCATATGAAAGGTAAACCTATTCATATTTTTTAATTGTATTTTACCTTATGATATATATATTTATTTATTTTCTTCTGGATAGCAACCGTGGGCTCTTGGATCATGTGATCGACAGCCAGTGAGTCCATCACCTCGATAGGATGATGCACTTATCTAATGCACTGGCACATGGGATGCTGGGTAAACACTTTTTTTTCTCACAGGCCTGTCAGTGTCACCTTGACATCCATTCAGCCAATCCCTCTTTTATCACGCCAGGCATCATTACTCCTCCCCCCTTTCTCTCTCACACACACTTTCTTTTTCTATCACAGCTGTACAGACGGTCTGTTTCTCTGTCACTCTCTTGCTCATTTGGTTTCCATTCCTCCGTGGTAAATATTAGTAAGTATTGCTTGTAGCGCTTACGCATCTCTCATTCTTGGCTGTCATGTCGGCGCTCATTCTCTCCGTGTGACGAAGGACACGCCGTTTGTGGGCCGATGATTTAATTGACTTTGTGTTGCGCTGAGTGAAGTGGCAGTGACGAACAGATAGCTGAGAAAAGAGGCTTTGGTTCCAGCCAAGAATGAGTCGGGCCAAGCCTCAAAAGTGCTAGCACACTCGCTCAGCCCACTGCAGTCCGTCAGCCAGAACCGAACATGACTTGGCACAAGCAATAATGTTCATTCTTCAGTCATGATGCATAATGTGAGGGATACTGTGCATTCTGACAGCGCTACCCCATTAGACTCCCCTCTGACTCATCATAACGCAATAACCTCTAGAACCCTAGTCTATTTGTCCTTTTTGTTTTTTTAATTAACAGTTGATTTTAAGGAGGTGTCACATGCATTACATATCACTTCCTAGAATAAAGTAAAATAAATACTATGCCATCAATTGGTAGGTGTATGGTACTTCTATGACTCCTTTAGTCATAGCAGTACTTTAAGCTAAATGCTCACAATGATGTGTTTTACTTGAAGCTATATTTTAGTTTTGTTAATATTTGTTTACATGTTAAAATTTGAATCTTAATGTTCAAACATATCCCCTTGCTAGAAAAAGATTAGTGACGTCTGTGCATTTCCTGTATGACATAGTTATGACACAGTAGGGACTCGTGAAATGGCATAGCCACTTTCTATGCACGAATACTAGAGATTGTTGTCCAGAAAAAGCATGAGATGCACATAACTGTAAACTAACTTTGGAGAAGAGAAGGCCATTTGTAATCCCAAGAGAGACCCGAGAGTTGAGAGCTGCTGAGTAAGTGGTCAGCACGGGATAGGAAGGAATGGAAAAAGGTCAAAAGAAGAACAAATGGGAGAAATGACTCGAGGCGAGGGTAAATCAAAGTGAAACTAGATGAAAATAACAGTGGGAATAGCAAACGAGCGCTAATTGAGTGTTCATTGTGGAGGAAAGAAGCAGACTGTTAGAATTGATGTAAAGAACTAAGGAGGAGTCTTTGCAAGGACTCTGTGACCATGAGAGCACTTTATAGCTCACATGCACAGCCATTACTTTCTGCATGACTTCAGCTCTCCATTTTTATAATGGATACATATAGAGACAAACTCCTAGTGCTAAAAATGAAAACGGAGGCTTTCAGATCATGAAGGAATTCCTTGGTGTAAAGGCGTCTTCCACTATAAGTGATTGTGTCAGCCTGGGGAGGCAGCAGTGTCTGACTCGCAGCCTCCTGTTTCACTGTGGTAATAGCCACAGTGATTTGTAATGGTCTAATGTAATGATCGTCGTGCCACTGCGGCATGTAGAGGTCGTTGGTGGTCTTACAGCAAGGACCTCTGTCCAAATGAATCGATAAGAGCGGTGTAGAGGAGACGGGACCATTGCCTTTTCAACACCCCTTCTTTTAATTTCTCTTCCCCTTAATAATGCATGAAGTCGGCCAACTTGAGGAATTTAAGGAATAACCAAAGTAATTAGAAGTCATTTAGGAATCACTTTAATGATAAGAAACAGCCATCAAATGTAATGCAGGGTTGTGTTGAATTGGCCAATATCACTCATTGTTTGGCAAATGGGATAAGATGTTCAGGTTTTTTCAGGAAGAGTGTCCTGTAATCTGAAGATTAGACACGTCATTGAGCAAGACACCACATCCCTGCTGTGTTTCCTAGTCTGCTGGGTGAACCCAAACAAAGAGCAGCCCTCCTCGAGGATCTAAGCGGTATCATCCTGAGGTTAGATTATTATTAGTGGCCTGTGTGTGGGTGACACGGCCCTGTCAGTATCAGTGTGGCAGAGGGTCAGTGATGTCAGGCAACCCCAGGCTCGTTCTGTCGCTGTGAGTTTCTGTCAGTGGTGCTATCGGAGTACAGCCTTCACAGCTCCACGTTCAGAGCATCTGTGCCCCGCCCTGAGACCTCTGGAGGCAAGTGTCAACGCGCCTTAATGAAACATATGTGACCATTGCACAATTTCTTCACAAACAGGCAAAGCTATGAAATAGTGTACGGATTTATTTCCTAACTTGCTTGTTGAAAACTGAGTCTTGATGCTACAATCGTCACATTTTCTGTTGTCCTACATTCCCATCATTGCTGTTGAAAACACTCACCTCAGGTAATTGCGTTCCTCGTTAGGCTAATTGGTCCTAATGAGCTACAATTACATTATCCTCCCCCAGCCTTTCGTTTCATGTAAGACGTGTCATTTTTCAGTGCACGTGTCTTGTTGAAAGGATGATGAGCAGATGGAGGCGTGTCATTGATTGGTTTTGATAAGCACCACTGATAAGGATGTCATCTTTTGATCTACAGTTAGTGGGCCTTTGGGAGCGCCCGCTGCCCATAAACCAGAGTGCCTTTTTCTAACCGCCGGTCCCATGGGCCGACCCCTGACTCCTCTGACCTCACACAACCTCTTGAGGGTCAGAGCGAGGAGCATCGTGCGTCAGCACTGCAAATACCGGGGACATTTCGAATAATCCCCCTGCAGGAGGTTTAACTTTGGCTGTACCTTTTATGAGGACGGGACATTTTAAATTAACAGCTTAATTATTCTCATTTGTCCTGTGTGGCTGTGGGACGCTCCGCTCACATGTAATGAATCACCGCCGATCTGAGAGGCGAGGATTTAGAGCAGCTTTCACCTCAGAATCCCTGAGGCTGAGACTACAGAGTAAAGTAGCTCCATGTTTTTATTTGGCGCATACACATACAATACTCACTAAGGGTAACTTTTATTTTAGTTATTGATTAACATGCTTATTCTTTTCTTGACTTATTGATTGTTTTGTCAGAAAATAGTGAACAATTCAATATATAATTTATAAGTGTCATATTGAAATGCCTTTTTTTTGTCCTAACAACAGTCCCAAAACCCAAAACCATCTGTACCATCATATATGAGAGAAACCCCCTTTTATTTTATTTTGCATTTTAGTTTTTGACTTTTTGCTTAAAGAGTTGCACTCCAGACTCAAATATATTCAATTAACAATGATGTAAAACAGAAATAAATCTGAAAACAGCCCAAATTAAAGCAGCTGGAACAAGCTAATGTTTTGTATTTTTTCTAACTACCAACAATTTGTGTATTTAAGTCGACTGAAATTAGGCAATCCATTGAATGAAAAAAGAATAGAGATACTCAACTTATTCATGAAGCAAAAATATTGAAGTTGAAGCAACTTCTTTGACTATTCAGTAGGACAGCTGTGATTTTGGTTTTTAATTGAGCAGCATAGTTTTTGCAGAACAGTAACTGTTCAGAAATATAAAAAATAACATCCAGTCTCTGCTCCAGATAATGTTGTTTGAATAAATATGTCTAGTTACTTTAGTCTCCCCAATGTTGTTACAGGGTGATACAAAATGTAAACTCAGAGGTAGGGGGTGGGCGTGAATTATTTTTGGCTTCCAAACACGGGCATGAAAGGAAAAGTCTGAGAGGCTGTGCATGAATCGATAACAAGAATAATGATCAGTTGCATCTCTGATGCCTGATAAAAGTAAGCAGATTTGTCTTCAGTAAACAAGCTCCTCACCTCTGAGAAGATGGCGATGTGACACTTATTTTTCCAACACCTATAAACAGCTCATGTTAGGGTGAATGTTTTGTGCTCTCAAACAACAAAACAGCATGCACAGGCGACACATAAACAGGATCCATATAGCACATCGCATCACTGCAGAGCCACAGTGAGCAGATGGACCGACTGTGAGGGGGGGGAAAGAGGGGAGTGACGGAGGAGGAGAAGAAGGCGGGGGGGGTAAAGACAGAGATAGAGAGGCAGAATCACTGAAGGGTTGTGCAAGACATGCACTGATGCGCTCAGACACGGAGTGAAAGAGTGAGCTTGCAGCACCTGAGAGGCAGCAGCTTCATTAGCATCGGTAACAGGCAGCCACCAGGACTCATGTAGATAAACTGCTGTTATCCACCGCTTGTGGAGCAACGCGGGAAGGCTACAGCAAGAGGAGGAGGAGGAGGAGGAGGAGGAGGAGGAGGAGGAGGAGGAGGAGAACGAGGGGCTGAGGAGCATCGCCGCCACTTGACTAACTCTGGGAGTCAGCATCGGCACCTGCAGCAGCAGTGTGAGCACTCAAGGAGACCGGGGAGGACGGAGAGAGAGAGCTGCTGAGATTATGCGCGGGGCAGCGAGCTCCTGTGGATTCCCCGTCTTTGGCAGCAATATCAGCAGCAGCAGGAGGAGAAGGAGCTGTGGCTCTACAGATAGCAGCAGCGCTAGCTGGAGCTGCAGCAAAAAGACAAGGAGCCACAACTCCAAAGCTATTTATTTACCTAAGGATGATTTACAGCCAAGGTGTAACAGGAACCAGATGTTGCCACTGTGTTGAATGTACCTGTAGCCAGAGCACTGCTGCAGCGCTGGTGCATGAGTAACCACAGCAGTTCAGTTAGGTGTAGTTGTAGCAGTGGCTCCGGACACTGAATGACCAGTGTGGCTGATGAAGGCCACCTGGATCCGCTTGCTGAAACGGGCCAAGGGAGGTCGTGTCAAGAGCTCTGATGCCGATGTAAGCAGATTTTGAGTGTGTTTGCACCGTCTGTTGTGTGCATGTGCGAGTCTGTGTGTGTCTGCCTGATCCATCACTCCACAGTGTCTGGGGTCAGTGTGGCACCGTTGTGTGTTGCCCCACGATGATGAGAAGCTGCATGTGGTTATTAGTTATGGCTGTCAGATTCTGGGCAGAGCTCCATATCACCTCCCTCTGACCCACTGGGACAGCGTTGTTGATTGAGCCCCGCTGTTGGCCCTGACCTGATGGAGTAATCACAACAGGTATTTTCACCTGCATAAAGACAGGCTGGTGTGCAGCAAGGTACCAATTTATGTACCTAAAGTGCTGCTTATTCAAACTCAAGCTTGAGCAGCGTTTGATCCATGCTTGGTGATGTTTTGAAAGCTACTGGGAGAATAATGACAGCACGATTGAAAGCACCCTGTGGATATTTAATGAGCTTGCTTTCAAATGACTTATTCATATCAGGTACAAAGCAGGGAGGATGAGAGACACAGCAGCGCAGTTCCATGGTGAGATGGACATGAATATGAATAACCTAGTATTATGTACCGTAACAACATTGTATTGTTTCCATACATAAGTCAGGTAATGGAGAAAGTGGAGAGGACATCCTCCTTTGTACGTATGTGATGGCTGGGTAATTCTAATCAGGCACAGAGCGAGGGAGGCTATTTTTAACTCAGACAGCAGAGTGTAATGGTGCAGTGAGATGAATGAAAGCGTTGTGTGGGTGGCATAGTAACGTGCAGGTAAGGATAAGGCTCACACTGCCTTCACTTAGTTAAAAAAGGGCCTCTTTTAATCCTTGACTGTAAGATTACATTGAACTGAAACGGATATCTGGCGCTGGGAAATTATTCTGTTGTGTAGGAGCAGATGTTATGTATTTATTCAAACATGCACATATTACATTTTAAATATTGTTGTTAGCTTTAAACAGTCACTTCACGTGACTGTTTAGCTTTAAACAGTCACGGTCACTTTTAGCTTATCTGCCTAAACAGTGCACTTTTAAGGTTGTATCTTTGGACTTTATCAATGATTTAAGAGTTTACATAATATCCAACCATTAAAAAGTGAACCTTGTCAGCCTGGAAATGCTAGCTTTTTCCTCTGGTGACTGCTCTGTTTTGTAGTGAAAACACTATTTTCTAAATGGCAATAACATGCAAGTATAACTTTAAAAAGTAAGCGTGTGCTTCACCAATGCACTGCTCTCAGGAGAGTCAGTAACTTGCATATTTTTGGTATGCGTGTGTCTGAGAACTGTGACTAGATCTGTCGCAACCACATTTCACACAGAGACATACTAGGACCTGGCATTCTTCAACAGTTCCCCCAGTGTTTCTCACAAAAGGATCAAAACAAAATCTTTAGGCGAGCGGCTGACAGAGAGCGCTAAGGATAGAAGGAGAGCTGCTGGGGATGTGATTCTTTGAAAGACTATTTGTGTCCTTTGGCATCTTTTCTCAGAAAGAGGGGAAGTGTCCGATAATTGATAGTAGAATGAAATGCCTGCTCATTTCATTGAGCACATCCTCTCGTTATTTAATGAACTCAACTTGAATTCATCGATGCTTAGAGTCTAACACTTCAGTCTGTCTGGGTGCGTTTTCACATTTGTAAGTTGCACATTAGATGCTCAAGAATGTCTTTGAAGAGGAAGAGCAATGCAGAGGAAATGAAGTTCTCACGATGCTCTGAATCCCAGCACGAGTCTGACACCTTTTACATTTTTGAAGTGTGAATGCCAAATGGACGAAGCTGACTTTCAGTGTTTGTGTCTCTGCAGGGTTCGGCCGACTCCTACACCAGCCGTCCATCAGACTCCGATGTGTCCCTTGAGGAGGATAAGGAGGCAGTGCGCAGAGAGGCAGAGCGACAGGCTCAGGCACAGCTCGACAAGGCCAAGGTTGGTATCCAAAATGGGCTGCACTGAGGTCACTCTGTCCAGTCCCTCCCTACTGAAACATGTGCTCTATGGGGGCAAGAAGGGGCCTGTGATCAACGTGTGTGTGTTTGTAAGCTTTGTACGCTTTTGACCTACGTTTTAGAACCCTGTGTGTAGTTTCTGACCACTAGTAGCGTAGGAACAAAAGTCTTTACTAGTATGTTAATAATACTAATTGACAGTTGATTAGTAGGAAGGAATAGCTATTAGCCCGAAAGAGTAAACAATAGGTAGACTGCAAGATAACAAACGTGAAATTTAACCATTTAAACTTAAAATAAAAAAGCTTTACAAGTGTTTTATCACTTAGTTATAACACAACTGTTTTGTTGAGAATATAAACATACTTCTTTTTTGTTTGCAAAAAAACTCCACAGGGCACATTTAAGATTGAATTTGAAGGTTAAAGTTAGAATTGGTATGAGGGTTAGTTCATTGTAAAGAGGCCTGTATTTGTAATGGTTAGAAGGCAAGACATTTATATTTCAATAAGGGTCCCCACAAGTATAGAAGTGTGTGCACAGACGAAACTGCTTTATTATGCTTGACCGAATGATGTCTGGCATCAGTTAAACAGTAATGTAAATGTTACACTGGTTGGTTTGTTATTGGAAGAGAAGGAACGCTGTGTCTGCTTCCTTTTTGGTCTCAATTCTTTAGGCCTACATGTTCATTCTTTTTTTTACAGTGGCAAGAAAATTAGCCATTTTGATTTCATTATGGAAAGGGAGAAACATGTTCTTTTTTATTACTAGCCCAGCTTAGCTCATCCATAATCAGACATGAAAACAATAATGGTTAAAATCATTGGTTGTTGAGAAGAGACCATGCTGGAGGACCGACTATGATTTCAGCTGGTTTCAGGGTCTAGGAAAGGGCTGTCGGGGTCTGCTGGTGTGAGAGGTTAGGGGCCTCAGAGGGCTCTGCGTCACTGTTTATCAGAGCCAAGCCTTGCCTGCTCTCCTCTGCTCTGGGCCACAATTAGCAGCATATAAACAAACACACACACAGCAGAGCAGGCTTGTCTTTGTGCGACAGGAATTGCAATCAGCGCTTGCTTCCTCAGAATCACTCCAATCGCTGGCACTGTTAAGATTCATGCCTTTGATCTTTTTAAAGAATTTGATTATCTTCAGTGCACATGTTGTCCTCTTCCTGCTCTACATGTCAATGGTTACGTTTTGCATATCAATTCATGCAAGGGTCTGAATTCGATTTGTTAACTTTTACTGGGTGTTAATTGTCTATAACAGCTAGCATGCTCATTAGCTGTGAGCGCTGAGCTTTTGGCTGTCCATCCATTGTAGCAGAGCACTTTCCCTCCGTGCTGTCCGGAGGTAGCTCATAGCTGGCACAGACAGATCATTCTAGCAGATCTGTGTTGTTTTGTTCCAGAGTCACCCTCTCTGGCTCACTAATTAAAAAGATAAGTTGGCTTTAGAGATAACCTGGCATAGATTACCCCTGCTGGCATTTTATATGACTGGTAAAAAATAGCCTCTCTGGTCTGGCCACCACAGCGAGAGCTGGGGTCAGAGGAAGTGCAGAGACTCTGCCTGTGAGCCTTTATGGGCAGTCATTCACAATTACTTCCTTAACATTCCATAGAAATGTTTAAGGCCTTAATATACTTCACACTGCAGTACATGGTGTTGTAACACTTTGAAAGTAATAAAGGTAGTTCTAAAGATGTTTTGTCAAGTCTGAGGTTATCTCAGGTTAGGGGAGATTCAACACGGAAAGGCTTTACCACAAATTGGGTGAGTGAAGTCTGTGAGGGGGATTTACAAGCAAGAGGTGCATTGCAAAAAGTCAGGATATCTTTGTCTTGTAATTTAGAAGTCAGGAAGTGGAATAGGAAATGGAGAGTGCTTTTAAATTGTCTTAACTGGCCCAACATATTTGTTTTCTGATGGTAAAATTACGAAGTATTCAGCAGCTAAAGAGACAGATCATTTGGTTATGAGTTCGGAGCTCTAATATGTAAATTGTTGTATTTACAGTTTTGTTCTGGTGCCGCCCAATGGCCAAGGAGTCCGTTCAAATGTAATTAAATGTTGTCCATGGTTATAGATTAGGTAATGGGTGTAGATCGGAGTTAGAATGAATGAATTACTCTCACTTCGTCTCTTAGAAGAGCTTTGGATACAATTAATTAAATATGGACTCCAACTTGTTACATGTTTGCACATAAAATTACAATAACAATTAATGTAGACATAATATAAAACAAAATCACTTTAGGCAAATAAGAAACTAACCAGTAGCTGCATTTATCCTGACTGACTTACTGTTCATATATAACCTACCTATAAATATTACTAATGCATTCTTGGGTAATTATAGATACATCTTCCCACACTAAATTAATGAAGGTTATGGCTCCCTTCATACAATATAATAATACATTTTACAGGCTCTCAGTACAGCCTAAGGCCAGGGCACGAGGCTAAACCATTTTTTATTTCATATCGATCTGTACATTCAAGGTGAAACAATGTGGGAACCTTGATTTATAGCATGAGAGCCTGTGTGTGTGCCGCTAATGGAGCTGGCATGTGGAATGCAAGGGTGCGTGTTCACTCAGTTAGGCACAGAGAGGACTAGGAGGTATTGTCTTTTGGAATATTCATGGGGTGGTGGGACATAGTGACGAGTGTTGTGTGGTGTTAATTGGCTGTATTCTATAGCGTTGCCTCCCAGGGTTCCCAGTTACTGATGGGGCTTCTCTGGAGCTCTGTCTTATCATTACTCTTCCTCTTATCTCCCTGAATGTGTCCCCCCTCACATCCTGTCCTCTGCCTCTTTTTGTTCTTTGCACTACATCGTCTGCTATCCCTCTGTCCATCTCCTTTCCCTTTTTCTTTTCCCCCTCCTCCCACGCTTCTTACCCCGTCTCTAACCCTCCGCCTCAGTCCTTCTCCCTCCCTCACTGCAGTTAACACGGCATCCATAATGAACGCCTGCGTTACGTAAGAAGGAACAGAGCAGTATGGGCTCTTAAAGAAGATGTAGCGATACTCTACAGCGGTGTAAATGTGCCATTATGTACAAATCCTGCCGTCACCTGTGATAGAAGGTGGCACGTTAGAAAGTGTGTGTGTGTGCGTGACTGCCTACAGGTCCGTAACATTTCATTAAGCCTGAAGAGAGCTTCACCTGACAGGCGGCCATGATTGATAAAGGCTGGGAGGGAGGAAAGAGGAAGAGGCCCATGAGACACATTCATATAGGTGTACTAATGGACCTCATACCTTTATGCAGGCATGTGACTCAATGCATGCCATCGCCAAGGACGCTTTGTCCTCTACGGGTCCCACATCGGATTGAATGATCTTCTCAATGTTGATGTCACACACACACACACCGCTTGCAACCATCACTTCATAAAGTATTTACATTGCTGTCCGCATGAGGAAAATGATTCCAGGAGGATTTCACTAATGTATTGTTTCCATAATCCCCCATCCATAGTTCATCACAGTCACTTTACACCTGTTGTATATCAATGAGGCGGTAGTGGACAGTGGTGATGTAAGGTAGCGATTGTCGTCTGTAAAGCTGATGAATTACTCTCATAGTGCTGAGCTTCACTGAGCATCGCTGCCTGCTTGAAAGATCTCAAGTAGTATTCAGATCCGAGCAAACCCAATCAGTCCGTGTAGATGGGTGAAGGTGAATAGGAATGTAATTTAACCTCACATTGAGTGTTTAAACCTGCATAGCTGATTTTACTGACCACTTTGGTGCAGCAGAAACAAGTGTTGAGATTGTTAACCTATTATAATTATTTACACATTCAGTAGATATGGAGCATAATTAGCCTTTAAAGGCAAGTCCAATATTCTCTCTTGTTTTGGTCTCCACCAACTCCCCCCAAAAACGTCTCCTGAAATGCACAGTAGGATATATTTAAGATATTATTTTCTATTGCAATGAAGCTCCTTTATATTTTTGAACTATTTGCTACACCTCTTCAATCGCCGGTGGCGAATGCGATCAGCAATTGGCGTTGGCCTTCTCTGGATATGTCAATAGTAGGATAAGTAGGAAAATGTAGGATAGTAAATGTGCCATTACACATT
Organism: Gobionotothen gibberifrons; assembly: GCA_943591055.1. Classification (NCBI taxonomy): domain Eukaryota; kingdom Metazoa; phylum Chordata; class Actinopteri; order Perciformes; family Nototheniidae; genus Gobionotothen; species Gobionotothen gibberifrons. The sequence goes on from CALSBZ010046791.1 coordinate 3,269,281, forward strand.
TTAAAAGTGTTAATACGGTCTGTGTTTTCCATGTTGTTTTGAAGTTTCTTTCTGCCCCCAAGTGGCCAGAAAATCTGATTAAAAATATAAGATAATTATTCCCACTTGCTTTATTGTACACAAAACGTATACATTTACATAGATGTGTAGATCTGCCTTGCTTTATTTACTACGTCTTGCTACTTTTAGTTTGCGAAGGAAAAATCTGATTGGAAGACCGCTATGATGCACTTTAAAAGACTTTTCCTCAATCATTACACAGTTACATCATCAAAGCTCTGATTTAGTGGGTTACATTTGGATTCCAGTTGAATATCGCACACCCTTCCCCTCATCTTGCTCGCTTTCATGTGCAGGTAAATATCCAGCATGTGAGTCTACGCTGGGAGATTACTCTAAGCTACTCCCTAGTGCATTCGTCTTAGCTTTTCATTCGACTTCTGTCATGCTTGTCACAGGCAGAACAAATGTAATCTGGTTGAGGGCATGACCATGTTGCCAACTGTTGCTGCCATCGCCGCCAGGCTATGTCCAAAAGTATTTTATGTAATTCTTAAAAAGATGTCTCAATTAGATGGTTATCCTCCTCTTCCAGGGATCTAAATTCAGAGGGTTTGTCTGTGAGCATATGGTTCTCCCATCACATGTTTTCAGATCTTATACAAATCCTTTTTTTAGAAAATCAAATGCATCACTATGGGCAGAGGAGATTTGCTTTTGCTTTGTGAAAACATATCTATGTCTGGAAAGTATTAAAGTCTCATATGTGGACAGTATGTGAACCATATGTGGTTACATCATAGCCTCAAGAAACCTTTTCTAAGCTGTATGCATTATCTGAAAGGACTGTTTGTCGTGATGCCATAGAAAAGCCAGTATTGATTAAACTATTGTTAAGATTGTAGGATTAATTTATGACCACAAGTGCCGTTTGTACATCTCCTGTTTTAAGTGCCGATTTCTGCAGAAGCCAACATGTTGCATCACTCTGAATTATAAAGTGTTTTAGCTTGTAGCAGATAGTCCGTCTGCTTGTATCCCTCACTTAGGGGGATGTTAACACCTCACACAAAGACAAGAATCACATCTCAGTGTGAAAAAAACAAACATTTGAAAGGTCTCAATTCTTGCGTGATGTCATAACTGACCTTTTTTTCCTCCCAACAGACCAAACCAGTTGCATTTGCTGTCCGCACAAATGTCAACTACAGCCCGTGTCACGATGACGATGTCCCTGTGCCTGGCATGGCCATCTCCTTTGACGCTAAAGACTTCCTCCATGTCAAAGAGGTGAGTGGTTAACTTTCCAATCGGAGATGATATTTAGTACAGTGATTGTTAGGGCAATAAGGATGGTGATGATCAGGAGAAGAACATAACTTTTTTTCTGTGTAGAAATTCAACAACGACTGGTGGATAGGACGCCTGGTGAAGGAAGGCTGTGAAATTGGTTTCATCCCAAGTCCAGTGAAGATTGAAAACACTCGCATCCTCCTGGAGCAGAGAGCCAAACAGGGCAAGTTCCACTCCAGGTAAAAACCCTTATGAGTTCTCTGTGTCTGCTAAGAGATAGACTCAAATGAATGTAGCCGTCCTAAGGGTTGTTGATCTCACGTGTTCTCTCTTTTCAGTAAATTGGGAGCAAACTCATCTACTAGTTTAGGTGAAGTGGTTCCTAACTCACGGAAATCTACTCCTCCTTCGTCTGGTGAGTAGCTTCTTGGGCACCTTCAAAACGCCAACTTTATACTTTATTCTGTAATCTTTTGAACTTACTTTTAACCATTGAATTCCAGTGGAAGGTAAGATGCACTAGTTCGATTTTTCATATATTTTTACCAGCAATAAAGTTGATGTTTTAATTTCCTTAAATGTACTTTTTCATGTTTCATTTGCTGTCAATGTCTAGTAGCATACTGTACATTCTGTGCTACTGTCATTGAGAATTGTACCCGGTTACCTGTGCCCTCCTGTGTTCATCTATGTGATGGTGCTGTTGTCTGTCTCTGTGCGTAGCCATTGACCTAGACGCCACAGACTTAGACCTCGAGGACAATGAGCTTCCGGTCAACCTGCGCTCCCCTAAAGCCAGTCCAAACACTGTCATGTCACCCCTAGCAAAAGAGAAACGAATGCCCTTCTTTAAGAAGGTAAATTCCGGAATACCTAAAGCTCTTTTTTTCTTATCTGTCCGCACGTCTCTTGACTAAACGCCTGCTTGGCCTCACTTAGCGCCCGACCTGTTTGTCTACGACACAGTCCTCGTCCCACTGCCGTCCATTGGCATGCATGCGTGTTCTTAACCTCTCTCTTTCTCCTCTTCCGTCTCACCACAGCTAAGCAGAAGCAGAAGTCGGTAAGTCGTGGCGTGCAGTGCACCAGCTCAGCAGGGGCCTGAACTATACAAACCCTCTTTAGAGATTCAGCTCTGTACTGACCTCTCACCCTACTCACTGCTCCTGCAATCCTCTGTGTCGTG
>CALSBZ010046791.1:3271769-3307299 GCA_943591055.1 Gobionotothen gibberifrons
TCCCACAACGTCCCATGGGAAGCACGCTGACGACAGCAAATGTGAGACAGACAGAAAATGTTTAGAAGTGGAGAGAGCAGGAAGAGCAAACATAAAACCTCCTCATCATAAAGATAACAGACATTGACTGCAGCTTGAATATAAGGACAAATAAGGGAAGAATCTTTTTATTTGTTGAACTGTGTTGAGGATATGATCATCACATTTTGATTTTTAGTCTGGGTTTTTTTAAAGATAGAGAAAGTACTTTTCCTGCAGTTTTCTGACACATCCAGACAGCTAATTGTGATGCAAAAAAAACAAAAACAAAAATATACATTTGAGAAGATTGAACCAATACACATTTGAGAATTATTGCTTAAATTTGACTTTAACTGATTAGCAGAACTAGTGACTATTACTATTCTGTCAAGGGATGATCACATTCTTTCTCTTCAGTTACAGATTTGTATTCCTCAATGGATTTGAAACCAGTGCTCTTTCATCATTATTTAATATCTGAACTCATAATGGGTTTATTAACTTTATTAGAATACTTTTTAAGGTCGTATGTAAAGTAGGTCAATGCAAGGGATTGCTGTGGCACTAAAACCGCAGATGGAAAATCATATTATAATATATTGACATTGAACAATGTGTAAAACCATACCTGATCGGCACCAATAGCGACCGGTCTAATCTCAACACATCCATCATTCTATAAATTGACTAACTTTTCATTTCTGCTCTAATTTAAAACACCTGCTCTTGTCAAAATCACCTCTTTCATTTTTTATTTAAAACCGAGGCGGTTACACAAACTGAGCTTCCAAGCAAGTTTTCCTAACTGTCCTAATTTTCCCACATTTTTATTTTGTAGCTTCTGTTAAACTACTGTGGCCTTTTCTCCCTGTCCAACTAACCTTTCCTCTCACATAGTTGATGCCATAACATCAGAACCATGAAATGGGGGGATTTATCGAAACATTGAAATCCATCATAAAATATTGCATTTTACTGTAAGCTTCTTTGAAGTTTCAACAATGTGATGATGTTGACATTTGTGAAGTAAACTGCCAAATCTATTAAATAAATCAAAGCTTGTGTTATGTCGAGCCAGCTGGGACGTCCCATTTCATGGTTCACAATGTTCCAGTGCTTTTAAATGTAGTCTGGGTCAGTGTTGTCCCTCAAGTGATTTGTGATGGTGAGTGTTTACTTTGTCTCCATAAATGTGTGCAACTGTTTTTTCTTCTTCTCTCTGAAGACGGAACACATTCCTCCGTACGACGTTGTGCCTTCTATGCGGCCCGTGGTTCTCGTTGGACCATCACTGAAGGGCTATGAGGTGCGACAACCATTTCTAATGCTACCCTGCTTTTATTGGAAAATGATCTGTAAAATGTGAATCCACTAACGAGTTGCTCTCATTTCCCCCTGCATTTCCGGTCCACAGGTGACAGACATGATGCAAAAAGCGCTGTTTGACTTTTTGAAACACAGATTTGAGGGAAGGTAAGTTCCTCGTGATCTAAAATAAAAGCTCTCATCCTGCTTCCTTCCTTCCTCATTCCTTCTCCCTCTAACTCTATATGCTGGTATTTATCAGTCCCCTGAGGTTGGCCAAGGGAGTGTGTAACAAGTTTGTTTGGCCTGCAGATGTGTGCTGCTGCTTTAAATAGACCCCCTCCATGTCCTTAATAGGTCATAGTGGGCCCTAGAGCAGAGCCGGATTCTACTCACTCAATGTTGAGTCCATCCACCCATCTGAAGCAGAGAGGCCATGAAGTTACACAACACTAACACTAAGATCCTCTCAGACCACCAGCAGCTGCAGTGTATTGTGTTAATTCCCCTTTAAGTCATGTTCTGCAAACCTAGTTTGAAGAGGCAATAGACAATAATTGACTTTAATACATCATTAACAAGTAAACGTTACTTGCACAATAAAATAGCTGTAAGATAATGACACCATCTGCGTTTAGATTGGTTCCCTGAAAGCCTCCCATTTTTCCAATAAAAGCCTAGATATATAAACTGCATCACCGCTTACAAGAGTGTCTCTGGCTAAGAGGCAACAAAAAAGAATAGCTCAACTATATAGCTACAGTAGCTACACTCAGGTAGCAGAACATCTGGAGTAATGCTATTCTTACTTAATCATGTTCACAGAAGTAGAAGTAATTAAGTATAATGAGTTTGACCATAGACCCATGAACTTAAGTCTCATGTTATTTATCTTTGAGCAATGTTAATGTATTGTCTCCGGTTGGCTCCATCTTTTTCGAACCGTTTTGAGAGTTCTATTTTCTTCCATCTTTTACAGCGTTATTATTTTTTTGCTTTGCTTCTTCTTAGCTTTTTTTTTGGTCTTTTCTCTGGTAAATCAAGTATTTCTCTTGTTCCTTTTCTTCAGAATATCAATCACTCGCGTCACAGCGGACATCTCTCTGGCCAAACGCTCAGTCCTGAACAATCCCAGCAAGCACGCCATCATCGAGCGTTCCAACACGCGCTCCAACTTGGGTACGTTCGTGCTTGAAATAAGTGCAATGCATGTCAACATCTTTTGTTTTGATTCATAATGTTTTCAAGGAGACCAGCTTATGTGGGAAAGGAAGGAAACGATTAAAGGAACTCTTGACAATTGTAATGATAACTCCCGACAGGCCTTGGCCGGTTTCCTTTAGTTAGGAATGAAATATAGAACATCAAGGCACGATAGCAAGTTCAAGAGCCGCTCTGATTTGACTGAGGTTGATCTGGGTTCAGATCCGATTAGAATGAAACAGATTCCTGAGTCAAACAACTGGGACAATATTTGCTATGTATCAACATCAGCATCACTCAGCAGCTACAGCAGAGTAAGAGGTCCCAAGGAAATCATACTGTAGATGCAGGAAATGTATTGGTGTGCTGCTGTAGCAGGAAATTACTTCAGAATTAGCATAAGGAAACAGATCCCACACGTTCGCTGTCTTTTTAATATTACACTTGGATAGAGACGATGAGAAAAAAAGAAAATTCCCCATTTTTCATCCGGTGTCACTTTAGTTACTTATTTACGTATACAAAATCCTCTTAACAAGCCACTTCATGCACTATAGACTCTAAAATGTTCCTAAAGGAAATCTACACAAAGATTTAAAGATTTGTACATTTGTTTCTGATGCAAATGTCTTGAATCAAAAATGAGTTTTCTTGATGAGTGAAAAGTTATGCAAGAAAATGTTGCATTGGAAATAAGTGAAGAATGTATCACCCCTTTGGCATATTTTAGCAAGAAAATGAGAATGTGTGATACAGGCGTAGCCTGAATGAGCTGTTAATGTGGAATGTTTTCATTTTATCAGTTTACTTCAGACTTTGTCGTGACTGGAAGTCATGAAGCTTGGCTGTGATTCTTCTCAGATTGGGAATCGTGCCCTGCTGGGATATTTGTAGCACAGATTTTAAGTCACGTTGTCATCTGTTGGAGTTGGGGTTGTGTGGTAAAACAGTTGGTTTATGAGTAAGCCACCTTTTCCATCAAAAAACAAGTGGCTCTATTTGATTATGAAATAAATGAATTCAATCCTCTGAATTCTCATCTTTCGTTTCTTCTTCAGCTGAAGTCCAGAGTGAGATTGAGCGGATTTTCGAACTTGCCCGGACGTTACAGCTGGTGGTTCTGGACGCCGACACCATCAACCACCCGTCACAGCTGGGGAAGACCTCCCTCGCCCCCATCATTGTCTACGTCAAGATAACCTCTCCTAAGGTGAGTAAAACATGACACAGCCAGTTATTGAGCGTTTAAAAAGTGTCCTAGCTCTGATGTTAAATAATGCATGTTTGAGGGGACTGATTCATCGCTTTGACCTTCAGCATGAGTTGAAAAAAAGGGCTCATGATTCAGTGATCAGTCAAATAAACAGTTATTTAGGTAACATAGAGGATGAGAAAAGGCATTGCTAAACAGCGAGAGATACAAGCTTGAAATCAGAGTGGCATCAGTGTGAATCACACTCTCAGCGGGCTAAAATAAAACACTGTCTGCCACCTGTCCTCTTAATTACTAACTTCTGCCATATCATATACAGCTAACCTTTAGGGGAGAATCACACAGAAATATAATTTGGTAGAAATACAAAGCAGCAGAAATCACTTGTGCTCAACCTATTTTTAAGACACGATCCATTAGTTACTTTCCACCACTACCTGTTAATGGCTTTGGCTATATAAAAGCTATCTTCTTTGTTTTTGTATTTCCATTTTTGTCTAAATAAAACCACCATGACCATGTTGCCTTTTTGCCCTCAGGTGCTCACGAGGCTCATCAAGTCCAGAGGCAAGTCTCAGGCCAAACACCTCAATGTCCAGATGGTGGCTGCTGACAAGCTGGCTCAGTGCCCTCCTGTAAGTCTCCACAGTGGACCCAAATTACCCAAATCATCACCGACTTAAACCCAGTGTTTAAAACAACCTGCAGTTTTATATTTCAGATGTGGTATTGGCTCTAGATTTTAGTTGCATGGATATGTGAAGTCTTTTTTTTTTTACAGCTTTATAATTTGTGCCAGTTCTATTTCCGTGCTGTAATCTGCTTCGTTATTATTTTAGAAATTGAAGCAAGCAACCCAGGCTTGTGAAAGTGGAGGCTCAATTTAATTCAAATGACAATCCACATCTTTAGGGAATTAAGATTTTCTGAGAATTAATTCCTAATGCTATTTAGTTCTCATGCTGGGACAGTTTGTGTATGACGATCATTATGATTTGTTTATAGATCATTTTAGAGTCTTTAATTATGAAATTCCTCTAAAGCCCCATCTTGTTTTCTCTACTTTCAAATTGTTCATGTTTCCTTTAACCCTTTCTCCCCCCTTCCTCAGGAGATGTTCGACATCATCCTAGATGAGAACCAGCTGGAGGATGCATGTGAGCATATGGCGGATTACCTGGAGGCGTACTGGAAGAGCACTCACCCCACAAGCTCCAACCCCCCCAACCCAATGCTAACGAAGCTGCCCACAGCCGCCCTGCCCACCAGCCCCACCCCGGTCTCCGCCGTGCAGGTACAAGAGCTGAGGACACACAGGGGGGGGTTACCTGTGCAGAGAAACAGAACAGGATAAGAAGTAGCATAGACCATGCTAAAGCCCTAGAGACTGAGAAAAGAAAAAAACCTGCAGTAAATAAGGTTTAGGTTATTTTCCAACACCCACACTTAAGGTATTTGTGTGTATTTTGCTGAGATACTTTGTTAGCCTTATTTTGATTCAACGTAATGATGAATAATTTGGATTACCCACAGCCTTACAGAAACAGTGACATTTCGTGCCTCAGAGCAGTTATTTAATTATACAGCAATTAAAGCTAGTTAGAAGCATGCCAGGCTATTGTAGTAAAAGAGACATAACATGATATTAGATTGAATGCTAAGTAATTATCTTGTCTCTCAAATTGTTGCTGAACATTTTTTGTTATTATTTAATACTTGTGTGCAGCTATTGTTTTCGTCTCAAGAATTTTTTTTTAGGTCAGGAAATTAACATCTGTTGATTTTCTGCTGTAACTATGTGGTGTTTGGACACTAATTATAATTTCAATTAAACACAAACTTAAACGTCTGCCCAAAACACAGTTTAAAGGTGCATTACTACCAACAATTGGAGAGGTGTGGTGCACAAAACGGTGTTGCATTGTGGGATACACACTGCTCTGAATAATAAAGCAGAATAAGGATAAACAACACATTTTGGGAAATTTAGAGCAGAGGCAGACAGGAAGTGGGTCTACATAATTACCTGAAATCCTTGATTTCAAATGCAATTCATTTATAGTTCTTATTGGTAAAACAGTCATTGAGTCAAGTGTAGGATAGGTTTTCATTTCCATTGTATGATTTTGTATAGTATAACATTTTCACCTAAGGTCTCACATCTGAGAGTGATATTAACACCTCTACCCCTCTCTCCATCCACTGCCATCACAATGGGAAATGTAAGACTTGGGAAATCCCTGAAATTGATGAGGAGCAGGATTAAATTGACATGTGATTGATAGTGTGGTGAGTGTGAAAAGGTGCTCAGATAAATGTTAAAGTTCTTTCAGACTTGAAGTGCCTGAAATCTATGAGGATTCCCTCTTGGTCCTGCTGACTGAAAATTCAGAAACCTTGAAAGTTATATTTAAAATGTCCTTCCTCCAATGATTCATTAACCTTCCTTGGTTGGTTGATGAATATTCATGCAGTGTGTGTGTTCAAGCGTGAGTGCTTAAATACACCAGAAGCAAGGTTGAAGTGAATATTAATCTGCATGAGTTGTGTTTGTGTGTGTTTGCAGTGCATTTTCTTGCATTTTCTTGCTTTATGTCCCCTGACTGACTGACATATGTTACTGACCCCAGGGCAGCGGTGTAGAGCAGAAAGGTGATAAAGCATTGGTGGAGAGAAAGGGCTCCAGAGAGGATCACCATCATCACCATCACCACCACCACCAGGACCAGGGTGATGCCGATGGGGAGGCTGAGGGGGAGGGCAATGAAGAGGAGAGGCCTCTGAGGACAGAGACCTCCAGGAGAGCCCAGCACATCCACCACCGTTCGTCTTCCACCAGGACTGAGCACCACAACCACCACCACCACCACAGCGGTCGGGGGCGGGGCCTCTCTCGGCAGGAAACTTTGGACTCTGAGACCCCCGAGAGCAGAGAGAGCCGAGAGAGCAAGGACTCGGCTTATATCGAGCCACGCACTCAACTCCTCCACCGGGAGGAGGAGGAGGATGAAGAGGAGGAGGAGGAGGAAGATGAGGAGGAGGAGGATCTAGGGGAGGGGCACCCCCAGCAGCAACAGCGATATGAGCCACTGCCCCACCGGGACCACAACCACCACCACCATCACCATCACCGGGGGGGGGCGGAGGAGGCCGGCCACAGCACTGGACAACACCGCTCAAAGGAGCGCGAGCAGGACCATAACGAACGGAACAAGCAGCGCTCGCACCATCACCGGCCGGCACGGGACCACCACCACCAATACTACGATCGGGACAGAGACAGGGACCGAGAGGTGGAGGTGGCTCCCAAAAAGAGGGGAGACGCAGGGGAGTGGTCCAGAGACTCCTACATCCACCAGTGACAGACCAAATCCCTCCGGAAGCTCATCTGGACTCTTAATCATTCTGTTCTCCCATCGTGCTGCTATACCCTGAAACCACAGCATCCTATTTATGTACACTTCCTTTTTAAATGCTGTTGCATCTTTTTCAATGGCAGGATTTTAATTACATAGATATAAATATATAAATATATGTATGTGTGTATCTATGCATAGACGTTGTTTATGTGTGGATATGCATGAATATTCTCAAATATGCATATTTTAAACCTGTGTTTGATAAAGCATGACACAAAAGCAGAATTGTTTTCTGTACGGAGCTGTGCTTTCTGTGATTAGCATTTTTTTTTTTGCTTGCTATCACTTGAATAATGTGTTCCTTCCGACTACTGCTAGGGTTGACTCCAACAGTTGACTAACCAAGTTAGTTTGAGACTGTATTTGCAGATGGAATTTGTTTTAAAGAATAGTTTGTCAATTTGGGAAATAGGCTTATTCTGTCTTGCTGAGAGTGGCCAGTTTGTTAGGTACAACTAAAACTAATGCAGTCTAAAATATAATACCTCCATAAAGGTATTCAGCAGTTTTTGTTGAAACTGAACTTTATCATAACTTTGGAGACTGCAGTGTGTGGTGCTTTTGGTTTGTATTGTATTGTTATATTGGCAGTTTCTATTATTTTGTCCACCCCATTTATATCAATGAGGGTAGTCTAAAGAACAGGACTGTTGGATTAGACTTGATTTGTTTTAGCACCTAATTAACTGCCAACTGGGTCTAAAGGGAAAGATCAATTACACTCATATTAGTAAGGTACATATGGTGTTACAGCTAGCAGCCTGTTAGCTTAGCTACATACGGGAAGACAGCCAGTCATTCCCTGTTTGAAGGTTGCAAATAATATTTAAAGCTCACTAACTAACCTTTTATATGTAAAATGTTGTTTTGTATAAATAACCAAATTTAAAAAGTTGCGATTTATCTTCAGCTGACAGGCTGCTATTGCTAGCTGCAGGCTAATATGTAACCGACAGATAAAAAGTGCTATTGATTTTGTAATTTAATTATCAGCAAGGAAGCTAGTAAGCATGTTCCCTAAAGCGTCAGACTACTCCCTTAATGTTATGTTAATCATTTATAGCTTAGTTCCTTTTTTAAATTCTGCATCAATGGTTCAAGATATTGGGTTCGGACATCTTTAAGCCTCCCTGGAGGTGCACCTTAGTCTTGCCTTACAAGACAAACAAATTCTACAACTTCCTCTCGTAGATGCAGTACTGTTCTCTTTGTATGGGTCCAGAAACATTTTATACCATTGATACACCCTTCTGCACTTTTACTGATTCACGTTGGTTTCAAGTGAAATTTGATATGACATTGCAACTTTTCTGTAGGTCTACAACCAAAACTCCACTTAGATTCATGTTTTATTAAGTCTAACCCCTTTTTCTATTGAATGTTGTTAAATTCCCACTTGAACTCCCACCTCAGAGTATAAATGAATGTTGATTTTAAGATATCTTCTTCAGTACGTTCCTCACTAAAAATGTTTAAAGATGCACTTGCAACTCAAACAATTCTCAAATGTTTTCCAGACAAAATATTTGTATCATTCCACTTACTAACACAACCTATTTTAAGGGTCAATTATGTTGGCTCAACGTTGAACTTTTCCTGTAAAATTCCATAGTACAGGAATTCTGAATTGAGCTGGCTCTATGCCCCTCTGTTTACAAACCCACCCTATCCCTTCACTTTTTTGATTTTGCCTGACAATTGTAATTATAAAAACAACTCCATTTCTATGCTACATTGGCAGCACTACAGATTTTCTTACAGTGTACATGTGAATGTACATAATGCATAAATATGAAGAATAAAGTTGGCAACAAAGGACTGATGAAGGGGGAGAAAAATGTTGATGTGTGCTTTTTCAGAAGACCCAGACAGGAGGAGGAGAGCAGTGTCTATAAATATTCGGAAACTCTGCTGAAAAATTGAGGTAGACTCCTTGGCCTGCCTTCTGAGTCGTCATGACAACATGGACATGAACGACAAAACTGTGGGGATGCATCTGAAATAGCTTCTCCACACTCAGATGCCTCCAAAATAGATGAACAAAAACACCTTCAGTGCAGCAGTGAAAGAAGCGGCCATTTTAATCAGCTCTACATACAGTGCTGATGTGCAGTCGGCTGGCATTTCCAGACAGATGTGTGTGGACGGACTTAAGAGTCTAATGGTATTCCCAGGAAGAGGGATTGAGCTGAGGTCATTGTGAAGGTCCTCAAAATGCCGCATGATGGGAGAAGGGGCCAGATGTTTGTGCAGTGTCGGCACTATCAATTCTGCAGATTTAATGGACACCCATAATTCAATTTGCACTGAAGAAATTAGAGATGAGTGATGTAATTTGTATTCAAGCCAACATTTCATGAGTTTAACTGGTTAATGTGCAGTTGCTTAAAATATTAACAGGAACCGGTCATTTTTAATTCAAAGGAACTTTTATTTTGAAAACAAATAATTTATTTATGGTGACTGAACTACACACGGCATAATTTCTCTTACGAGTAGCACAAGTCTGAATTAGAGGTCCCAGTTGTCCCCACAACTACTAAAATACACTAAATTGTTAATACCACTGATGACCTCTTTCTGCACGCGACTTCCTGATCTCTGAAATCCAGCGAATCCACGGTCACCATGGCAGCTGTGTCGTCACTGTTGTTATGGCAATGCAAGCACTGCTGCATTTGCCAATACTCATTCACTCTCCATCCCCACGTGCCTCACTCCTTCCTCCCCCCCCCCCCCTCTCTCCTGCCCTCAGTGTTTATAAAGCTTATCCCTATATGGCCTGCAGTTTCAGAGAGCAGCTGTTAAGAGGCAGATGCTGTAAACAGCACAGTGAGCGTCTTTGTCAACACTGCCCCGTCAAAGCACACAGTGTTGTAATATAAACACTATTGTTCCCGTCTGCAGTCTCATGGTAGAGCCGATGGTGTTGTAAGAGAAAACATGCCCCACAGTCACTTTTTCAGGAACTTAGCAATAAAGAAACCGATGGTGTCCCTGTCGGCTCTGTAGGGGAGGGGGGCCGCCGCTCCTGTCTGGTCCCAGGTCAGCTCCGGACTGAATCTCTGGAGGAGGCGCAGCTGCTCAGGTGACAGGCCAGCTCCCAGCATGCCTTCTGAGCCAATGTGAGGCTCCTGGAAACAAAATGTGATCTGGTGAGGTTAACTAACAATCCCTTCTAAATGTGTGAGTTTATCCACGAGGTGTTTTTTTTCCTACCTGAGGCTGGAGCATGAGGCAGGGGAAGGTCTCCAGGGCCCACGCTACCTGCTCCTCATTCTCTGCTAGAGTCACTGTGCAGGTGCTGTACACAAGAACCCCACCTTTCTTCAGCAACTGCACTGCCTGTAATTCATAGAGACAATGTATTAAAGCAGTTAGAATTCATAGTTTAATAATAATGTAAAACAATGAAAGTTGTCAACTTTCTGATACAATACATTCTCAGATTTACCACATGTTATCCTGAGTTTCATCTCATTGTTTGTTTTCTGGTTCACAGCTTTACTGTTTTGGTACACTCTTACCGCTGTCATATCATTGTCTTTGGCCAGGCTTTGTATAAAAGGACATAAGGGGGCACCTAGAGAGTGAATATCCAACTTTTATTCATAAAGTGGCCATACAAATCTGTCCAAAAAAATGACAGGTAGTCTCTTCCTGCTGGGTATGATATAAGCATGTTTGATAACACGTTTGCCAACTCAAAAGGTCAGTTGTGTTTCTGCTGCCCCCACGTGGCCAACAACATTAAGTTATTGCAAGTTAAGCTTCATACAAGCACAGACACGCGTCTTTTATTTAGTCTAGATGAGACTTAATAACATGCGTGTGATGGAGCACTATATGGATAATTGATGTCCTCCGCATTGGACTCTAATCCCTCTTTAGTAATCCATCCGTTAGCCATACTCGAAGCAAAAAAAGCAAACAGATTTTACATTTACTTTAGTCTACATTGATGTACATGTATAAAAGTGACGAGTATGTGTGTGTTAGTTGCTTAACGTAAAAGTAGAAATACTTCCAGGGGCTGCTTTAAAAACACCATCACAATACTTAGTTAAGTTATCGCAAAAGACGGGTGACATGTTAGAGCTGAAAGCTGTATTTGTATTAAAGGGCCCATGTCATGCTTTTCTGGTTATTACCCGTCCCCTTGTGTGTTATGTAGCTTTTTCTGCATGTAAACGGTCTGCAGAGTCACAAACCCTCAAAGTACACCCTGTAGCGAGTAAATCTCTAACACAGAAAAGACCTGTCTATGCTGCCCCAGAACGCCTCGTTGGAGATTTCTTTAGTGTACCTCAACAATGGAATTATGATCAGTAGAAATGGCCATGACATGGGCCCTTTAACACCTAATGGAGGGTATATTATAAAGAACATTTTCAGTAATACAGTATTGGTGGATGTGGTTTTAAATGCACTTAATGAGATAAGGTATAGTAATGATTTGAGTAGAGGGAAAACTTCTGAATGAATAATCTTTGAGTGTATTTGGAGTTTAGTTGCGATTTCAGTGTAATGTATGCCATCTGCTGCCATCTACTGGTCAAAAGGAGCCACTACCAATGCTGTGAGTTAAATCGGATGTGAAAGTGCTTCCTATGGGGTAAAACCTACAGCGTGGAATAACTTGCGCTGCAGAGGCTGGTAGGAACGGAGCTCCTTCAGGCTCCAGGTACAGGACATGCTGGGTCTCTGCCCGAGGCCACTGCAGGGGGCGTCCAGGAGAACCCGGTCGAAACTTTCAGTATGGAAAGGAGGTCCTGGAAGAAGTCCAGAAACAGAAGTAAGTAAATACAGCATACTGAGGGTTGGCTTTATATATCATGTATGTGTCACTGTGTACCTTCATGCTCCTGTGCAGAGTAGCTTCTCACAGCTTTAGTGCTGTTAAAGCAATACACTTTAACTGAGTTTAATTGCAGCATTTTGGCATTTTGACGAATTCGATCAATCTTATTTTTGATTTTCTCCAGGGCCACGACCTCACCCTGTGACAAGAAACAAAAAGCATCAGATCCTTCTAAAAGGTCCTGCATTGAAAGTCTTCTCATCAAATACTCGTCAGGCAGTGTGTCGTTTAACAGCGTTATATATAAAGTACAAATAGTATCATTTTCACTGATGCATTTATGTGTAGGAAGCATTTTTGTTTTAGTTATAACATTTTAAACTTTAATTTTTGAAAAGGCTTGATTAGCAGTCCAGCTAGAAAATGTCAACCCGTTTATCATTTGAATCAACTTGTTTCACCTATCTTCTAGATGTGAGGCAGCATGAGAATAAAACAAAAATAATATTTCAGAAAATGCTTTACACAAGCAGGTGCGTCGCATGGTTTAAAAGTCATCTGTGACTTTAGCATTCAGATAAATCGAGCGGAGCAGAAATGTAAAAAAATAGCAAAAGAAACAAACACTTAAATAAAGTACAAGTACTGCAAAACTCTACTTCAGTAAAGGTAAAAACCTGTAGTTGTGGAACACTTATTCTAATCAAAACAAATAATATCTACAGTAAGTGACGTGATATAGAAACAACCAAAGTTGACTCCCATGGTTTTTTGGCTTGATTCCACTTAAATGTCTCTATGTCATTAGAAGTTTAATAATTCCATAAACTGTTCAACCTTTCTCAAGTAGTTTCTTATGAATAACCCCTTAGAAGCCTGAAGGGGGAAAACTACTCCGTACTTTATTATTACAGAAAAGTCAGGAGAAAAGGGTAAAATAAACGTGTTTTTGATCCTCTACAATCCCATACATCGTCTCATTTCCCCTCAGATTTATCTTGCAACACCATTTTGGGAACTGCTGCTCTAGATCAAGCTGTGCATTAGATTTGTGTTTAATAGGCTGGATTCTCAGATTGAAAGCCTGAATATTAACGCTGATCCCTCCAGCAAATTGTACCTGATCCCTCATGAGCGCAGCAATGTGGCAGGTCTTCCCTCCGGGCGCAGCGCACATATCCAGGATCCGTTCTCCAGGAAGAGGCCCGAGAACATGTCCCACCACTACAGAGGGAAGGTTCTGCACAACATGGAAAAACACCTCGTGAGAAAAGGCAAAACTGTGTCCAAATACTACAAGGGTATTCCTCTGTTTCATCCATCTTTGGTCACTTTTGGTACATGTATAGACAAGAACTGTGTTTCAATTACTCCATTTTACATTTTAGAAGTATAAATACCTGCAGGAATGCCAGGTTTGGTAGAACACCATCAAAGGAAGGGCTCTGGTAAAGTGGCTCTACCATCCGAACACCTACTCCCCTATAATAACAGAAAACAGTGCAATATGTTTTGCTTATTACATTTTATTTTAAACTGTACAGATGTGCAACCACTATAATAAAGGTGTTTAGCTTTGGAAATATGTTGTTTATTCCTCTAAAGCCATTTACTTACTTGGCAGCTACATCTGTGCAGAAGATGCTAGAGCGGTCTATTTGAGCAACTCCATTTCCCACAAACCCTCTCATTCCCTGGAAGCTTGTGGCTCCTCGGGTGCAGCGACCCTCCAAGTCAGAGAAGACAGACACCACATCGCCAGCCTTCATGTCTAAAACAGATATCAAGTTAGAAAAGCACAGCTCTACATTGTTGAATATAACTAGATGTGTATTGGACACATGTCTTTCCCAGCATCTGTTGTTGAGACTTACACTTGGGGCTGGCTATTATCCCCGGGACAAAGACATTGGCGCCTCTGAGGACAGCACTGCCACACTGAGCGCCAACCACCACCTCTGAGCTGAGCTGCTCCACAGGTCTGAGAACAGGAGAGGGATGGAAGTCACACACTTCTACATCCATCTCATTAAAGCATCCTCCTTCTTTGGTTTAGTACGGACAATTTTTATACTGGAGATATAGCAAATCTTGGCATGGGTTCACAATTTGTTGCATATTTTAAGTAATAAAAAAATGATACCACTATGACATCTTTATTGTACTGTTACTGTATTTTTGTTGTTGCATGAAAACGCACACCTAAAAAAATGGATCCTACTGAAATTGGTAAACATTTCCTGAGTTTTTTTCTGTTGTCATTGTTTGAAAATCAATGTAGGTTTGGCCTGAGGAAACACTCCCTATGGGCAGACTGATACGCGATTTAAAGCTAAGTGTGTTCTCCATAGAGCACATTCATATCGCTCTGACGTGGTTCTAGCATTCCTCACATACCTCGGGCCATCGACAGGAAGCAGCAGCACATCTGGAATTCGTGGGTGAGGAAGAATCTGAACTGAGACCTCCTTTTCTGATGAGGTGCACATCTGCTGCTTCAATAACAACAACACAGAGAAAAGTTAGGGCCCGACTGACGACCACTGTGGGTCATTTCCTTTTTTCCCTCACCTTTTTGAGCTCCTCCCCTAACTTTTGTCTGATCTCTTCCAGAGGAGCGAGATGAGTACTGGCCCGAACACAAGTGTAAGAAGGAGGGTGAGACAGACATGTGAGCAGCCTCTGGAAACGACTTTCTGCCTCCTGATGGCCGACTGCTGCTAACACCTGAACTCAAAAAGGATGATAAAAGTATGCAAATTATGGGATTGGCAATTAGAAAACTGTCAGAAACGTGGCTTCTTTTGAGATTCAGCCTTTCACTTTCAGCAAATGCCACTAAAACATTCAACTTTAACTATGTAAAGTAAAAATAACATTACTACCCTGAACTTACATAACTCAGGTCAACTTTTGTATAGAATTAATCTGTAGTTCACAGGACTACATTTAACATTGAGAACATCATCTGCAATTAACTTTCTACTGTAACACCAAACATACATTTAAGGGCTGATTCTGGGACTCATTATTATAGATACAAAAAAACAAACATGCCATAGCACAGAAGTTATGACAACATTTATTTGGAAAGCCATAACTATGTTAGGGAGGGTTTTACTGAGGTAATTTGTAGTCATGGCATCAGTTCATCTAAATTCTAGCCATGAAGGTTCCCAGATTACCCCCATGTTAGCTTTTCCACGGAAGCAAAGACATCCACTTTTTAAGAGGTGTATTTATGATTCTCCTGAAAACACAAACCGTTTCCAAAGAAAACAATGAAAAGTCTACCTCCTTGTTTAAGAAGGCATTCTTGAGATAATCAGTGACTTCAGGTCTCAGGGATATCCTTGGAAAAGTAGACATCACTTAAATCTGTTCAAAGGAAAGTAACAATAACAGAAAAGCAAATAAATCAAGATTCACTGCAATAAAATTAGGTACAAAGATATGCTTACAGTTCTGAGGGCTGTGGTCTTGATTGGTTGAGGTTAAAAAACGGTGAGTGGTGGTGATATGTTGACATTGTGGGGGATAATTAAAGACGAAAACACTTTACTGAGGTCTATTCCACAGAAGGGAGGCAGTTGTAATAATAACGGAACTCAAAATGGATCATAACTGGGATCCTATTGAGCTCAATGAGACATGTTTTAAAGAAACCAAATTCATGATTGATTTGATGCCAGTGAGTGTTGTAACGTATTAGTTAGTTAGTTAGTTAGTTAGTTACAAGCAAACACAACGTTTCACAAATAATTACGATTGCAATTTAAAACGACTGCAACGTAAAAGCCCAGAATAAAACAATAAAATACGTACAAATATTTTAATGAAAATAATGAATGAATTAATCTCGGAACCCGTTAATCATTGCACACAATGTCCTTTAAATACTGTAAGTGCGTCTCCTGTCATTCATTATTTTTGTTCACACTTAACGGTACTTTAAGTCACAGGTCATATTAGTCATCTAAATACTCGTGGTTAATCCTATTCTACGCATATAATTTCTTCGCACACAATTAATGACTTGTCAATAGTCAAATATAGGAGTACAATTAATCTTAAGGCTATTTTAACAATCTTTAGGTACTCACGTTCTGTGGAGGTATGGAGCGCTGTTGTTTTGACAATTACTTCCGTATACGTCACTAGCTTGGTCACGTGTCAGTAGTTGATGTCTGTATAAATCCAAGTAATGCAGCCTGTTGATTCATTTATCTATGAAGTATATGGTTGACCACCGATACTTATGGTATTTGTGTTGTATTAAGAAACGCAAGGTGTATACATATGCATTATGTACACATGTATTTTAAATACTTGAATGTTGTACTTTTCACAATCATTATTTTATGCATTTGTCAACAATTATAACGTTTTCTATGAAGCCATTGTTTGAACATTTGTTTACACTGTCATTCAGTTTATGTTTAAATACCGGGCTCATTACCACAGGAGGAGTTCTAATTGTTGACACACCTACACAAACATTATAGAAATACTGTTTATGCATGCTAAATAGGGTGACTTAAAATACATTTCCAGTTCATAGCATTTAAAAAGTAAAATATACAAGAAGAAAACTGAAAGTATAATGCTTTACATTTTGTCTTATGGTGAAAGGAAAAGTATTTTAAGTTTTACTGTTCCTACAACCAAGTAGGCTTATTTTGGAAGTATTGTAATTGTGTTATATTTAGGTTTGTTCTATGGTCTCTCTGTTCCCTTCGTGTGTTTTTGTGTCTTAAAATGCTGTCCCAAAAAAGGCCAACGTGTACACGCCATGACGTCATCACGTTTGAAGACAACTGAATAGCTGGGGTTGCTTTTTTCAGCAAACCACTGCCAGCAGCCAACGGGCAGAAGAAGCCGTGCGAGCAGAGTCAACACAGTGCCGCACTTCTCAGCCTGTTTATACGATTTGTGGAGGCTTTAACGTCTCCCTGAGCCACTCGACAAGAATATATAAAGTCTATGTTACGTTCCACCATTTTATCCTCGCGTTAGCTAACCGGAGCGCATGGAGTCCGCGTTCAAAGGGTCGGTGAGGTGTTTTGCGGACAAGAGATCATCCAGCTAATGTTAGCTAGCCGCAGCCAGCCGCGGACTGTACGGTGTGGACTTGAGAGTGGAGAAGCTCGGTGCTGCTGCCCACTCTACTGACGGAACTACGGGAAGACGTTAACCTAAACAATGGGCGTCATATTCGCCAAACTGTGGAGCTTCTTCTGTAACCAAGGTGGGTGTCGGTACAATTGTTACGGCTCACTAACCTCCCGCTAGCTACTCATCCGAGGATATTAAGTGTTAGCCCGTTAGCATAAAGTGAGCAGCAAGACTCATAATAACAGATGGGGTCTATCTCGCTGCATCTCTCCGTGACTTCAGGACTCTGCCATCTGAGCTGCCTTTGTCTAACTCGCAATGCAAAACAACCTCTACAACTTCAGTGCCACCCCAAATACTTATCTGTTTATCACTGGGTCAACTAATATGATTGATTTAAGTCAAACTAAGTCTGTAAGCGTGTATTCAGCCAGTTGTTTTTTCGGGTAACATTACATAACTTTCCCCTGAGTTTCTAAAAAGTAATTTTAATGAAAATGTTATTTATTGTGTAATTTGCTTCACAATGTAAGCTCAATCATTATTGTATGTATGTGACTTTAACATAATAATTATGCAGTTGTTGCTCATTTTAGAATTGAGTGAAAAACAAAGGGAAAGCACAACAAAGACACTGAGATTAAGGCAACAAAAAGGCTAGCTAATCCCACCCTTTACAACTCAAATACCCTTATTGTATCGTATGTGTGTACTTTATTGCAAATATACAAAATATTGCTCAGGTGGAAAATGTTTCCACTTTCATCTGCAGGGAACAAAATAAGGGTGTGCTTTGTTTGACTTTTAAGTATTTAGTCAGTGAGTCTTCTCATGTGGTGTAAAGTATTGAAGTGTTCAACTAGATTTTAGAGCAGTTTGCTTTCAATGTGTGAGTATCTTTTCGCTGGGATGAGGGAATAAGAAAGAGGGATTTTAAAAGTATGTGTTATTTCATGCTTAAGGGTAACTAACGGTGCATTTTCATATCATAGTGTAAAGATCGTTGTTTTCACAAGGGAACTCCCTCTTGCCTTAATTCCTTTGGCATGTGTTGAATTGTTCTCGGCCCTGAGGATAGCAGAGAAGGATTCCTACTCCCTGCCTAATTCTGGATTACTCTAGTCCTGGTGTCAAGTTTCATTCACTTTAAGGGTTTAAAGGCAAAGTCTAAGTGGCAGTGTGAGGATCATAGTCCTAGCTTAAAACATGCAATCATAACAGTAGTTAAGTCACCTCAAAAGTACTGTCTAAATACTAGTGCTGGCAATTGTGAAATATCACTATAGATGTGTCTTTGTTTGATTCTTTTCTGAACATTTTTGCTGCTGTGTTCTAAAGGAAGTCTAGCTATTACTCCTGAGGTGCAGTTTCACCCCTTAAAAAGGTACATACAGGAGAAACACGTGAATCTTTAAGGAATTAGTAACCTGTAAGTGTTCTGCTTGGAAAGCTGTTTTCAAATAATCCACTGGAATAAATTATTGACTTCTAAAATCGACATCTAGTTTGTTCGCACTGACATTATACATTTAGAAGGAATCTGACCCAACCTCGGGTTAGAGATGTGCTGCAGGAACATGTTTCAGCTCGTAGAAAAGACTGTTAGGAGTTGTTGAAAAGGAGAGTACTCCGTTTTGATCAATGTAACGGGGATCCTCACAGGGAAGCAATAGACATGCAGTGACCCCCCGAAACGAGTTAGGGGCTCCGAATCTGTCAGGACTGGAGCCCTCTGACCAGACTTCCTTCCTCCTCCGCTGCCAGAGGCCTCAGGAGGGCGGACAAGTCAAAACACTAAAGTGGGATATGTTGGCGTGTCCGTGTCAGCTCTGATTTGGGATTTAGTCTGCTTCACGGCCTGTGCTAGCTGGTTTTTATGAATGGAAAGATGTCCTTCAGTTTGAGCGACGCTGCGGGGAAAAAAGGTCATAACGTTTTAGAATAAGTTCAGCCTGTATTGTTTTTGAATAGGCAGCAAAGAACTAAGTAATGCATTGTATAGACAGTGACACGATGTATTTATGGCATGAGTGTTTTCTTGATAACAATGTCCTCTTGAAGTTTATACTGTATTTTTTTTTGCAGAGCACAAGGTTATAATTGTTGGATTGGATAACGCAGGAAAAACCACCATCCTCTACCAGTTGTAAGTCATTTTGTTTAAAAAATGTACAGTTGGAACCTTTTTTGGTCAGTTTTCCTTTGCCAGCAAAAACTAACTATGATTGTTTCCTTCAAAAGTTTGATGAATGAGGTCGTCCACACGTCACCCACCATCGGGAGCAACGTGGAGGAGATCGTGGTGAAGAACACTCACTTTCTGATGTGGGATATAGGAGGACAGGAGTCCCTCAGGTCCTCCTGGAACACCTACTACTCCAATACAGAGGTGAGAAAAACAAGCAACTCATGTCGTACACTCTGAACTATTTCTATCCCATGAGGGGAACAGAAGTATTGTCCAGCAGCAGTTCTCTTCCTGAGCGTGGCAGCTGGTGTGTTTGTTCAGAGCACAGACGGCAGCGGGGACCGCCCGATGTCAGGGGTCAGCCTTTACAAAGGGGGCCGTCTGAACGTCAACGCAGGGGTCAGCCTCTGCAGTGTTTGAGAAAGGAGAAGAAGAACGGGAGAGGCATGGCGGAGGCAGATGTGTCTTACAGAATCTAACTTTCCTCTAGGACGTGCGATATCCAGCCTGCGTTCAACCCTTATTTTCATTTCCATTCACTGCTCGAGTCACAAGCAAGCACCTATTCAGACTCTTGCTCTCTAACATGTCTCTGCTAAAAAGCTCAAACCTGTTGGACAGCAGACTGAGCAGCATGTTGTGGTTGTTCAAACATTTCCATCATTTTTGAAGCCTCTACATTATGAGGATGTGATTATTATGTATAATATATTTAGTTTTTTTACTTGAAAAAAATACACTCTTTTAAATGGCTTCCTAGGGATCTAGGATGTTTTTGATTTTCTCCAGTTCCAACAATTAGTCGGTTTGCAGAAAAATAGTCAGTTTTCTTTAATAATCAATCAGACACACGTGTGTTTTTGTCACATGTGAAAATAAATGAAATGCCTTTTTGCATTTTGGGACTAACCAGGCAGAATGAACACAACTATGGGCTTTTGGATAGTTTAACTTTTAATAAACAAAGGAAAACATTCTGTAAAGTTAAAAACTGTGTGGCCATTTATAGTTTTTCCACATTAGAGGTTTGACAAACCAGATAACTTTACCTTGAGCATCTTATAAGAAGTGAATGCAGACTTATTACAATAGTATACTAAAAACCCACCAATGTTTGCACTTAAGAATCTTAATGGCAGAGTAGCTCCAAATACCTTTTACAATAGTTGCTAGGAGCCCTACAGTTACTAAAGAAACCATATCATGTACTAACCCTAGAGTAACTATGGTAACTGCAGTCTTTCACTCCACAGTGAAGCGGTGTCACACTCGTGTAGATCCCCGGCTGTGATGTGGGTCACAGTCATGTTAGAGAACGCGTGTTGCTGAAGCTTTTTCCTTTAATGGCGCCTCTCACATCTCAGCAACATTAACATGCCATTGGTCTTTTGTCACACAGGGTCACCCTCTCATTCAAACGAGGCTATTAGCATAGCAGTCACCAGAACCCATTGTGAGGCCCTTGGCCCCGGAAGTGCCCTCCTGCTGTGTTGCACTGGATTTCTGTAAATGTGTTTCTGAGAAGTGTGATGTTTGCCTCCTACTCTGCAGTTCATCATTCTGGTGGTGGACAGCACAGACAGAGAGAGGCTGGCCATCTCTAAAGAGGAGCTCTACAGGATGCTGGCTCACGAGGTAAGACATCTTAACACGTCTTTGTATGGCCATAAATAAGAGTTCACACTCGGGGTGCAACAACTAATCGACTTAATCGATTAAAATCGATTACCAAATTAGTTGCCAACTAATTCAGTCGTCGATTCGTTGGTGACGTCGTCACGTGTGTTTTACGCGCCGTTAAGCTCCAACGTTATTGGTCTTTTTATCGGTACTGGAGACATTTAAAAAATATATGTCATGTATTATTGCTACATAAGCATTATATCGCATTCTTAGTGTCGCCAACTCATTTCTAATGAGCAAAAAGACAAACAAATGCGTCCATGATGTATTTTCAATCTTTCCAATCGAGACGAGATCTCTCTCTCCCCCGTCTGCGTGCGAGGGGGCGGGGCAGTTTACACACACGCAGCTGCTACATGCATCATGCAACACACGGCGGAGATGGCGGAGAGAACGCGCTCCGAGGTGTGGTTAAACTTTACCCGTCTCGAGGTGGACAATGCTCGTTGCCAAAAGTGCAATAAGAGTTTAGCATGTAAGGGCGGTAACACGAGCAATCTGTCTAAACATTTAGCAAAAGTGCTCCACATCCAGACGGAGAAATGCACCGGGGTCGACTGTCTTTCTAGTGGCTCTGTAGCCCCGTCCACGAGTAACGTTTCCACGTCAGGTATTATGTATGCTAGCAGCAACACACGGAGTTAACTACATTATACACACATGGGTTGATGATTAGAGGGAACTGAGTTATTTATTTTGTTAAAGTTTCAGCTATTCTGTTCACAATTCTGTTATCACATTATTTAATACGATTTGTCAAAACTGTGTTGTTTCTTTTGATGTGAAATATTATTTATTTTATTTAAATAAAAAGCAATGTTAATTTAGTTCAAAATGTGTTTAGTTAATTTAATAATATATGTATTTTTGAATCAAGTATTCATCTTTATTGTCTTCATTGTTAGTTTCCACATGCCTAAAACAACCTCAAGCTAAACCTAAAAGTTGATGGCTAAATAAGAGCGTTTGAGACATTTTAGGCATAGTCCGAATAGTCGATTAATCGTTTCATTAATCGATAGATTAATCGATTATCAAATGAGTCGTTTGTTGCAGCCCTAGTTCACACTCGGACTGCGGGTTTCCACCAAGCATAGCCCCTTCCACATTTCATTGTTCCGAGCTTCAGAAGGTGGCATGTTTATGGTTTCATTGTTTGGTGTTCTCCCCTCAGGACCTGAGGAAAGCAGCCGTGCTGATATTTGCCAATAAGCAGGATATGAAGGGCTGTATGTCTGCAGCGGAGATCTCCAAATACCTCAGCCTGAGCTCCATCAAAGATCACCCCTGGCACATACAGTCCTGCTGCGCCCTTACAGGAGAGGGGTGAGACTCACGTTTATCATATCTGTGTGTTAGCAGGATAGCTGACTGAGCTTCTATAATCAATACCATGTATCGTATAAAGGACAACTTCTTAACGCAATTCAACATTGATGAAAAGACGTGTTTAGCAAGTTATTCTCGTGTGTGCAAACTTGGATTAGTTTTGAGTATACAGAGGCAACATAGTTTTAAATACACTGTTTGTGTACACGAGTAGGATAAGAAGAAAGGGGAATGTTCACCATACATAGAGAATGATCTCAGTCTGTTACCAAGCATTATCATAATGGTATTTTAATGAATGTCTTTCTTAAACCGCAACATATTGCAGTGCAGTTCATGTAAGCTGTAGCATGTCTACCGTGTGATTAGAAAGACCACACACAGGGTACATGTATGTCATGTCTAGTGCTGGCATGTACTTATTTATTTACTACAGAACGTGAGCATTTTCCAGTTGAGCACAAAACAATAATACATATATTTGAGATTGTAACCAGGTGTTTGTAACCGATGTTGTAGCGCTGCAGTGAGCTCTGTTCACCACCAGATGGCACTGTGCCCTGAAGCTTGACATGTTTCCTCAGCACAGACAGGAAGAACAGTAAATATATCTGTCATGTGTTTTGTGTAAATATTTAGTACAGCTAGGGAAAATGTGCTACGCTATTAAAACATCCTTGATGTAGTCTTCTGTCTAAAGTATTTGTTCCTCCTTTCTGACGCCTCTTTTTGTTCCTCCAGTTTATGCCAAGGCCTGGAGTGGATGACCTCGCGGGCCGGCCTCAGATAGCCCCTCGCCCCCTCTATGGCCTGATGACCTGGCTACGTCAGCTTCTCCTCACTTGCTTATCGTTGCTTTATATTTTTTTAATGACAAACATTGACTTCTGGAGGGTTATTAACACATGCACACGGAGCCGGTGTCTCTCCAAGTGGAAACGTGACCTGAACTGGGGAACCTCGTTGGTTATCTGGAACAAACAGTCACTTTTTCTGCAGAGGAGGGGAAGAAGATCATTTCGATGAGTTAAGAATATGTCCAAGTGCAAAGCAGGTGTGCACTGGACATCCTTCACACTAAATACATATCATGTCACCTCGCACCATTTCATATCATGAGACATCACGTTGGTGCGGCTCTATTATTAATATCGTTTTTTTTTTGCCTTTGTACAAGTTTGTTCATGTTCAGGTACAAATGGACTAGACAAAGGGATTACAAGCAGTATTGTAACATTTTCAGGGGGGATGGTGGCACTACGGAGGTTTTCAGAATAATGTTCTCACATTGTTTCATTTTTAGCACAGCCATTAATATCTGTTACACAGTTCAGTTTCATAAGCTACATTGTCGGTGGTTATTCTCTCTAGGTCTTACGGTGCCGTATTGAAACGTGGTCAAATCCAAATCTCCCTTTATTAACTCTGAGCTTGTACTTGTATGTATTTGAGCCACATGGTGTAGATTCTACCTTTTCTGACCCTCACTTTAGCCATTTATTTAATTTTGCAAAGAATTAAATAAATGGAATTCATATGCAAGTACAATGCTCCTTTTTTAATGGCAGTATTTTAAATTTAAACACTATGATACATAATGTTTTTTATTTAATTGTATTCTTTTTAAGAATGTTTGCTCGTGGCGAGTGGGCATCTGTATTAACAGATGATCTTTGGTGCTGCAAGTGTGTTTGACATTATCATACAAACATTTCAGTCATTTCCTGCAGAATATATTCCACTTTTAAACATTTTGTACTTTTTAAACAAAGCCGCCAGAATTAGCCAGCCTCATCGATGTGCCACACATTATGGGGCCATCTGGACTACGTAGCATTAAGATCATTTTATCTTAATAGTTTGGCCATCATTTAGGTATATTACTTGGTCCTCAGCCTTAACCATGCTATTGTGAGTGTCTGGAGGATAGTATGTGTATGAATCTGAAAAGTCTGCCCATGATTTTTACCCTTATTTCCTTCTTTGACCTGGTATAAGAATTCCTTGGTAACAGATCTATGCACGCGTCACTTTGAAACCATGTCTACCTTTTGCAAGTTCCACAGTGGCCAAAAAGTGTGAGGTGCATGAGTTTCATTGAGTTTGAATCCCAACAGTGGTGAAGAACTGGTGTCCATCTTGGTCAGGGAGTGCCTCAGGGTCTCCAGTGTATTTGTTGTGGGGCAAGGTATTTGAACCCAAAGAGGAAAAAGGGTGAAGTGTGCAGCATTGAGGTTTACAGCTTTTACCTTGATCTTACAAAGCAAGGGAACTGATCTTATACTATCAGTATGGTGGGGTCCAGTCGCGGTCATGTACTGTAATTCAGTTTTTATTTTTCAATAAAAGTTTGTTTTGAACTTTGAGCCTGAATACATCAGTTTCTTTTTAGCGTATTTGAAATCAACCTTGGACTCAAATCTTTGGGAAAATACTTCTGAGTTTACAAAGAAAAAACACAATCTGAGTTTGATTCAAACATTTTATTAACATCTGTAATATATTGGCCAATCAAATGAAGCACAGAGAAGTCAAGAAAAGACAACTCCTAACCACTTGTAAGGAAAGTAAAAGGAGCTTCTCAATTTCTATAAAACAATGTACAACATAGCAATTTTACAGTTATGTTTATTCTCTAAATTGTACTATACATTCATTCAATGAAGCCTTTACACTGAGGTCAGAGCAAAGAAAAAACACTGGCAAGATAGACATTTAGAAACGGGTTAAATAGGAATAAATCAGTAAAGGGGAAGAGTGAAAAAATACTGGATTGGAAAATCAACTACGTATAAAATGGAACTTTGTAAATGGGGATTGAAGCAAAAACAATGGGACATTTGTTAAACGCTGACATGTTGTCTAAGCGGCAACCGAGATGCCAAGAGTTCCCTCGGCCGTGCCCTGCTGTCCAAGTACAGACGAGCGTTCGCAGTAATAACATTCAACAATACAAGTTTCAGTTAGAAATGCAGCGATTTTAAAATGTCAAACTCAGTGCTGAAAAAGGTTGTCACAGTAAGATCACTGTCACACAAAAGAAGCTAAACACAAAAACTGGCAACAACGAAACAATTGTCCTCTGAACAGGAAATCAGTCTCTACTGGGTCTTTCAGCCCAGCCCCTTCCAATGTAGGAATATCATCAAATGTCTGTTTTTATGATGCTGGTGTTTTCTGGACTCCTCTTTGTTATTTATCCATTACAACACCTTCTTCTTTCTTTGTGGAAATGTTGCCGGTGCAGAGAAGCCTGTAAATGAGTATATGTGTGCCTTCATACAGGAGAAAGAGGAGCCTTAAAGTTACCGCAGGGTTTAAATAAATGTCCACCGGCTCACGGTACACAGAGAAGGCTTCAAACATGCATTTGTCTAAAGCGTGAAAATGGCTTTGGATGAGGCAGCTAAATACAAAAATAAAAGGGAACATGAGGGCGAAAATGGAGGGAGGGGGGGAGGAGGAAAAGTCAAGCTGTCGTTTGGCCGAGGCGTGTCCTGCAGGCAGAATCACACGCACAGAACTCTGGGGAACCTGGGAGAAGAAGAGAACAATGTTAATGCAGAATAAGCTAATTCACATGTTCTTCCATCATAGAACAAAAAGGTATGTTTCAGTACTTTAAATCTGAATAATGGACATTTGTCTCACCTGTCCAAAGTGAAGCCATCCATTTCCTCCTCGTCATCCAGCTCCATGTCCAGCTCGTTGTCAAGTGAGTCCCGGCCATAGCCACTCAACACACTGCAGGTATGAAAAAGAATTGTACACCATCCCATGTATGCTAAATGATCTGCCGTCTTTCAGAGACGGATTTATTTAAACCAAGAGGGTGATGCCTCAGGTGCTGACCTGACGGAGCGACATGTGAGAAACACAATCCTCTTGAGTTTCTTGTTGTAGAAGAAGTAGTTGAAGGACCAGAGGCTCCCCTCTTCACCAAAAGGATCAGAGTCCAGATCAGGGTTGTAGCTAAGGAGACACAATAAGAGCTTAGAAAAACATCCACACGGAACAGATGATCTGCTATGTAATAAAGCATGTAACACACCTGTAAAAGTCACAGCCCTGCAGGTTGATCTCCTGGTCGATGGCGTTCCACAGCTCCGGCCCCAGAGAGTTGAACTCCTCTCCAACAGCTGAGAACAAGCTGCTGTTCACGGCATTCACCACCTGAAGGAAGGTCGGACAGTTATGGTTTTGTCTTCATGCCGAGTTCAATGTGTCTGTGACATGTATACAATATGTTCTGTGTTCAGAGCTGGATGCTGACCCAGTTGATGCTGGGCTCTCGGCTGAACTCTTCGGCCTTGGCGGCGCTGAAGTCGTAGTCGGGCCGGAAGGACTCGTTGAGCGTGGTGATGAGGTAGAAAAGAGTCTTCCTGCAACACTTGTCACTGAGCGGGTTCTCCCCGTCTTCACTGCTCTTCCCCAGCCTGCATGGGAAATATTCAGAGGTACATTTCAAAAGGTCAAATCCCTCCTATCTCATCTCACTAAAGGCTGGTGTTCTTCTGTTCAAAAACACAGCATTGCTATTGTAGTACTCACTGTGAAGGGCTGGTGGCGCTGGTGGACTGGGGGGGGGAGAGAGCCTCCAGCACATGAGGCTCGCCCTCCTGGCAGAACTGCTTGAACATATGTTTGTCATCCCCTGCCATCTTACAGGAGTAGCTCTCCATCCTGCAGGGCAGACATATAAAGAATGTAATGTTGTGTATGCTGTAAACATAATGGAAGGGATTACAGAAGTGAAAGTGTTTGCAAAATCTCCTAAGATTACTTTAATAGCCCATTAAGCTTAAACACACAATTACACAACAGGAGCAAATCAGGGTATTAATGCACCAAATGTACCTCACCAGTAACCAAATAAATAATGTAGGACATTATATTATAGAATAGAAACCTAGCAGACTAAATGTTGTTATTTCTGTGTTTTTCTGGCTTTATCACTTTTAGTAATCTCTTATTTAGGGGAACAAACTAGTGGCATTTCTGATATGTGGAATGCAAGTTTCCTGCCTGCTCCTTCATGACTCTGGGTCAGATGCCACTGTACACTGTGTCACTGTGAGTGAAGCAGACTGGAGTTGTTTATTTTGCCTTCCCCCACCTATGGGTTACACAAGAGCAAAGGTTGCGCAATAGACGCACTACTGAGACCCTTACAAGTCTAATAATAGGACGCCGGGTGGCAGCGACACCACAGTGGAAATAAGTGCCCTGGTTTTTCCACACACCTACGGAACACAGCTGACCTGCCGACTAAACACTGTAACCAGATGACGGAGCAGAAACTAGAGCCGAGTGAGGACTATCAACACGATGAAGGTTATTTAAAAAAAGATGTGACAGCAACAAGCTCTTTTAACATCTGTACACAACTCTTACAACAGCTAAAAACTATTCATTTATGTTTTAATGTGTTCCGTTATTTTTGCACTAGCCATTTATGCACTGTTTATTATTAACCTTTTTTTTTTTGCACAAATCAAATTACATGTACAGAAGGCCCCAGCTGTGCTCTTTTAAGTTTAGTTTTATGCATTTAGTAAATGATTGTGCAATATTGCTGAGTTTTGATTTTAACGTGTGTTTGAATCATAAGCTCATATGTAGAAAATAAACAGTACATTTGCTGGAGGGCTGGTGGCTACATGTGTTGTTAAAACCTGCAGCGTGGATGCCCTGCTGCTGTCTCACTAATCCTCTAAGCCTTGGCAGCTCCAGCAGCACTCAGCTATCATGCAGTATTATTATTATATATGTTGTGTGTACATGTACCTACGCTCTAATAACACTGTTCAGAGTGGTGTGAAAGGACGGGATGTGCTGTCACCCCAGGTCACAACCAGTACAAAAGCTCAGATTCACCACCCACACTCAGACTGGGCTGCATAACTCCACAGCCCACTGCCTTTTATGTAAGTACACTGTCACTGTAAGCCTGCTGAGCTGACGGCCTTACATAACCTAGGTTTGGTCATTTAAAAACATGCACTGTCAGTTAGCTATTCACTTTCAGTATGAGCTCTAAGGTAACAGACTACTGTTATCACAATTTGACATTGCATGCAGGAACTTGTTTGCTCTACTACCCCAGCAGTCAGTGATCTATAAACCAGCCACACCTCTCATGCATGTTTAATGACCTGATACCAGAAAAGGGCTCCAGTGTTTCTCTCTCTAAAGTCTGACTGTTGATGTTCCTGCAGAAACAGGTGACCTGGGCATAGCACTGTGTTGTCTTCTCCTGGTTCAGGGTTCATGCACTTTTTCACCAATGATTTTCAAGGACTTTTCCATGACCTTTACCTAATTTTCCATGACCAAAAACATGACTCTTTCTCAGCGGTACCACTGAAAATGGTTTATTTTAACATGGAACAGGAAAATAAGGTCTGCATATGAAACATGTTGTGCCTATCTAAAACAAATCAAATAGGCTTACTAGCTTCTACACGCTAAAGTTACTAAAATCTCTCACCAGCAAAATGCCATTTTACGTTTCATTACTATACAGTATGTATTATCATTATAGTATTACTATTTCGGCGATTAGATAAAATATAAATTATATTTGATGCAACTTTAGTTACATTTCCATGACTTTTCCAAAACTTTGGGGAAAATATTGTTTTCCATAACTTTTCCAGGGCCTGGAATCAGCATTTTGAATTTCCATGACTTTTCCAGGTTTTTAATGACCGTAAGAACCCTGCTGGTTTTACAGGCTTAATTACAGTAGAGTGAGGTAGTTTTCTAAACATACTATACTGTTGTAGCTGTTCTATTATTGGCCTTTATATAAAAACAAATGTGCCTTTTTTCTTCACATCACCCAGCCATACCTGTGCATGCATCTCCCTGGGACTAATGTGTGTGTGTTCAGTCTGTGCAAAACACAATAATAAGAGCTATAACAACTATATAGTCCCAGATATAAAAATAAAAGTATGTTGCAGTAAAATGTTAAACTAGCTTATATTACAGTATTGTGTTCAGTTGTTCATGGTGCCTTTACCTGCCAAGGATGCGAGACTCTCCGGTTTCAACACACAGCCGGGAGCTAAGGGCTTCAAAGCTGGAGCTTTCCAACAGCTTCATTGTGGTCTGGTTAAAAAAGAAGAATACAGTTAAATGTTGTAACACTTAAGAAAACTATCGTTACATAGACGTTCACTCAATGTATTACACGAACAAGATGCTTACTATTGTGACGTAGTTAAATACAATTTGTAACGATACAGTTGTTACTGCTTTCCGTTTAATACCAAATAAATGGAGTCGGTAAATAAAGTGTTTTCTCTGCTGACACAACACAACTGCTGTAAATAATAACATTCACTGGGGGGGCTACAGCGCCCCGCGAGGGCCGATGTAGGCCTTTACCATAAAAACAATTTCCTCTTGCTGTACACCGCCCCTCCCCCACCCCGTTCAGTCGAAGTTGACAAATCGTCTTCCTGGTTCTGTACATCGATGTTAAAACACAATTCACTTACCGAGCAATATTTTCAGCACAGGCAGAAAATAACGTGTTCAATTGGCAAGCCGTAGACACTCTTCTTATTCGCCTATCTGGTTACTCTTTACGGCAAGAGATTAACGATCCCCGCTTTGTTGATGACCAGCTACGATAGCTAGCCTTTAGCTTGCTGATTATTGACGCTTCTCTCTTTACTTCAAAGACAAGCTATTAATTCGTACTCGAGCTTAAACATCTTTCAAAAGTACTCGGTCGAGGATGTGTTATACTGAGGCTTTTACAATTTATAGAAAAACTGCTCTTCCCGATTAAATGCGATGAGATTAAATCCAAAGACTGCTTGCGTCCGTCGGAGTCTGTCTGCAGCGGCATCCCTTTCGACCTGAATTTACTAAAAGGCGATTATTAGCTAAATCAAGTCGCTTTTTTCTAAGCGACTCGATCAGAAGAGAGGCAACTAACGAGCGTATAATTTACCGAAACGGGTCAAGAGTTCTCTAAATCGTTTAATACCTCAAAAACACATCTACTCTCTCGAAAACAACGGAACCTACTGTATTGTAACCCTGCCCCTTTTCGCTTATATATATACTAGGCTTATGAATACGCCCACCTTACCAAAAGTCATATCATGATTGGTTGTCAACATAAATGACAACTGATGTGATTGGTTAAATGTTGTTCGGTCAATCTCGAGGCCAGAACTGTGTCAAATGCATGGATGTATAATAAGAACGTCAAATGTTTTGGCTGCTTATTGCAACGCAGCTGCTAAAACGAGATGTTTTGCTTTATTTAAGACCTGTATGTTTCCGATTCGAAACCTATCTCTCTAGGATTAAGAACAGTCCGTTCCAACGGAAATTGGTATCAACACAAATAAATCCATATATTTACAGTCTTTTCCTGAGTAAAATAGATAGTTGAAATAGTCACTGGCCTGCTGTTTCCTCATTAATTAAAAGTTCCAGTTTGTTATTTGAACTCCAGTTATTATTAAGTGCCCCCCTAACACTGACTTTGGACCCCCCCTGTGGTACTGCGGTCAACTCAGCCGTCTCTCGCATTTGCTTGGTCAAATGAGCAGTGTTTCATTTTTCAGTGCGCGATTAATAGCGTCTTTACGGTAATCGCCGAGAAGCGACGCTGACGGTAGTACAAGAGATTATGCCATATTTGATAAATCAATCAATGATATTTGATGAGGGATAAAATGATTTTTTGCCATAAATTCTCAGTGAAAGTGGTACTATTGGACAGAGTACTACTTGGACTAATACCACAAGTACAATCAAGTACTTTTATCGTGTACTTTTTTAGTAATACCC
The DNA here is from genome assembly GCA_943591055.1 of Gobionotothen gibberifrons. Taxonomy (NCBI): domain Eukaryota; kingdom Metazoa; phylum Chordata; class Actinopteri; order Perciformes; family Nototheniidae; genus Gobionotothen; species Gobionotothen gibberifrons. Next base: position 3,302,867 of record CALSBZ010046791.1, read on the forward strand.
TGTACAACTCCCCTCCTTAGTACAATAATGTATTTTTTCTGCCATCTTTGATGAGAGATAAAATGAATTGTTGCCATAAGTTCTCAGTGAAAGTGGTACTGTTGGACAGAGTACTACTAGGACTAATACCACACGTACAATCAAGTACTTTTTATCATGTACTTCTTTAGTAATACCCTGTCAAACTCCCCTCCAGAGTACAACAACTCCCCTCCAGAGTACAATAATGTATGTTTTCTGCCATCTTTGATGAGAGATAAAATGAAATTTTGCCATAAGTTCTCAGTGAGATTGTTACTATTGGACAGAGTACTACTTGGACTAATACCACAAGTACAATCAAGTACTTTTATCGTGTACTTTTGGAGTAATACCCTGTCAAACTCCCCTCCAGAGTACAACAACTCCCCTCCAGAGTACAATAATGTATTTTTTCTGCCATCTTTGATGAGAGATAAAATGATTATTTGCCATAAGTTCTCAGTGAAAATGGTACTGTTGGACAGAGTACTACTTGGAATAATACCACAAGTACAATCAAGTACTTTTATCGTGTACTTTTTTAGTAATACCCTGTCAAACTCCCCTCCAGAGTACAACAACTCCCCTCCTTAGTACAATAATGTATTTTTTCTTCCATCTTTGATGAGAGATAAAATGAATTGTTGCCATAAGTTCTCAGTGAAAGTGGTACTGTTGGACAGAGTACTACTAGGACTAATACCACAAGTACAATAAAGTACTTTCTATCATGTACTTTTTTAGTAATACTCTGTCAAACTCCCCTCCAGAGTACAATAATGTATGTTTTCTGCCATCTTTGATGAGAGATAAAATGAAATTTTGCCATAAGTTCTCAGTGAAATTGTTACTATTGGACAGAGTACTACTTGGACTAATACCACAAGTACAATCAAGTACTTTTATCATTTTATCTCTCATCAAAGATGGCAGAAAAAATACATTATTGTACTAAGGAGGGGAGTTGTTGTACTCTGGAAGGGAGTTTGACAGGGTATTACTCCAAAAGTACACGATAAAAGTACTTGATTGTACGTGTGGTATTAGTCCAAGTAGTACTCTGTCCAACAGTACCACTTTCACTGAGAACTTATGGCAAATAATGATTTTATCTCTCATCAAAGATGGCAGAAAAAATACATTATTGTACTCTGGAGGGGAGTTGTACTCTGGAGGGGAGTTTGACAGGGTATTACTCCAAAAGTACACGATAAAAGTACTTGATTGTACGTGTGGTATTAGTCCAAGTAGTACTCTGTCCAACAGTACCATTTTCACTGAGAACTTATGGCAACATTTCATTTTATCTCTCATCAAAGATGGCAGAAAAAATACATTATTGTACTAAGGAGGGGAGTTGTTGTACTCTGGAGGGGAGTTTGACAGGGTATTACTAAAAAAGTACACGATAAAAGTACTTGATTGTACTTGTGGTATTAGTCCAAGTAGTACTCTGTCCAACAGTACCACTTTCACTGAGAACTTATGGCAACATTTCATTTTATCTCTCATCAAAGATGGCAGAAAACATACATTATTGTACTCTGGAGGGGAGTTTGACAGGGTATTACTCCAAAAGTACACGATAAAAGTACTTGATTGTACGTGTGGTATTAGTCCAAGTAGTACTCTGTCCAACAGTACCACTTTCACTGAGAACTTATGGCAACAATTCATTTTATCTCTCATCAAAGATGGCAGAAAACATACATTATTGTACTCAGTAGGGGAGTTTGACAGGGTATTACTCCAAAAGTACTTGATTGTACTTGTGGTATTAGTACTCTGTCCAACAGTACCATTTTCATTGAGAATTTATGGCAAATAATCATTTTATCCCTCATCAAATATCATTGATTGATTTATCAAATATGGCATAAGCTCTTGTACTACCGTCAGCGGCCCTTCTCGGCGATTACCGTAAAGACGCTATTAATCGCGCACTGAAAAATGAAGCACTGCTCATTTGACCAAGCAAATGCGAGAGACGGCTGAGTTGACCGCAGTCCTGTGGTCCCCCTGAAAAAAAGTTTATGATTAAACGATTTATTGGCTGACGGAATAGGCGGAACTAACGCTATTTGTCATTCTAGTCGGAGCCATTAGAGCGTAAAAACTTTAACTATAAGCATCTGAAATAAATATGTTTACTGAAACAAATACCAATAACTGTATTGTATTGTTTTCTTATGCGCAATTACTTCATACTGTCTTTGTCTTTTTCGTCCTGCATTTATTGTGCCTCAGAAAATAGCTGGCCCCAGCAGAGAGGAGATGGTCGACCATCTGGTGAGCATCACAACAGCTTCTACATAGTATAATATGACTTATTTTCACTACATTTTGATTCTTTTATTTTACATAGCCTACTATAGCTATATCTTTAATTCGGCGTACTCTACTATAAAATATTTCGCCATACTACATTGTCAAGTTATTTTCAGAAATATTTGTTAAACTACTATGACTCTTTTGTCATTTTTTTCAACATGCTATATTATGACTTTTCTGTCATTTGTAACACCATACCTGTATGTTTGGATTCTACACACTATAACGTGCCTTATTCCCACATAAAATACCATGTTAAATAGTATAGCATGTCGAAATTTATTTTTATTTTTTCGACATACTATCACACTAGGATGTGAATGCATCACAAGAAACAACACTTTCACACAGCTCTAGATTTAACATTTTATTAGCTGTACATATGCTATATATCTATGTTTTTTACTGGTATTTAACAGAGCATTTAAACATATTTCCATCGTTACTTCATGCAGCCCAGTGCCGTTTGATTTTTAAATGAGAAATAATTATAACACAATAATAGATTCTTTATCATATAAAACATTCATACAGGTACTCAAACAATATGTCATTGGGCCCACACGTCACCTGAACTGCAAAGGGTAAGTATGTTTCCAATGGTTTTTATACTCCATTTCATGAAGTCTATAGGAACTTGTTATGCATATCCTTGTTTACATAATTATAATATTTAGCTGTCTCTGCTCACCTGTGCAGGAACATGTGACTGTGTACAGCAGACAGCAGCAGCTCAGTAATAGCATATACCAGCAGTTCATATCAGAACTTCTGCAGTACGAGAGGAATCTCAGAATAAAGATGCAGTACTTTAAGAATGCATTTTAAAACATTAAGTTATGTTAAGTGATGTAGTCGTAAATGCATTAATTGTTTACCAGTCACTTGATTACTTTTTTGGAAGTAGGTGTTACTGTACATATACCAGGGACATTTTATTTGACTCAGTAGGGCTTTACTGATGAGCCATCGCACAACTTTGGAAAAGGATTTCACTGTCACAGTATAATCAGGATGTTTGTGCAAACATAACGAGAGTGTGCGTTAACATGTGGACCGGTTCCCAGTGTTACTTCCTGTCAGCTGACATCCATGAGTGTTTACAGTCTGTGGTTCAGTTTGTGGTTCTCAGACAGTGGAGGCCTTCATCAGAGCCTGATCCCCAAACAGCTGCTTGAAGTGAACCACGTGCTCCTCACAGTGCTCTCCTGCAAGGGGGGGGGGGGGGGGGGGGGGGGGGGGGGGGGGGGGGGACAGGTATGAGTTATGGGGTGGGATAGTACATATTTGAGGTACTTGTACTATGCTAGAGTATCTGTTTACAAAAACAACTTCTTAAAATAAGATGATGTCTAGAGATGTTGCATTAGGAGATTCATTTTTCAATACTTTAATCACATTTCTTCTATTATATTTGACTTGAGCCAGAAGTAAAAGTCTTGCATTAAAAAAAGTAGAACTTTCACTTGTATCAGATTGTACTTAATTATTAATACATACGTTTAAAAGCTCGGAATGTTAATAATTATCTCATACATGTGTAGTATAAACCAAAATACATTAAAATGTAGTCATAAAGAGAGGAATATGACTTTAGATAATATCACTAAAGTGTGTGTTTCCTCACCGAGGTTGAACGCGGGGTTCCCTCTCAGCCTCTGGTTCCTCTGCTGGAAGGATCTGAACACGGTGTAGAACAACATCTGATCCTCCGTCTGCCGCGCAGCGTCCAGGAACTTTCGGGAGGACACGTTGTCATGGGCGCCTGGAAACAGTAAACAAAATAGATGGATAAAACTCATTTCTGCTAGTATTGTGACTGTCAAACTGTCCTTTTATCACATGGGGGGGAACTTATTTGAGGTCATAAATGGGCAGCTATTATTTCCTGAACTTGACTTTATTCATTATTATTATTATGTTGGCACTGCAGTGATTGAAGTTATACCTGACTAGCTGTAAACTTGGACCATCCTCGACTTTAATTTAAAGTTTACACTCTTTGTTTGTAGATTTCAAATTGAGAAATACTGCGGATCAGGGGCCGTATTCACAAAGCATTTTATCTTACCGCTAGGAGT
>CALSBZ010046791.1:3312299-3327578 GCA_943591055.1 Gobionotothen gibberifrons
TTAAGAAAACCTTGCCTCAAAGGTTTTCTTTTACAATTATTCAAATGACTACAAACGTTTAATATGTTTGTTGATTATTTTTAGTCTTAAAATTCAACCTCTAACCAGGAGGATTTCATGTCATGTTCTGCTAAACTCACCACAGATTTTGAAGTCCTCTGAACTGCCAAGATTTTATTTCCAATGGAAAACTTTATACATTTAACTTCTCCTTTATCATCCATTCTGTGGAGGCAAACACGCTACACCATCAATACATTTGACCAATTTCTTGACCACATTTCACATCTTTAATGCCAATAAGGGAAACAAATATAAAGTAAATATAAACTAGGTTTAGGTGTTAAGTGGGACATTCTTTGTTCTTAGGTGCAATGTAACACAATATATTAATCCCATCACTAAATTCCTACACAGATTGATTTACCTGAAGGCAACACTGCTCTTGTCTTCCGGGCCTTTGACCACCACCCCTGTGGCTCCACCTGAACGCACCGCGAACACCTGCAGCCAGAAAGAAATAATCAGATAAACAAGTGCAATAAAATCTGACTTTATTGCAGATTTTCAGATTTGTGCTTTGACTTGTTATAGAGTTATTCGAAATTGTTGTATTAAATGCAACATTTGGGGCTTTTTGAATTATTCGTTTTTTCTATCATTTTAGTGTGTTAATTATTTTTATTTTTTTATTATTTGGTTGGATGAGTTGGATTGATGTTGGTCAAAACAAGCGAGTGGAAATAATGTAAAATTAGTAAGAGGACATTTATAGCAATTGGCAAGGAGGTCACATCAGTCGCCTTTAATTTTGTTTCTATATAATTGATTTAATCAGACCGAAACATTTGAAAAGAAACTCATGATGCAGACCCTATTTAAAAAAAAAAAAACATTATCTTGAATAACATTAAACAGCTGTGGCAAAAATAGAATAATATAACATGCTATAATAACTAGAAACTAAAAGGAACCGAGTAGGAGTACTTTTATATTGATACGTTAGGTACATTTATTTAGCAAGCAACACATTTTCCTTTTAGTACTTTGACCTGTAGTGGGGTATTTTCAAACTGTGGTAATAGAACTATTTCTCCAGATTTCAGATGTCAAAGTTCTTGTAATTATTAACTTAGCTGCCAAATAATGTATTTAAAATAAATGCATGTGTCATCAACCAGCAAACTGTACAGAAAGTAAACTATAACTAAAATGATTAAATGCTGTTAATAAAAGGGTTAAGAATGTTTTATAAACTAACAAACTGTCAGTTAGTTAGCCGTCGATGTTTACTAGCTTCTGACCTGCTTGTTAGCTTCGTCGAAAAAGACGTTGTTGACGCTGGAGGCATGTTCAAACTGCACCGGGTTCTCACACAGCTCCAGGTAATGCTCCTCACTCATCTTCACGCTTTGTTTTTTTATTATATAATTAGAATTACTATCGTTTTATACTTAATTCAGAGTGCTGACATTCTGAGAAGCAGAAGAGGAAGAGTTCCCTTCAACTGGCGGCCATGACACTTCCGGTTTCCGCCTTCGTCATTCAGAATAAAAGCGGAGAGTAAATTAGATATTTGGACCTTTTAACAGCGGTGCAAGAAGTTCATTTTGTACTTAAAACATTTGCAAATACCACACTGTAACAATTCTATATTTCAATAAAGGGTTTAGTATTCAAAATGTCAAAGTACAATCCTTTGAAAGGATTGTATTTTGTTATTTTATTTTGTTTGGGGCAACAGCATCATTTGGATAGATTATGCTTTTATTGTGAAGGAGACAGGTCGGAAGTCTCCTTGTTTTTGCAGCTGGGAGTCATGTGACAATCTGACAATCACGTGCTTAACAGAGAAACACACTTCTCTCTCAAACCTTTGAGTGCTTAACAGATAGTATATAACAATATTTTGTTAATTGATCAATAAATTAAAAGACAACACAAACGTTTTCATTTTCACTTTTTAATGTCACTATTAGGTCTGCTTAAAGTTACATAGCAAATTCATTACCTATCCATTAAGGTCAAAACCACAACTGATTTACTGAATCTCCATCACTGCAAACTAAATATTCTACATTTACTGACATCACACTGAGATTACTTTTAATTTGCATGCATTTGTTCTCATGAGCTTTGATTTCAGGCGCCACAAAAACATTTAATAAGGCCTGGTCTTATATCATGATCAATATAACATCGATATATTGCCCAGCCCTACACATAATCTCTACAAACTCAGAATTTTAAATGAACCTCTACGAGTTATCCAGCCGGATAGATGAGGTCTTATTTTATTTTGACTGTGATTCTTTCAAACACAGATGACGTCCCCTCCTCTCAGGATTCAACCTCCAACACGGTGAAGCTCCTCTTGCAGCCAGCAGGAGGCGCTGCGTCCTGCTGTGTAAAGGAAGCAGTTGGTGAAGGGTGGCTTGTTGGAGACGGGGAGGCACCCAGACCTCCAAATGGGGGAGGGCACCTCCATTATCTCCTCTTTTTAGAGCATTTTCATCACGTTGGGATCGTGAAGAGAGAGCAGCGGGGCGTTAGTCATCAGAATCTGGTATTAAAGGAGGACCGCTGTCCTCTGCGGTCACATGAAACGTTTTCTTTCCCCGGCGCTGCACGTGGTCCTCGTTACGCTTCTCATAGGCCATGATCTGTAAGAGAGAGAGCATTAAACTCCAATTTCAAATAGTTTCCTTTAAAAAAAAAATCTTCAATTCCAATCTGTATGAGGAAAGTGTGAGTGAAGACCAACGCTGTTTTAAGATATTGTTGGAAACTTTCTATTTGTAAAATGAATGATGCCCAGGAAAGAGAATATCAGTAGATGATGGAGCAGTGGACCAAATGAAGATATACTACAATGGCCCTAATACAACGTAGCAGATAACGGCATTTAACACATTTGAAGTATTAATTCAGTTTTCTTAAGTTTTTCTCTTAAGGTTAAGTCTCCTTCTGTAAACTTCCAAAACCTGCAGCAGAGACACATTCCACAACAATTTGTTTACAATTGTATTTATAAATTATATAAAATGATTCCCACATGCCTCTTTAAATTGTTTTTATTGATTTATGCGTGTGTGTGTGTGTGTGTGTGTGTGTGTGTGTGTTACCTCAGAAATGAACTCGGCCTCGGCCTCGTCCTCGTCCGGGGGGATGGCAATGTTCATTCCACTCACAGCGTTGAAAAGTTCGTACACAGTCATCGCCTCGCTCACACCTCTCTTCTGGAAGAACTGAGGCAGAACACACAAGAGATTAATTCACATGAAGAACTTTGATCAGAAATATGTTTTAAAACAAGCTGCATGTGGAAGGAAACCTCACAGTGGAAACGTTCCTGCAGTCTCTGAAGAGGAACTCCAGAGCGTGAGGATGACGAGGCTCGATGGACTGACTGACATCTATCAGCCACACCTACAAAAAAGAAATACAATTAAAGTGAGAAAACAGGAAGATGCAAAGAAGGACGATTTATGGGACTTTAAAGAAAGAAATCTTTAAATAAAAGATGTGGTTACCTTTCCTTCGTGCCACAGCATGTTGTATTCACTGAGATCAGCGTGAACCAGATTACACTCCTGATACATCTGCTGCATCATCTGCAAAAACATTAAGACAAATAAGGTTAAAAGGTAGATTTGCGCACCCTAATATAGTATTATTCAGTCCCAAAATAACAACATAATAACTAGTCTTAGTTGTGTGTATTGAAGACATTTAGCTATTATTCCCATGGAGGATGAATGCACTTATTGGTGGCTTTCTTATGCAATTATTATTTTCAATTATCTGATAATATTTGCTCCATTTCTTTTATTTTTGATCATTTATAAATGTATAAAACCTTATTACTGTTGGGTATTTAATTTTTTTATTATTTTGATTTGATTTACTTCGCATATTATTTGTAAATGTGTTTTGAAAAGTCTATTATTATTGTCTATTTGGTTTTTGAAATATATTTCATGGTCTGATTTAATTTGTCAAATTTCAATCACAAAGCAAAACTCTATGTAAGCTGCTATATAAAGACATTTCAATACATTTATTATTAAGCACAATAATAAAGGTTATTGATTGACTACCTATATGACTTGTATCATTATTATTATTATTATTTTGTATCCTATTTATTGCTGTATACATAAAACATGTACACATTCTATAAAGTTCCCTTAAAAGTCATTATTTTACACTGAATTCATTGTGTTTACATGTCTGACAGTTCAGTTGCACTGCAAGTAAACTAGCAGTACAACGTTCACTTCCTGCTGTCCTGGTACGTACATGTAGGACCTGGTAGAAGGCGCTCTTCATCTCCTCTGAACCCAACTTGACGTCCTTCAGTTTGGGAGCAGGAATGTGATCCTTCCCGATGAAGGACATCACCAGGATGTGCTTCTTCAGCAGCACCACCTCGGGACAGGGGATCTCCGCCTTCCTCATCCTGAACACATAAAGAAAAGAATAGAGAATGAAAAAAATGCATGTCTGGAGGAATTATTGGGGGGGGGGGGGAATGCTAATAATACATAAAACAAAAAAACATATTCAAGCATTTTCTAGGGAAATAAATAAATATGACAAAAACAATTAAACTAAATATCAACGTATGTCACATTTGATCAATGTATTAACACCAAACACCACTTTAGATCTTAATAAAAAATACATGTCTTTAAGAGGGGAAAACAAACACCAAAAAAGGGAAAAGTTGTTGGCACCTGGTTGTATAACAGTGGAATAACCCTTTAGATACATAAATAAAAGTCCTGATAGGATGAGGGGGTGTACCTGGTGAGGTTGTGCATCTCCTTCTCGGCCCAGAGCCGGATGACCTTTCTTGGGTTCAGTTTGCTGAAGCGGTCGATGAAGCGGTAGTCGTCTTTGATGTAACGGTCTCTGTTCTTAAACTCGTTCAGCGTGGTCTTGAAGACCTTCAGCACGACTTCACTGGGAACAGGCTGCTCCTCCAGACTACAAAACACACAGAGGCAAACTGTTTGGGTTAATGACACAGCTCCTGTTCTATAAAAAAGAAAAGAAAAGGGAAACATCAGCTCCCTAAATGTCTGAGGGAAAATTCACAAAGTGATTACGCTGCTTTCTCTCTGCGCCTGTGCTTTTTGCAACATGTCATTTGGTCGAGTTGGAGTGAAATTATAAGCATTTTCTGAGAAATGTTGTTGTCTGAATATTCTCTACAGGGCCCAATGTAGAGGAATCTTTAAAACATATACGTATATATGCTCATTGGTCTTTTTCCTGACATCCACCCACCTCCCTCCGTCAGCGTGGAACACCACCGACTCCTTCCCGGTGCTGATGCAGCCGTTGATGTTCTCCAGCACGCCAGCGTTCACCATCTTGTACATCAGCAGGCGAGTGCGGGGGTCCACCGCTTGTTCCTGAGGAGAGACAGTTTTAATATGACGTAGAACAACTCTCTTTATTATTATTAATAAAGTGTTTTTGCACGTACAGCGGTGGAGTGCTCCTTCTTCTCGTGCAGCCGGGCGCTGCGTCTCTGCTCGTTGTAGCAGTGCTGCTTCAGGGAGTTGTACACCTGGTTGGATAACTTCAGGTCCATCCCCAACCCGTCTCCAATGTGCACCCCAGGAGCAAACTGCAGCAGGAGGAGAGGAAGTCGTTTTTACATTGGGTTTAAGGCGAGACACGGCAGGCAAAAACATCGTTTTTCATGCACTGGTCAATTTTGAGATTTTGTGCTATTTTGATTCCATAACATGTTTTCTTTCAGGCTTTTGGAAGGAAAACGTACAAAATACACATTTAAGTGTTTATTTTACTATAGTTTGTCTATTTGCGTCTGTAGATATCTCCTAAATTCACCAAAAGTTAGCATTCTAACGTAACATGAAGTACCGCGACCGCTGTTTGCTCCATGTAATCAGAGGTATCGTTGGAAAGCTCCGTCTCTCCTGCACAATCTCATCGGATCCAAATATGGTCATTTCCTTTGTATCAGCAACCAATCGTGAAGTACAAAGGGGTCTTAAACCAAGAAACGAAATCTCATTGGCTGGTGTCATTTTCTGACAACGTGATTCGTTCAGATGCGTCACGTGGTGTGCTAAATCACTTCCTGGTTAGCTTTCCGCTAGAAATTCAAATCTCAAAATGACAAAAGAACGGCGAAAAAAACTTTCACAGAGAAGACGACAACAATTGTCACTTGCACGAAGCAAGGTTATACAAAAAACAAATGACACTGATCATGAAATACCTTCACGGAGTGCTTCGAGGCGCAAGCTGTCATACAAAGAACAGGAGGGTTTAGCTAGCGCTACACTGCAATCTTTAAAGGTCGTTTTCTCAAAATGAGTTTTTTCTCCTACTCTGAGTTCGAAATCTCCACTTCAGTTGAACGTACATACACCAAACCTTCCAGTTATATTGCTATCAATATTATGAAGGCTTTTACAGAAGGGTTTGTTTATATATCATTCATAGCCTGAATTATATAACATTTTATACCTAAAAACATGGCGAAAATGGATATTTTAGGGCTGTTGACAGTATTTTCTGATTTATGGAGTGATAAAAAGAGATATCCAAAATCCCTTCTGTAAAAGCCTTAGATACTAATATGACTACAAAATGAAACAATAATTTTGAACCTGGCTTTATCCAAAGTTGAGATTTCGATTCCTGAAATGTGTTCAAATATGCACATATTTAATGAGATAACGGATAATTTGCATATTTAAACATGCTATTTCAGAAAACTTGTAATACAAAAGACAATTGCATTATTGTCAGTAATTAACTGGAGAAATTTCTAGCTGATATCTTTAAGTTAAAAAAAATACCCTATTCACCTGGGGTGTCTCGCCTTAACATAGTCCAAAAGTTCATAAGAAATTCAACCTGCACATTTCGACATTAAATGCCCAGAAAATTAAATGTTCAGTCATCCTTAACCACCATCCTTAACCAGGATACTATACATACAGAGATGCTGTATGAGAAACCAATGTGAAATTGCACAATGTAAATCTATTCTAGTATACCTCAACAATGGAATTATGATCAGTAGAAATGGCCATGACATGGGACCTTTACAAAAATTATAATAACAATGTTTTTAAAGGCATTTGAAAAAACATTGACCATGTAATGGTAAATAAAAAAACGTTGCGTGTCCTACATTGTCCATGCGCGCGGTGTTCTTGCGTCCGCAGGTCTCTGCATCGTGTTTGGTGGTGATGTTCTTTCCTTTCCCAGAGAAGCCTCTCCTGGGTGTAGTCTGAGGTTTATCTGATAAGAACGCAGAAACACACTCTGCTTTAATACATGCACCTCCCCTAATGGTACTGCCAGGTGTTTCTGTTATTTTGTCCACCCCCTGCAGGAGTCTTACCAGCTTTGTAAGGGTCGTGTTTCGTGTCCTGCCAGTCCACCTCGTCCTCGGAGCTGTCGCTGTCCTCGTAGGGATGAACCATACGGTAGTTCTCAAAGGAGATGGACACTGAACAAAACATCCAAACTGTCAGCTTTACATACTTTACAGGACATTTGACCTTATCCATTTTTATAAATATTTCCTCCCTATAAAAGTGGGGATATAACAGGCCAAAACATTCAGGAGTTACAGTGGAGGTTTTTTTATTAGTATGGTATGAGTACTTTTCCTAAATACACTTAATATCACACACTTACAAACAATAATAATAATAATAATAGTCCCATTTAAGTAAGAACCTTTGCTGTCTCCGTTGAATCTCTTCTCCTCACGGCGCAGCTGATCATCAAACTCGCGGTCGAACTGCAGCTGCAGCATCTTGGCGAGCACCTGGTCGGAAGTCGTTTCCGAAACTTCGTCAGACAGCAGCAGATCTGCAGCCGGACTGAAACACAGAGAGAGGGAATAAATCGTGAACAGAAGACCATCAAATCATTTGAGTTTTTTTGTTCTTAGTATTCAATCTTCAACAAAAAAAAAATACAAATTAGAGAAGTGGCTAATTGTGATCAATCACAGATTGTTATTGAGATTTATCGTGATTAATCATAGATTATTATTGTGATTAACACAATACTTCTTGTAATGATTGACAGCACTAATATTTACATTTCCACATACAAGAGTTTTAAAAACATTTCTTTATTTGCTGTTAGCATTATACACACATTCAGATTGTGAACACAGGTGAGTCACACAGGTGAGGACCTACTCAGTGAGGATGGGGAAGGCGGTGTCCTCCTCCGTCAGCTGATTGGCCAGCTGTTCGCTCATCACATCTGTCAGAGAGCAGGCGGGGGCCGCAGGGGCCACGTGCCCCCACGGGCTCTGGATAAAACACAAAGAACACACATATAACACTTAGGAACACACACTCACACCAAAACACTTTTACACTGATGATAAGCTGCGATCAAAAGCCAGTACATTAGCTACGCCTGGCTGAAACGGTTGTAAGTTTAATAAATGATACATGAAAATATAAGTCTGATCCATTTTTCTGAATGTAAAATCTATAAATAAAGTCTATATGAAAAACTGTACAAGCTTGGTGTTCACATGGAAAGATGAGGACAAAATCTAAAGATATTTATTTGCAATTCATAAGATAACACAGTAACAAAATAAAGGTAGCCTGGCTGCAGATATTAAAGCCCCTTTGGACTTTATTTGTGAATGAGGCAGTCACCAGTGTGATGAACACACAGAGTGAGTCATAATGGAATGAGTCATACAGTCTAAGGTCAACACAGGATCCAGAAGTGAAGCAGAGACATGTTCAGACATGTCTGAGCTCAGTCCACACCCACCGTCCTGATGGGTTTTTAGGGCCGAAACTGTTCTTATTTAGATAATTAAGATATAAAATTAGGGTTTATTTTATTTATTTATAATCTGCCATTTACTCCTGTTCTAAAATTGCATTTTTAATTTAAGCGTGTATTTGAACCGGGACAATGCACATTGATGAGCATTTTAAACAAAATAATGCTTTAAAATGTAAATGAGCCGGATTTTAGCTTTGAGCTCATTTCCATCCGTAGTCCCGTCACATACAACATTTATGAACATGACAGTTATATACATGGCAACAATAAATACATGATATGCAGACAGAGCATGAGCAGCAGACAGAGCATGAGCAGCATACAAGCATTTACCACATGGCAGTACAATGTAGCAGCTACGATATAAAGTGCAAGAGAAGATACCCCTGTATTAAAGTGCATTTAGCGGGGATTACACGTCTGTTTGTTTCTCAACCATTTAATAATCAGCTATAGTGTTTTACTAGCATCTGAGTTAACGTGATTCTCGCAAATAACAGTTTATTTTGGAGCGAAACTTATGACAACATATCTCTAATCATGGCACACCCAGTGACCAGAACCCTGGCAGCTGCGGACTAATGTGTCCACTCACAGACAGAGCTAAATTCGGCCTTTTAGGGAGGCGACTTTCAAAGAGGCCATGTTAGAAAACAGCTAAGCAGAAGCTAAAGCTAGCAGGCTAGGTAGCTCACCGACATAGCTTCGTGGATTTGAACACAATTGATGTTATAACACACAATCAAATGATACAAAAGCTTACCTTTGGCGTTACTACTCCTATTTGATCCATGATTAAAACAACTTCGATTAGTCGTTGTTTTACTTGAAGATTGAATGGTGGCTAGCCGCTGAGCTAATGTTAGCACACTCCGGTTGGGTCAGATCTGGAGACGAAAAGGTCCTGAAAAGAGGCTTCAACAACGTTCCGCGATGTGACAACTACACACAACAATTGTATGAACTTAACTTCAGTGAGTGTAAGAAGATAATGTTCGAGGTTTTTCTTTCAAATAAGTTAACAGTGTAAATGAGGTAGATACGATTTCTGTGAGGAGTTTCCGAGCTGAGTGGACCCTGGAACAACAGGAACACGTCACTAGGCCGGAAGTCTACCGCCCGCCTTCACAACATAATAAATAAAATAAATAAAAACAACAAAGCAACAAAAAGGCCGGTTGTCATGTGTTATAAAAATGTGATTTGAAATATCATGAAACAAATCAATAACGTAAATTAAGAGTATGTGATATAAAGACATAGTATTCGGTGAAATGTAGCAATATAATATAACATAACATATGGAAACACATGATTGAATGGTATGTCAAATATAAAACTATGAGTATAACATGTCATATTATAGAAGATTATAGTGTATTATGATCTTAAAGTGATAAATACAATATAATATACAGCATTTCCTTTGGACATTTACATTAGGCTTGTTTGAGACAAGCAAGACATATTCAGAATAGATTTTAAACTCCTTTTATTCGTTTTCAAAGCCCTAAACGGGCTGGCTCCTGCCTATATAGCCGAACTTCTCCATCGCTACACCCCAGGCAGAGCCTTAAGGTCGGCTGACCAGCTGTTGTTGATAGTGCCTAAGACTAGGCTTAAAACCCGAGGGCATCGAGCTTTTGCAGCGGCTGGCCCTAGGCTCTGGAATACTTTGCCCCTCCATGTGAGGTCTGCCCAGACCCTGGGGGTTTTTAAATCAACACTTAAAACTCATTTTTTCTCTCTGGCTTTTGTTTAATATTATTCGAATATAGGAATAGTAGATATGATTACTTAAAATATAGTACCTTATATTTCACCATGTAAATTACTTCTTTATCCATTTTTGGATCTCTGCAGGGTTTATTTTGAACCCAAATCCCCCCCTTGGGGCTTGTCCCTCCCCGTCTCCCTCTGCTGATCTAAGGTCTGGCAGAGGGGGATGGGGTACAGAGTCGCTTAAGGCGCATTCACACTGCAGCGCGGAGCTCGCTTTAAGCGTGCCGAACCGTGCGGGGCCTGTTTGTGGTTGCGCTCACACTAGGCCTAGTTCCGCCCCGGGGGTGCTTTTTCGTCTTTTTTCTGGCCCGACAAATTTGTGGTTCTATCGAGGCCAACAAGCGGGGCCAACAACCGGGCGGAATATGCTAAACATATTTGACCGTGATTTAATTGTAATACACGTTTCAAAATGATGCAGAAGTAACAACATACTGATACCGGTTAGTACAAATCATGAATTAATGCTTTGACAAGTCTGCAGACAGACGGGAGGCGAAGAACCTTTTAAAATGCGTGATGCATCTTCTTATTACAGACACATGCATTTCCAAACATTCGTTCTACCTACGCTGTAAAATATATTATCTCTTCGATTTACACACGGCATCTATTGCACGTCTGTCCGTCCTGGGAGAGGGATCCCTCCTCTGTTGCTCTCCCTGAGGTGTTCTCCCATTTCCCCTTTAAACTGTGGGTTTTTCTCCGGGAAAATCGGGAGGTCGGCTAAGCTAACGCAATGCTCCGACCGTACACACTCACAACAACGGCCTATACAGACATAAATAAGCCAGCGACTGTACTCACCATGACACAGACAGTCTGTGGTTTGTACTTGTTTATAACTGTTGTCTAGTTTCTTAACAGATATGAGGAGCTTTGAGCTTGAGTGCTAACAGCTAACAGCTGATGTTTTTATGGGGTGCTCGTTGAAGATGACATCACGGCTCCGCCTACACTGCGTTACTATAGTAACTGCCCCAGCTCCTAAACTGTAATGTGAGCGCAGCATTAAAGTGAGCCCGGCCTAATAAGGCCTAACCAAACCAAACCAAACCAAACCAAACCAAACCAAGCCTGCAGTGTGAAAGCGCCATTAGACAGGCGGGGGAGTGCATTCTGACGAAGAGATAGGTTGTTGTGCTCCCTATCTCTGTTTCTTATCCTACATTTTCACCCTGAACTAGAGGGAAAGCGTTCTTGGACGCCTTTTCAGCTCTGTTTCCTACTATATTCTTCCTACCCCGTTTACTTTGAACTATTCTAGGAGAGTGTGTTTACGTTGACTCGTTGGGCCTTTCCTCCTGTCCTTTTTTGTTCCCCAGTACTTTTCTTTAAGTGGTGCCTTTTCATTACAGTTTCTGGCTTTTTATTTCTTCACGTCTGACTCGTTTTAACATTTACGGGGAGTGCATGTACGTAGCTACGTTGTGCCTCCCTTCCTCTGTTTCTGGCTTTTCTTTTCATACCCTTGTTTCTCATATAAGAGAAGAAAAACTATTCTAAATTCACTTGTACACTTGAGGGGTCAGACTTGATAGATTGCGTGGGGAGGTTCAGGAGATCTTTCTTGAGGGTTATCAAGAATAACTTTTATCCAATGACCTTTTCCCTCTCTGTCTGTGTCTGTGTATTCTCTTGTTTCAGATTAACCCAGCCAAATCTCTTTTTCTTGTTTTTTCTTATCTATATCTACGCCGGGTTCCGGAGTCGAGGCTGATCGTCTTGCAGTAGTCCTGTGCCCTTGATCCTCTATCCTGAGCTCTGGACTAAGTCGTGAACTTCGGGTTGTGGCTGAACCTATCGCTGCGGTCCTGCCTGGGTCGTGTCGTGCTGCTTCCCTGATGGCTTCCACAGGATTGTGGCTGACATCCTCGTGGATTCATCTTCTTATTACAGACACACGCATTTCCTAAACACTCGGTCTATAGGCTGTAAAATGTATTATCTCTTTGATTTACAAACCGCATTTCTTGCATGTCTGTCCGTCCTGGGAGAGGGATCCCTCCTCTGTTGCTCTCCCTGAGGTTTCTCCCATTTTTTATCCCCTTTAAAACTGTGGGTTTTGCGCAGATGTTTTTCCTTGTACGATGTGAGGGTCTAAGGACAGAGGGTGTAGTTTTTCTCATATTGATACTCTGAACAATCTGTGCTGTTGTATTTGATGTAAAGTGTCCCTACTGTAGGCTATTTTTATTCTGTACAGCACTTTGGCTCGACCAAAAATCGCTTATAAATGTGCTATATAAATAAAACTTGATTTGATTTGATTTGATTTGAAGACCTGCGCAGTTGCGATCAACGTCTTGCTAGTGCGTTGCATGATGGTTAGTCATTTTGTCCGACTTGCTCTGGAGGCTCGCCTACATGAGACGTTGAAATCTCGCGGGACAAAGACGCACGCAGCCTTGAGAGCGAGGCGAGGCGCCGCAGTTCCTCTCCACGGGTTGCGGAAACGAAATGCTTGATGGGAAACGTCTCGCTGGTATCTCGAGCTGAGTGCTCATTGGTGGTTTTTACCATGTGCTGCTGATGAAACTCTCCAATTGGCTCGGCAAAAGTTTGTTGTTATTTTGTGTCAGTTTTACATCGCCTCTTCATTCACATTTTTCATCATTGTTCCACAATGTTTATCATCATGAAATTAATATTGTAACGTTCACAGATGGAGTCGGAGACAGGCTTCCAGTTATTAGGCTGTAATAACTCTTATTTAGATAATAGGCTTGTTTGAGACAAGCAAGACCTGCGCAGTTGAAATCAACGTCTTGCTTGTGCGTTGCATGATGGTTAGTCATTTTGTCCGACTTGCTCTGGAGGCTCGCCTACATGAGACGTTGAAATCTCGCGGGACAAAGACGCCCGCAGCCTTGAGAGCGAGGCGAGACGAGGCGCCGCAGTTCCTCTCCACGGGTTGCGGAAGCGAAATGCTTGATGGGAAACGTCTCGCTGGTATCTCGAGCTGAGCGCTCATTGGTGGTTTTTACCACGTGCTGGTGATGAAACTCTCCAATTGGCTCGGCAAAAGTTTGTTGTTGTTTTGTGTCAGTTTTACGTCGCCCCTTCCATTAACATTTTTCATCCACAATGTTTATCATCATGAAATTAATATCTATATATTTTATACTATACTTGCACTGCTTACCGTTTTCATACTTTATATATCTTAGCATATTCATACACACTGTTCATACTGCTCACAGGCTGCTGTGTATATCTAGTGTATTCATACCCCTCACTGTTTATTCATCATTCAATTCATTCTATATTTTATTCTGTAGATTGTGTACATTACTTTTCAATTTACTGCTTGTTGCACTGTCTCCTGGTTAGAAGCTAAACTGCATTTCGTTGTCTCAGTACCTGTAATATGTGCAATAACAATCAAGTTGAATCTAATCTTGAGCAGGAACAAATGTATTCACTTAGTACATATCTGACATTAACGATTAAACACATGTGTGCATTCTTTATAAATGCAAACCGAGTCAAGCCGACTCCGGAGGTGGCGGTATGCACCTTAAAGTTGTTTGCAATCCGCCAAAAAACCGAGAGAAGAAGAAGAAAAAGGCGAAGAAAAAGAAGAAGAAGACGAAGCCGACTCCGAGCTGTCCGACTTCAGGCAAGCTTTTTGAGACCTCCCCCGGCTGCGATCGGCTACTCTCGTCTACTTTCGAGGCGAGCCGCAACGCGTCTCAAACAAGCCTAATGATGGTCACAGGTTATCGTACAGAACATGGGTTCAACCTCACACTGACTCTAACTCTCCACCCACACCCCTATGTATAGCAGTGATTACGTCACAACTCCCCGCCCTCTCCCGTCTGCTCCACCAACCACAGGCCCGCACCTCAACCAGCATCACGGTGCAGCCCTGTGATAGGCAGAGAAACGGGGGATGCCTGAGTGACACCCTCAGCATCCAATCCGGGTCGCTACACTACCCCCCCACTTCAAAATTCCTCGCCCACGAGGAACACATAAAACTCCTAACGCACAACATTTCAACATTGAACTCTGACTAGGAAGGTCTGGGCCTTCCAGTGAGACCAGGGTGCATTCTTGCCCTCTACAGAACTGAGAGGTCTCACTATAAACATTTCTACCACACAAAGTCTCTGAAACGACTCGGGGGTCGTGTCTGCCTTCTCGGCAGGGGGACTGGGGTCAGGGGGACTGGTGTTGCCGGCTCTGGAGAAGCGACTCCTCTGTACGGAGCCAACCTGTCTCTGTGGAGCACAACTTTTCTCCCCTTTGGTGGCAGCTGCACTCTGTAGACAACGGGAAACTGTTGCAGCCGAGCATGGGAACGACCAGGGGAGCCCTTACGAGCCATACAAGGGTCACAGCGGCGACAGAAGTCTACGACATCCCTCCGGCACTGTCCCCAGTAGCAGCCCTGGCGAAGACGGCGGAGAGTCTCAGTGACGCCAACGTGCCCAGAGCCTGCCATTCCATGCATGGCCTTGAGTACAGCCTCTGGCAGACCGGTGCTTTGAGAGGGAGAGGCTGCTGCGGAGTTAGAGCCGGTGCGTTGAGAGGGAGAGGCTGTGGAGTTAGAGCCAGTGCTTTGAGAGGGAGAGGCTGTGGAGTGAGAGCCGGTGCTGGGCCCTCTCTCTCACAGTTCGGAAGACAGAAGGCGGATCCTAAGTCAGACTCCTCCTACCC
>CALSBZ010046797.1:6492-44563 GCA_943591055.1 Gobionotothen gibberifrons
CACACACACACACACACACACACACACACACACACACATCCTAAAACCTCCCTCTCTATGCTCTCCACCGAAGGCTCATTCTCCGCTCGTCTCTGACTCCTTCCTATCCACCAGTGGGAAGGCCAATCCTGGGCTAGTTATTGTTGGTGTGCCGTTCTATCATTACCACTAACCTTGACTCCTGGCTGCTTGCTGTAATCACGTGGAGCCACCAGGGAGGAAGTCTGGTCTGGGGTGAATTATTAATTAGCAAGGCTGGTCCTCCCCCTCAGCGCTCCCTGGGATAGGAGAGGGGGCTGTGTGCGCTCCTCACAGGCGGTAGGGGTTACCCACCATGCAGATGGTATTAACACACCTATCAAGGTAAGAGGGATCAGCACTCTGGGCTACTTGTGGAATTGTTAAGCAACAAGGAATCAATAACTAACAGTGCAACGCTTCCTGTCATGCATGATATGTGCTTCTTACTGTCCATCCCTGTGAAAGCCTGTACAGCATGATTGGGGGGGTTTGGAAGGGTGGGGGGGGGGGGGTGTTCATTAAGATGAACTTCACAGGCTTCCTCACTGGGGACATGCTGGAGGTTGATGAATTCCAGTTTTCAACTAATGATCAACTTCTATATGAAGTCAAAAACAAAGCAAAGCTTCCTAATACTTGTTATCCCTTACTGACCTTTCTACACCTTGCCCCAAGCCCCCCCCCCCCCCCCCCACCCCCCCCCACACCCCCCCCCCCCCCCCCCCCCCCCCCCACCCCCACACACACACACACACACACACACACACACACACACACACACACACACACACACACACACACACACACACACACACACACACACACACACGATAGGGTATATCATGTACAACAACACACCCGCAGTCAGAATATGGCAGAAGGCAGGACTACAGACATACAGTTACCTTACAATATGTTTTTGAGCCTCGGTTCACTTGCTTGGCAGATCCCCTGGGGTCATGCATTTCCCAGCATCCCTGATTTCCCCCACCTAAACAGCAGAGACTACGGGGACTGGGACAGTGGCTTTGATCTTCACACAACTCCCTCAAATCATAGAGAGGAAGCAGGGCATGTTCTCTAAAGGATGTCTCTGTGCTCCTATTCCCCAGGAAGACTGAGCCAAGTCGTCTATGAAAGAGTGAGTTGCAGAGCAAAACAGTGCTCCCCAGGGTTCAGAAACAGATACTCCAACAGTCACTTTTGCTGCTTTTTGCAGAGGAACACTGCTAATGAAAAATGTATCAGCGTGTGATGTGCAGTACCTGCAGCTCCTCCACCTGATGCGCAAGTCACATATAGTCAGTAACAGTAAGTGATAATGGGTCTTGATTATCATATTGATTTTGCATCTTTTCAGTTGGTCAACTTATTATTCAAATCATCACTCATGTATTCATTGTGCATATCTGAATACATTTACAGATTAAATAAATAAGTGTAAGACTTTCATATTGTGAGTTTTCAATCTAAAATAATATTCTATTATATCTAAGGTGTGACAGATCTGCTAATTGTCTCTCTGTTTTATAAGTCATTTTTGTATTGTTGATGTTTTCACATGTTCCACACAAAGTTACAGTCCCGTACAGGTCCAGGTCTTTACACTGGCTTCCTGTCCACCAAACAGTGGACTTTAGCTTCTTTTGTGAAGCTAAGCCTGTACTGTTCACTCTTTGTTTCAAATTCAGCTATAGTGTTCACTTATTTTAAAGTCGCAAAATCTTCTTTCACCAAAGGCAAGTATTACAACATATGGATTGAGCACATGGACCTAGGAGGCTCCCACACTACAGGAGCAGGGATTGAACCAACTTAGACACTTTAAAAACGTCTCTGGTATTATTAGCTTCAACACCCACTACACAATTATATAACTGTGTACCAAGTCCCTGATAATAACAGAACCTAGTCGCACGTATTGTATTAATTTTAGGGCCTGATAGGGGTCTAAATTAAAAAACATTCATAGAAATCCAGAAAGGATAGTGAAAGCTTTTATAATTATTCAACATGTTTGTGGTTTGACTTCAGTGAGTACAATATTATTGTGACTAACAGCAAAATATTTTAAACTAGGAAAATAACATCCAAATTGTATGAAATAAAAATGTTCACTATTATCATCAAATTTAAAGTGTTAAACCTTTTGGAAAATTAACCCAAAATGGTTGATGTTGTTTCAGGTAATTGTATCTTTTATTTGATTCTTAACTCAAATAAATACATTTATTTAAGTTAAGTTTGATAAATGTATTTATTTACTGTTAAAACCAAAATAAGCGTATGAATGTGAACTAATCGGCTTAAATGATCCACTTCATTTGATTTATTCAGCATGCCAGAGTCTTGTTTAACTTTCAAATATACTTTAGAATGTATAGAGAGAATAAGGGATCATGTTTGGGGGAATCTTGTTTTGTCCAATTATTAGGAATAACTACAGGAAGCACAAACTGTTGGAATATAATAAGCTCTGTTCTGATCGTCACTAAATGCAGTGAAAACCATCTTTATCTGCTGCATGCTCCACTGTGTTCTCCTGCTGGGGGCTGACTTGGTGTCAGTAAGTTTGTAGTCGGTATAAGCTAAAAACAATAAAACAGATCAGTTATATAGACTATAAAACCAAAACAACAAGCTCAGATTCAAGAGCCAATGAAATCATTGTTTGATCCAAAAAATACAATACCCTGACCTCTCCCTAAACTTTATTCCCAGGCATCTCTTGCATTTTCTTTTTATTCATACAGTACTCCCTCCCGCTGTACCCCAACATATCTTCCCTCTCTTCCAGCGGATCATTGCACCTGGTGATCCCCCAGGACTCTTCTCTTTATTTGAATCCTTGAACTGGATTTTAGCCTGAGCTTTTGATGAGAAAAACTACCTTCATGAGGGTAATTCATCACCTTTATAAACGTGTTCTTCCGCAGAGGCTGAGTGTTTCTGAAAATAATTATGCTTCAGAAATTAAAAATGTAAGGATGTCTGCGGAGGTCCGGGGGGAGTCGTTTGTGGGGCTACTGTAACTGTACAGTGCTGCAGTGGCGTAATAAAACACAGGGTTTTAAGGGTTTCAAAGTGGCTTCCCCACTCTCGCTGCTGTCAGCCATAAATTGAGAATAAAAACGGCTATATATGGAGCGCCTATAAAAGCCTTCATAATTCATGCCGTTGGGGAGGAGCCCAGGTAGATTAAGTCGTTTCTGTGAAACACTGTTTTCACAGGAAAAATATATCCATAATAACCCTCCCGCCTCCCACTCCTGTGCCCTCCGCGCCCCTCCCTCAGCTAATAGGTTTATCTGGACATTATTGTACAATAAAGGGACACATAACATATTGCAGAAGATTAGACCCACGGGTATATAAAGTAAGTGTATAGGTGTAACAGCCCCTCATATAGCAATACGTTGCATTAGTGGTGCTCTGTTCATCTCATCCGGGATGGAATAATTACTCTGTTTGCATCTTTTGTTCATTAAATGAGGATATCAAGATGCGTTGCAAAATCATTGTCCTTTCTATGTAACAATTACATTTTCTTATTTTTGTCATCTTTCTTCCTGCATTTTGGTATAGACTTAGGCATTCTGATTAATCCCTGAGCTAAAAGCTCTCCATCTCTGCCTTCTGACATGGTTCTGATCCTTGGTGAACTCCTAAGGACGACAGGCATATGGCAAAGCCTTAAAACACAGCATCACAATATAAAGCTTGCTCGCTCTGTGGATCTGATGCTCGTAAGCCAACAGAAGATAAAGTCGTAGAAGACATAATACACCTCAGAAAGAGAATCCAAGAGAGCTGGGTGCCAGATTTCTGATCAAAGCACGTTTGAAGTTTGCAGGAGTGGTGTGTGTGTGTGTGTGTGTGTGTGTGTGTGTGTGTGTGTGTGTGTGTGTGTGTGTGTGTGTGTGTGTGTGTATGTATGTGTGTGTGTGTGTGTGTGTGTGTGTGTGTGTGTGTGTGTTCGCGTGTGTGTGTGTGTTAGAGGCAGAGAGTAAGACCGTGTGTTTTCTCAAGATATTTGCCTTGCCGTCTTTGTCAGTGTAACAAAATGCACTGAGCAAACAGACGTAACGAGACTTTCCACAATAATAATTAAAAGATTAAATCTAAAGAAAAGCCCACTTGTATCATTAATTAAATATATGTACTTAACGAAAAGGAGAGACACTTGAGCAGATAAGTACATATATTTAATTAATGATACAAGTGGACTTTTCTTTAGATTTAATCTTTTAATTATTATTGTGGAAAGTCTCGTTACGTTCAGTATATCTTTGTATGTATTTGAAAGCATCATGTCCAAACTGTCATCTTCTCCTGCAGGAAGAGCAGCCTGTTCCTCTCTTTCTAACAGCATTTCAAGTTGATTCAGTTGTATCTAAACCTCCAGGTCTCTGTGACTATTATGGGTCATTCTATAAAAACGGTGTCCTTCATTAACCTATAATCCAGGACCAAAGTTTCCCTGTAATGAATCTGTTTTTCTAAATTATGCATCCCCTAATCTGCTTTTTCCCCCCTCTGCTATGCTTTTACATGGAGTACATATCTGTTACTAATTATTTTTAGCTTTACAGTTTGAAATTGTGTGTTCATATTAAATACAACACTTATTCGGGAAACCCATATTGGAAAGAACTTAGCCTTAAGGATCATAAAACCAGACCGGGAGGTTGTTCGAAAAGCTTTGTTAAGTATGACAAGGACATATTGTTATGTGAAACATATCTGCAAACCGTTCACTGCTAACCCAAAATGTTCTTGCTTAATGAATCAACTAAACTAGAATGCTATATGTTAGTAAAATACTGTGGGGTGGTCTGGTTTTATTGTTTAAAAATGTTGTCAGTTATACAAATGACATAGCAATTTGTGTAATCAGTAACACAATGCATTGGATTAAAAACATGTATTATTCAATTTATTATCCAATATCCAATCTGAATATTTTAAATTACTACAAAATCAAACCTTGAAAATATTGCACTTGATGCAGCCATAGACCATGTAGTTCCACAATATTATTTTATATTATATCTATATTAATATGTTCTATATTTAATATTACATTTTCATTCAAAAATACTTACAATGAAAACAAAATGTATTTTGCACATTTAGCATACAGATGGCCACATCATCGTGTTTGGCCTGAACAGAGGGCGACTGCCTTCCATCTCGACTCAACACCGTTCTTTACTCCCGCCACAAAGTGGGGCATTGGTAGAAATCCTATATTTTAGACAAGCTTCTCATGAATAAAAGTGTTTAAATTGCCATTTTAATAAAGAAAATCAATCAATGAAGTCTTGACAATGTTATTATTTTCTAATGTAAAAAAGATATATCTCATTACGTGATCACTAGAAGATGCACTCGTTACTTCCCGACCCTGACTGTAGGCAACTCAAAACACTTTGTTTAGGATAGTGAATGATTAAAGTCTCCATAGCACTTTTCTTCAGACAGTTTAAAAGGTTTAAAAGTCAAGCTGTTTGCTGATTTTTTGAAGAAAATACAGAGGTAGTGATGGAGGAGAAGAACAGTCAATGCACGGTCCCATTTAGATGCAATGAAGAATTTGGAACTACAGCCTATTGTGTGTGATCTTGTATGCTCAGGAGATCAGAATCCCTCTAATGCTTTGTAAGTGAACAGTAAAATGTTGAAGAAATACCCGGAAGTGCCAAGGAAAGGCTCTACCGCGCCTATTGGTTGTTTTTTATTGTCAAAATTAGATGTTTTTAATTAATTTTTTAATCCTCACACTCGATTTCGCCGATTTTCTTGTTGCCCTAGCTGGTCGACACCTCTTTTAGCAGAAACAAAGGCTACATTCATGTATTAAATCGATGTTAATCCATGTGTGTGGATCAGAGACTGTGTGGATGTGGAATTAACGGACGTGACGTTATGCGATTCCGTTGCCAGGCAACGCAATGTACAAACTCTTCAACTACAACCCTAATTATATTTTAAAACATGTTTAGAAGGCCTCACGAAATACTTTAATATAAATTCAAATGTAAATGTGAAGGGATGTGTGTAATGTGGTGATTGGCATTATTCACCCACGGATCTATGGGTTGGGGGGTATTGTTCCGCACGGACATTTTAGTTAACCGGACTCCTGTTATTATTCAAATATTTGTATTGAGAAGAAGCATACAAGTGTAAGCAGTAGTATATATTCTTTGGGGTGGAAATCATGCTTCCCTTTTTCCAACATAGACGACAAACATAGCAGCCAGCCAGAAATAATACGGAGGAAAAAACATAGCATGACAGGAATAGCATGTTAATGCCATACCTATTCATAGTGGGAAAGACCATACAAAAAGTATATATCGAATGAAAAATAAAAATAAATAAGAATAACATTGTGAAAAACTAAAAACAGTAATGCAGATGAGCCCAGATTACCCCCCCACCCCTCCCTCCCCGAGCAGTGCCACCAAGCCATTCGAAAGCGATTGTTTGTGCAGTGCACCTCAGCTTACCGTCCCTCTTATAAATGAAACCATTGGACCCCACATCCTTTCGAAATCCCCCAGTCTATCTTTTAGGATATATCGAATTCTTTCTAAATGCAGAGTATCAGTCAATGCCGTAATCCAGGTTTTAAAACTGGGCACATCTTTTGATTTCCATAACAGGAGAATACGTTTCTTTGCACAGAGGAGGCCATAGGACAGGAGATGAAGTTGTGCATTTTGAAGTGTGTTACATTGTTCAGATGTGCCCAGTATCACTAACACTGGATCTGGTTGTAGTTGGACTTTAAATGCCGTTGAGAAGAATGAAAATATTGCGACCCAAAAGTTCTGTAGTTTAGGGCATAGCACATAGCTATGCAGTAAATCTGCCTCTGATTGTTCACATTTCTCACAGGTTGGTGATACTTCGGGAAAGGTTCTATGGAGTTTTACTTTAGAGTAGTGCAACCTATGTAAAATGTTGAACTGTATGAGGCAGTGCCTGGCGTTAAGGGAACAGATATGTCCCAGATGTCCTCTGCTATTTCCTCACCAAACTCTTTTTCCCAGTCTTTTTTTATACATTTTGTATCAACTTGACCGTAGTCTTGTAGTACGTCATATATAAATGACACTGTATGTCTCTCTGCTAAACAGTCTCTCAGACAGTGGTCAAGCTTGTCAGGTGTTGCAGTCTCAAAGTCATGTAGGTGGGTCCTCACATAATGCCTAATCTGGAGGTATTTAAAGAAATCCGCCCTAGCCAGCCCATACTTTTCCTGAAGCTGCTGGAATGATGCAAATGTACCACGGATGTATAAATCGCCGACATTACCCATTCCTAGCTCTCTCCATCTGTCAAAGGTTCCATCCATAATTGAAGGGGTAAACGATGGGTTTGATGATAGGGGAACATTGAAGGACAGGGCCCTAAGCTTAAATTGTTTTGTAATTTGTCTCCAAATCTGAATGGTATTATGAATAATCGGGTTATTATTATAGTATGACTTTTTAAGGCGCACGGGAGACATAACTATGGCACCAAGAGAGGAGGGTAGGCAGTCTTCTCGTTCCAAGTCAAGCCAGTCTGCGAGTACAACTGTCTCGTCTAGCCAGTAGGAGACACAACGAATATTTGCCGCCCAGTAGTAGCGCATAAAGTCTGGCAGAGCCAGCCCTCCTTTCGTCTTAGTCTTGCACAAGTGCCCTTTCTTAATCCTATGGGATTTATAGTTCCAAATAAAGGGGAGAATTATCGAATCTAGTTTTGTGAAAAAGGCTTTAGTGATATATAAAGGTAAGTTCTGAAAAAGGTATAACAGCTGAGGGAGAAAGATCATCTTCACTGCGTTGATCCTACCTAGTAAGGAAATTGGTAGTGTTTTCCAAAATTCTATTTTTGTCTTAAATTTATCTAGAATGGCCACAAAATTTGCGTGAAATAGTGAGTCAAATTTGTTTGTGATCTCTATTCCTAGATAGGTGAATTTTTTCTGAAGCCAATTTGAATGGAATGCTCTCTAGTATGCTTGTGTCTCTACAGTGTACAGGCATCACTTCGCTTTTGGTCCAATTGATTTTGTATCCCGAAAAAGAACTAAACAGTTCTATGGTCTCTAATAAAATGGGAACCGAAGACTGTGGTTCCGTTATAAACATCAAAATATCGTCCGCGTATAGTGAGATTTTATTTGTAGTGTAGTTTGTATTGTAGCCACGAATCTCTGTGTTGGCTCGGATTGTTTCGGCCAAGGGCTCTAATGCAAGAGCAAACAGTAGCGGGCTAAGTGCACATCCCTGCCTTGTTCCCCTGTGCAGGTTAAATGGTTCTGACATAGTCCGGTTAGTGAGGATTCTAGCATTTGGATTGGTGTAAAGCAACTTAACCCACGAGATGAATCCTGTTCCAAATTTAAATTTTTCAAGAACTTTATATAAGTAGGACCATTCCACACAGTCAAAGGCCTTTTCCGCATCCAAACTTAGGATAAACAGATCCCCTTCAGGTTGTCTGGTAGAGTACATAATATTGAAGAGGCGTCTGAGGTTATGAAATGAGTGTCTGTTTGGGATGAACCCAGTTTGGTCAGGGTGTACTAGTGTAGCCATATAGAGGCTGAGTCTCCTTGATAGGGTCTTAGCAAGAATTTTCTGGTCTGTGTTTAAAAGGGAGACTGGTCTATATGATCCCACTTGTTCTAAATCCTTCCCTTTTTTTGGAATCACTGTTATAGTTGCCTCGTTTAGTGTTGGCGGCAGCATACCAGCCTCATACGCTTTCCTGTACATCCTCAACAAAATAGGAGCCAGCATATTGCTAAACTTTTTATAGAATTCATTGCACATCCCATCTGGCCCCGGGCTTTTGCCATTTTTTAGTGAGTTAATTGTCTTTTTGATTTCTTCACATGTAATGTCTTTCTCAAGAGAGTCACGATCCCTCTGTTCTAATGTGGGCAGGTCACACGCATCCAAGAACTGATCCGCAACTTCAGGTTGCGCATGAGCCTTAGAGTTGTATAAATCCTCATAAAACCGGCGAAATCTGTCATTGATATGCCTATGAGAGGTCAAGGGAGTGCCTTCTTCTGATTTTACCCTGTGAATGGCTCTGTCGCTTTCCCTCTTCCGCAGCTGTCTCGCTAGCAGTTTATGTGGTTTATCCCCAAACTCAAAATATGTCTGACTAGTAAAAATAAAGG
This sequence comes from Gobionotothen gibberifrons, assembly GCA_943591055.1. Classification (NCBI taxonomy): domain Eukaryota; kingdom Metazoa; phylum Chordata; class Actinopteri; order Perciformes; family Nototheniidae; genus Gobionotothen; species Gobionotothen gibberifrons. The sequence continues at coordinate 15,707 of CALSBZ010046797.1, forward strand.
CTTTAGAAATTTTCTCAGAAAGTATTTGATTGAGCTCATATTTAAGGGACGAGATTTTACTGTGTAACTCAGTAGATGGTAGGGTGGTGTTTTCTGTATCCAGTTTTTGAATTTGTTCCTCTAATTGTGATTGTTTAATGCGGTCCCGTTTTCTTTGCGATGCCTGGAAAGAGATAACACACCCTCTTATATACGCTTTAAAAGTCTCCCATAACAATGTTGGTGAAACATCATCTTTATCATTTGTTTCGAAAAAAAACTCTATATGCGTCTTAATGTATTCACAAAATGGTTTCCTTGTTAATAGTTGGGGGTCGAACCTCCAGAATCTAGCCGTCTTTGACACCTCGAGCAGTCTCAGTGACATAGATACAGGACAGTGGTCGGATATGATAATATTGTGATATTTCACATCATTAACCCCAGACAGAAGTTTACCATCGAGTAGGAAATAATCTATTCTGGTGTATACGTTGTGAACTCGAGAGTGAAAGGAATATTCTCTACCTGTTGCATTTAAGGTTCTCCACACATCAAATAAGTTTGTATTGCTGATAAATGACTTCAAAAAATTAGAAGCATTAGATGATGCTTTACTCTTAATCGATGATCTGTAAGTAAGTGTCTAGGACCAGGTTAAAATCGCCTCCAATAATAAGATTTGTTGTAGAGATGTCAGGGATCATGCTGAAGATCTTTCTGAAAAATTCTGGATCGTCCCTGTTTGGACCATATATGTTCAGTAATGTAATTGGTATAGTTTGTATTTCATCTGTGACCAGGATATACCTCCCCTCTTTGTCTGCAGTTGTGGATTTGTGTAAAAATGGGACATTTTTGCGAATGATTATAGCCACACCTCTAGCCTTTGCCGAAAACGTAGAATGATAAACCTGATTTATCCATCTAGCCTTAATTTTATTGTGTGCTTTGTTATTTAAATGTGTCTCTTGTAAGAAACTGATGTCTGCATGAAGCTCTCTTAGATGGGACAGTACTTTACCCCGTTTTACTGGTTCATTGATCCCGTTCACATTCCATGTGCAAAAAGTTAAATCCTCTCCTCTACCTGTATCACCACCTATTGTATCTGTTGTCACAGCCATAAGGTATAAAAGGGTCCCTTAGATTGTGTCTTTTGATGTAACCTCCACATCTCCCTCTAGTGATATAACCGCAGTGGGACTGCTCCCCACCCCACCCCAGCCTCAAATCTGCCCCCTTACAAATGAAAGTAACTAAACAGGAAGTAAAAAAAGAAAAAAAAGTGAAAATACAAACCAAAACAGAAACATACATCTCCTCTGCACGACCACAGTTGAACTCTAAGGCGCGGGGCCGACCCTCCTCCCCAGACGTCCAAGTTCTCCTGCAGCTACATATCCCCCAGTTCTTAATCACTATCATACTGTCCTTCCACTGTTGCTCCACCTTAATAATAAACCCAAAATCACCACCTAAGGTGTTCAGATAAGCTCAGCAATTTATGGAACTGAGCCTTGCCCATATATAAACGAAAGAAATAGGCTATTCAGATTGGTTGTACATTTTTCTTTGTTAGGTCGGATTTGGAACTTGTCGGATTTGTTCACTATAGGAGTGTATAGTTGTGTACTCATAACAGAGCGAGACTGAGGCCTCAGGGAGAAACAGCCTCAATACTAGTAACAACAACAAAACAGAGGTATATTTAACATGGTTTCCACCTAGTGCAAGCCTCCTCATATGTATCAGCTCATTAAGAGCAGTATTTGGCAAATATCGACCTAGGCCCACGAACAGAAGAGGGCAGAACTTTGGTTAGTAATAAAACCCCTGAGTGACCTGTATTGAACACCCGTATAAACAACACCCGTTACAAGAGCCACACATTTAGTTCACTTATAAGAAACTCACGTTAGGACTTATTTCCGGTCAGTCTCTGGAAAATCAAGTTATTTTAGTCTTGGGTCCGGAATGGAGTGCCCCCAACTTACTCTTCCGTTGCAGGCCCGAAGAGACGTTCTGCGTATTGCCGAGCCTCCTCCGGATCCGTAAAGAACCTCTCTGAACCGTTGTGTGACACTCGTAGCTTGGCTGGGTATAGTAGCCCGAATCGGACTCCAGGCTTGTCGCGTAGTATCTTCCTGGTTGGGGTGAACGCAGCTCGGCGTTTAACGACTTCAGTCGGGAGGTCCCTGAAGTGTGGCCCTGGAATGTCAGGTCCCTGGTAGAGATCACCTTCTTCATGATGTCTTCAAAAGCGTGACAATAGTGTACTCTAGCGATCAGGTGTCTCGGTGGTTCGTTATCCCCAGCACGTCTCCGTAGGGCTCTATGGGCTCTGTCTATTTCGGGTGCTTTTTCCAAGCCTAGCGTCTCCTTCAGCAGTTCTGCCACAAAAAGCCTTGCTCTCTGTCCATTTTCTTTCCCTTCTTTTACTCCGGCCACTCTCAGGTTTTGCCTCTTCGAACTGCCTTCCAAGTCGAGGCATTTTTCTGAGTTCCCACTTTTTCACAGAGTGTCTTCACTTTACTTTCCAGCTCCTGGACAATATCTGATGAGCCGTTAGCCGCTTCGGTTAGCTCCTTTAACGTTTGCTTTTGTGAGTCTACCTGGGCTGTTAATGTTGTTATCGCTGCGTCATTTTCGGCTTTTAGAGCCGTTATCTCTCCTCTCAGTGTAGTAGTTACCTCTGAAATCTCAGTCTCTATTTTACGGCAAATCTCCGACTTGACTAGCGTGAGCTCTGCATGGAGCGCCGCTATAGCCCCCAGTATGCTACTGTCGCCCGTTGTCCGTCCAGCCACTCCGGAGGCCTCTTCGTTAGTTGAGCCCGAGGCTTCAATAGGGCCTGGTTCGCCGCTCTGGTCGGATTTTACAATGTTCCTTTTCGGCATTTTACAACGGGATTTTTCTCCTTTTAGTGTCACAGCTCTAATATATATTTTTTTCAAACGTCTAAAATGTGGTGGTTTCGTCGAAAAATTTAGTTTTAACTCGAAATGTGTGCGAGCAACTGGCGAGTGCGTCCTACCAGCTCATCGCTCTACCGGAAGCAGCCGCACAAGTCACCGGACTCCTGTTGATGTGAAATCCGAAAACATTTTTTAAAAATAAAATAATTCTTTATTCCGAGTTTGTTTGCTTTTCTCTTCGGAGGTAATCACATAACAGCATTGTAATACACAGTTCAGCTGCATTACATATTACATATCTGCCGTAGTTCTGTATTTATAGAGCCCTGCTGAGAAGACTTCTGGACAACCAGGAAGCACTGCCGCCAAAACTGAATATGTGACGTGGATCATAAATATATCAGCAATAAAACAACATCTTACATTTATTTTCACACAATACGTCTCCTTGCAGTATCAATACTAATTCGGCTGACTTTTATATTTGATCCAATTGGTAGATAGGCTGTATTTACACCATAACGGTGCACAGCTGATAGAATGGCACATCTAGTGGTTAAAGCCCGTTATTGAATTTTATTATTTTTCACAAAAATGAAACCATCAATAGCAAAAACAGAATTAACTGTCATTAGTAAACCACTCAAATAAAAAGATCATAAGTGGTTTTGTTTTACATATATTTACACTTACTGTAGCCTATAACACTGATTTGAAAAACATATAGAAAAAACGAATTCACCGCCCTTAATAAAGTATTTAAATATACATTTCAGGTGTGCTGTTTTGTTTAGATCATTAACATCTGGAGCTCTTTTAATGTCCTTTTTGATTACTGTTACACCAGGTCTTGTCAAAACCTTTATTCCATATTCAATCCATTACTAAACAAAACAGCAATTCTACTCCACTACAATTCAGAGGTTAACCTGGTATTTTTATGCCGTTATGTGATTAGCTCCGAAGAGAAAAGCAAGCAAACTCGGAATAAAGAATTATTTTATTTAAAAAAAATGTTTTCGGATTTCACATCAACAGGAGTCCGGTTAACTATAATGTCCGTGCGGAACAATACCCCCCAACCCATAGATCCGTGGCTGAATAATGTCAATCTCACCACATTACACACATCCCTTCACATTTACCTGGCAACGCAATCGCATAACATCACGTCCGTTAATTCCACATCCACACAGTCTCTGATCCACACACATGGATTAACATCGATTTAATACATTAATGTAGCCTTTGTTTCTGCTAAAAGAGGTGTCGACCAGCGTGAGTGAGGATTAAAAAATAAATTAAAAACATCTAATTTTGACAATAAAAACCGACCAATAGGTGTGGTAGAGCCTTTCCTTGGCACTTCCGGGTATTTCTCCACTGGTTGGACCATGTTAACAATACCGTGTAACTGTCACGTTTGAAGGGACGAAACCGTGACATATTCACGTCTCCCAGCATGGTAAATCGTCACATGTTCACGTCTTGACAGCTTTCTTGGCCATGGCTCGCGTGCAAACTCGTCCACCCCCAAGGACGGATTGTCCCGCCGAGCCATGGAAAACCATTGGCTGTTGCACCGGCTGGCGAACAGATCCACCTCCGCTCTCCCGAACTGGGCCCAGATCTGCTTCGCCACCTCCGGGTGAAGCACCCACTCGCCTGGCAGGGGCCCGCCTCTTGACATGAGGTTGGCCCCCCTGTTCTTCAGTCCCCGGATGTGGAGGGCTCTCAGAGACAACACAATCTCTGAAGCCCATAACCACAGTTTCTCCGCTGTGGTCAACAAGGCGGTGGAGCTCCTCACCAGCACATGTTTGCCCTGTATAAAGGGTTTGAAATGCTGGAGGATATTAGCTTATTCGTTTTTCTCGCGTCCAGGAGAGAACTGGTTAAATAATGAGAACAATGAGTCTCGGCTAAAGTTTCAAATGGTGGTACTTTAATATAGTAAAAGGCACGGTAATGTTACAAGCAGGATCGTTCAGTGGAGGAGAGCTGCAGCTTTCCTTCACGCAGTGTTCGGCCGAGGAGCAAGAGCCCCCCACAGCATTCGGTCACCTGCATATATATCTCATCTCGCTCCTCCTCTTCAATGGCGGCTGTGGTCAAGTTACTGTTAGAATTTCGGACATTACTTCCGGAAAGCTTTTCAAAATAAACACAGACTGGAGTCAAACCGGAAGTATTTTCAAAATAAAAGCTTGACATCAGAGATTGCGCGAAAACTTCAGTTTTTTCAGTATAAATCAGCATTTAAACTGATGGCATGTTTTAACTAAATTATGCCATAAAACATTGATTTAAATTACTAACAGTCCCTCCTTACACACATTAAAAGTGTGTACAAAATACTGAAATCAATGAGTTCTTCATCTGAACTTTACATAGTACATAACTCATATAAAAAACATACAGTCAAAATGGAATGGTTCAATAACCTCAACTTAGCCTCAAACATAAAAGTGTTCCCTTGTGCATAACTTCTAGTGTTAACATTCAATATCATTCTTAAAAATAGCAGCATGGCTTGGTATTGGAACATTTCTTTCTCCCTCCTTTCACAGAAACTGTTCACATACCACGCTCAGTGTTAAGGCACTTGTTTTTACAAAGTGTCACAGAAACAGAGTATTTCTGAATAGTGCAAAGTAATAAAAAACACAAAATGTACTATCTTAGAATAGTATACAAGAATAAAGAATACAAATTAACTATCTTGGAATAGTGTAAAGTAATTTGAAATGGATTCACTCTATCTTAGCATTTTGGCTTGTTCGCTTTTCACATGATTTGGACAATCTCATCATCTACATCCATCTCTGTTTCTGGGGGTAGGTTGTCTTATTCTGCTAGCATTTGTAACTGTTACTTCTTGAGAAATGTACCCTCCTTTCTATCATACCTTTTAAGGTATGAAAGTAATATGTCCTCTAGAAGAGGCCGTCGTAATCAATTGGTACGTTAGGACATGGAATGCAACTGCAACATCTAGCCCTCCGCTTAGTGTCCCTATGCTATCCTTGTATTAACTACATAAAAACATCACTGGCTGTGCTAGTGCAGAGGTCCCAGTCCAATCCTGTGAAAAGACTAAATACTAGGTTTTGGTTTCTCGATATCACCAAACATCTACTCTGGCATTCCAGACAGTCATTTCTGGGAGAAGATCTTGGTCAGTTACAACAGTTGCAGAATTTCATAATTTGTGGTTCCTACTCCAGTACCTTTGGTGGTCTGTGCTAATGCAGTGATAAAGTCCCTGAAATGGTGTGAACACCAGTGTAATATCACTAACTCATCATACTAATCACTAACTCATTATACTAATTACTCTTCAGTTCTGATCTACTTAAAGAACTATGCTAAATCCCTTTAAACAGTGTGTGCAACTTTGGGTGCCCGAGCATGTGATAATTACTCCCTCCTTTATCAAGGATCTTAAAAACAGAAGTCATTTGGCTTGGTTTGTAGTTTACCTTTAACATTTTCCATACACTTACAGATGTGTCTGCTTTCATAGAGTGGTTACTAAAACTATTCCCTTAAACTGTAGATCTATATTGTAACAAACTAAATCTTCCCCAAACTCACACATGAATAAGAATCTCTAAAAGAATAATTTGTTTATATTATGAAAAGATTGAACATGTTCCACCCTCAGTGTGTTTTAGGATTATTCTCTCATTTGACTTTAATAGTTTCCTCTTTTATAAATGTGTTTATGTGTAAACTCACTCCCGTTTTCCTTCTCTCCCCCTCCTCCGTCCTGTCTTCTCGAATCCTTCCGCTGCAACTCTCTTCAGTGGCACAACTGCTTTGCCTGTACAGTCTCTTCGCTCTTGCATGAAGGGCGTATTCTGCTCTCATGTCTTGTGCAAAGTCTCGTAGCTCAGCTTGCAACTTTATGTCCTGTCTGAGGGACCGATGAGATTATACCTCTTTCAGCATGCTGTCTTGGTCTTGGATGCCTCAGGTGAAGATGATTCAGCTCGAGTTCTCTGACTGCTGGATGGAGGAGGAGGAGTCTCTTGTGGTGAGGTCATTTGTCTGCTGGAGTTGGGGTCGTAGCAGTCTTTCAGGCAGAGAGAGAGAGAGAGAGAGAGAGATCTCGGGACCACCTATTGATAATTCTAACACACTGAGGAAAAATAAATCCAATCCCTTCCACTCTATTCTCTTAATCATACTATCTGTCTTAGATGTTAAACGCCCTCTAAACACAATCAATGTCTACTAATAATTTTACCATATCCCAAAACACTGCTTTCACCCACTGTAACATGTTTACCCCAAATACTCTTTTAGGAACCCATTTTCTTCTATAAACTGAAATACCTACATGCTTCGAGCACCTCATATTTCACACACTATAAAAGAACGTCCCCATATTTTCTCCATTATTTTAAATCTCACTGTTATTTAGAACTTATGTAACTTCTGTGTCTGGACATATCTGTGCAATGTCGCCACAATCTGCTGGGGAATCTTATTCATAGAGTTTGTGCGTACAAAGCTGTACTTGTGGGTTGGTAGCCTGTGTCTACTGTAATCATTTTCAATAATTTTTCTCAGATAGGTCACCGATCGGTTGTTCATAACTTATCAGGGGGTGTTATGGTACAGTCTAAAACATGGATCCAGTGTATTTGGTGATTCCCCTAATCTGTAAATCCCCATCACTTACATATCCCGATCACTTAAACCCCTCTCATAATTTGATCCAATAACTGCATATAGAGGGGGTAAATCCTCTTGATTATAAACTCCTCACCTGGCAACCTTGAAGGGACTAGCGTTTCCAACTCCTTCTCTCGTTGCTCAGCTGATCTTTTGGCTCTGGGGATAAGTGAAAGTCTTTGAAACACAGCTGGAGTTTTGTTAGTGATGTGGGCATTCTCTCTGAGTGAACTAATGGATCCATGTCTTACATGATATTGTACTCTCCTTCCAACCAGAAAGGTGCCAACTGTAATGAGCACAATCAACAAAACTATTCTGACTCTTATCCCTAGTGGACCCCACAATTGCTTTGGCTTTGACTTTGTTCTCGACTTAATCTCTATTTTCTCCATGGTTGTCAGTTACAAAATTCAAAAATAACTTATTCTAAAATTGGACTATTTTTCAGGTGTAAAACAAAAAATAGGTTTTCACTTTAGTGTACTATTTATACAAATCTAAAGACAATTCATCTATCGAGCTGTTTCTATCTTATTCTTATTTCTATTTATTGTTTTGTTCCAGCTCTGCCAAATCAGTCCTAACTTCCAATAATTTCTGGAAGATGCCAGTGAAGGGTGACAATGTGTGAGGTGGTGTCAATTTGCTCCTTTTATCTTTACCTTTAAACCGGAGCTCATGTGAAGTTCGTTACAACTTCTCACGGTTCCGACCTCCTGGGTTCAATCTCACTGTCTTTTGTGAACTTTCACCCTCACCCAATCACCTGGCCGAAACGGAGTCTCTTTTGGTGTCTCGTCTGGTGTCTCTGCAGTTCTCTGAACCTGTGTAGACAAGACTTGGATAATATTACTCAGATAAATTGAAGTGTATGAATATGTCAGGACTCTGATACCCAAAACTGGATCACTCCCTCCTTGGAGAAGGCCCAAACCTCGGCATACCTGTTGTTGTTAAACACTTGTTATTATTTATTAACTACTACATCACTGAAAACAACATATCTGTATAATCATGACACTCCCTCCTTTGAGCATAACATGCTCAATTAATATTGCAATGATTAGTCTATTATGAACAGGACATGTAAAACCCATAACGTTGCATTAAATAAACATAACTTCTCCGTGTACCCTTAAGGCGTACAAAAATATCATCTGATGTATGGTATAAAAAACATATTCGCTAAAAACCTGCCACTAGTACAAAAATAGTTTACTTGTTTCAATAACGGCTTCAGTCATGGTATTATGCATCATTGTTTCTGTGAAAAACAATACCCCTGGTTTGGTTAATGCATCTCAATAATTCTAGGATTAGAGGCTTGTCTGACACTGCTGAACCAACATATGATAAAATATTTCTCTAAACTAGAGGGAAAATACGAACTATTTTCACAAAAGGTGACATGTCGAGGAAATAAGGGCTTGTGCCCCTCACTAAAAATTAGATATTGCCTTACGCACTACATTATAAATCAGTAAAGTCACTCAAAAATAAATAGATAAAGACTGATTTTTTAAACTGTTATAAAATCCTAGAACTCCTTCATCTAAGCTCTCAACCAGTGTTATTCTATTTAGTTTGCAGCTCATGCTTTAGAACAGATACTTCAGACCTATTATAAAATTGTGTCTGAGAAAAATGTAATCCGACTCCATAAATCACATAATCTTTTTACAAAAAAACTAGACTTCCACTAACAATAAATGAAGTTCCCCTTTAAACACAGCCCCGGTCTTCTGACAGGGTCTATCTATGTACTGGCTGGTTGGTTGTGCCAGTCTCTGTCGCTCCGTCACTGTTCTCCCTCTAACAGTCACTCTCTAGTTCTGCTGGGTTCTTGTTGACTTCTTCACTGGTTTGAGACAAGCGACCCTATCGGAACACCTCCCTTTGTAGCCAGACTTCACCACAGCAGAATCGAGTTTCTGTTTTCAGGTCTCAACAGCTTCTCATCAGGTGTATCGCCGTCCCTTGTACTGCAGTCGGTGTAAACCGGAGGACTTGGTAAGGATCTTCCGTCTTCATATTTTGGGTGGAAATCCATCGTGACCTCACTAGCTGTGTGGACTCAATAGTTTTCTGTGTGGGGGAACAACATCACTCGTAATCTCTATCCTTCTCATAATTACAAAAATAGTCTGCTTAATGTTCTATTATATTTTAATCTTTACTAATCTATTCATGTTTTATATTTAAATGCAATATGCTACTCTAATAACTTTTTTTTAAATAACATTCTACCTCTCCCTCCTGTGGTGTCAGATGTGGCTTAATGTAGCTGGATTTCAAGATACCTTTCTGGTCTGAAGATGCATCACCTGGTGGTCTGGCCCTCTGAGCTTCCTCATTGGAGAAGATGGCAGGCTGTCTGGGGTATTTGGTCCATGTTTGGAAATCCTGTTCCTCTTTTTACATCCCTGGGAACCCCTGCCTCTGCCGTAGTCATGGAAACCTCCTCTTTGTTGGTAACTGCATGGAGGGCCATTGTTTGGTGCAATGTTCTGCAGACACTCTCTGGACCAATGTCCCATTTGGTTGCAATGGTAACATCCCTTAAACCGGAAACCTCGTCCTCCTTTTTGTCGGTTCTGCATCTGAATCTCTGGCATTACTCGAGTTTGAACTGTTGGAAGTTTCTGGACTGCATTCTCTGGTTCTTTGGCCATCTTTGATGCAGCTGCTATTTGCCTTGTCGCTTTCTTGCTTTTATTAGCTTCGGTATCTTTCTCAGCTATTTGTATCTTCAAGAGTCTTAGTTGTAATGCTACCATTTCTGTCTCTTGTGTTTCTCTTTGTCGTCGTCTTTCTTCTGTGATTTCTTCTAATCGTATGCTCTCTTCCATCAGGTGTTTTGATTTACTGGTTGGCACTTTTACTCCATCCAATCCTTTGTCACTTTTGTCCGTGGAATCTCCATTCAACTGCAAGACTTCTTCAACATTTGGAAAGGGAGGAGGGACCTCGGCCAGGTTTAGATCCAGCTTCGGAGTTTGGATAACTGGAGCGTCTTTTGTTTTTTCTGCTATCTCTTCCCTCACTGGCAGGTCTGCTACTTGGACCATATTTATGCTGTCTGCCAATAGGCTGGCATATTCCAGATTGAGTATCAGACCTGTAACTCTTATAAACCTTTGTTCAGCTTCCCTCCATACATTTAGCTGTTTCATGCATTGCTCATGCTCATAGTCGAGTACTGCTCTTCTATGGGCTTTTGTTGGTCCAGGTTGATCATCTGCTGCTATCAATTCTCTCGTTTGCCATTGTTCCAACAGTTTCTCTATGTGATTCCATGTTTCCTGTCTAAAATCTGGATGGGTCGTCGCATCTGATCTTATGCGTATCCTCTCTTTAACAGTTGCAGTTGAGCCTGTCACTGTGACAGGTCTCAACCTGGTGTCATTTGGTGACATGTTTCTTCAATACTAGGATAGAATTATTAAGTTATCAAAGATGAAGCACTAATCCTCTGACTAGTTCTTTGGTTTTCTTTATAAAAATATCCTACGTCATCAGAACTTCACTTTAAATCTGGGTTTTTTTTATTTTATTTTGAAATGTATTTTTTTTTTTTTTTATAAGTAAAATTAAAAATGAAATTTGTACAGTGTGTACAATGTCTCGATTTTGAAATATGAAAAAGAATATTGTGTAAATTCAAATCTGGTGTTCAATGTGTATCCTGAAGTGCAAAAACACATTTGCCAGAAGAAAACACTTCAAAAATGAGATTTGACAATCCACAATATTCCTCCTCAACAAATACCAAACTTCCAATGGCATTAATAACCTGCTTCAACAAAATGTACTATTTCCCAGCTCCAACTGTGACAAGAAATATTATCCGTCCTCCAGAAAAATACCTGGCCCCATGTGACCTGAACAAAAACAGTACTCCAATTAGCATTTTACAAAATGGCGACTACCATGTCTTTTGTTCTCCTCCATGTGGTGAAGACAAAATGTCAGCTCACTTTCTAACCTTTTAACCTGAAGAACAAAAGGATGGGATAAATCCCACGTGTCTCTCTGGTTTAGGAGTTTAAATTATGGCTGGGTGATTTTACTGTATCAAAAAGGGAAACTTAGGTTTTAGAAAATACAAGACAAAACAACACTGTACTTCACAACTAAAAAATGGGCATTATCCTGAAGATATCCTCTCTTAAAAGTAGGTACCCAACGATGTTAAGCCATAAACTTCTCCTTATCGTACTATTTGACTTTAAAAGCCTCTTTGAAAATGGGCTATATCCTGAAGATATCCTCTCTTAAAATTAGGAACCCTACGATGTTAAGCCATAAACTTCTCCTTATCGTACTATTTTACTTTAAAAGCCTCTATTGTTTTATCTGTTATTATTAAAACACGCGGTTATGTGACCAAGCAAGACGCTGGACAAACACTATCAGGAGAATATCGTCAACCTCACGCTTGAATGTTGCATTTCCCGTCGTAATACACATTCTATGTTTGGTTATAAATAAAACAGAATAAACACTGATCTAGCCTTTCACTCGCACTAATCAGACCTCTTCTTAAAGGATTTTTACTTCATATCACCAGTCGTTAACTGGTCTGCTACATTTTGTTCAAGTCTTCATTTACTGTGTCTCTAGATCTTAAACCACCGTTTAAATGAGCATCGATACCCTCACATTTATAGTTAAAAACTACCAACGTAACAAAAGACACCTACAGTATCTGAAGACTAACAAAACACCTCCATGAAGTAATGACTACACAAATTAATGTTTAAAATACAACACACACAAAATGAATAGCATGCAGGGTTAAATGGAAAAACAAAAGAGAATTAAACTCACCTTGCCTGTGACAAAACAACGCCTCGTGGTTTTAGAGTGATTATTTTTATAAATGTAGTGGTTTTAACATTATGAGGCAGTATTTCTCAGGAGTACAACTTACCAGACAGACACACTCTCCTATTGTTTACTATGTAATCTAGTGAAGATTTTGAATAAACAGGTACTTCTTTACCTTTCAGCATGGGCCCCGAGTGTGTGTCTGCCGGTAGCTGAAACTCCCGTGAAAACTGCCGTTTCTCCCGGTTAGCGATATCTCGACAGGGTCACCAATTATTAGCTTATTCGTTTTTCTCGCGTCCAGGAGAGAACTGGTTAAATAATGAGAACAATGAGTCTCGGCTAAAGTTTCAAATGGTGGTAATTTAATATAGTAAAAGGCACGGTAATGTTACAAGCAGGATCGTTCAGTGGAGGAGAGCTGCAGCTTTCCTTCACGCAGTGTTCGGCCGAGGAGCAAGAGCCCCCCACAGCATTCGGTCACCTGCATATACATCTCATCTCGCTCCTCCTCTTCAATGGCGGCTGTGGTCAAGTTACTGTTAGAATTTCGGACATTACTTCCAGAAAGCTTTTCAAAATAAACACAGACTGGAGTCAAACCGGAAGTATTTTCAAAATAAAAGCTTGACATCAGAGATTGTGTGAAAACTTCAGTTTTTTCAGTATAAATCAGCATTTAAACTGATGGCATGTTTTAACAAAATTATGCCATAAAACATTGATTTAAATTACTAACAAGGACCAACACTACTGCCAGCAGCTCTAGAAGGTTACTGTCTGTCAGAGACCAGCGACCACCTACAGATGTAGCACCTCATTTCGGACGCCCCTACCCATGTGGGCCCGTGATCGGCACGGGGTGGGCCCCTGCTGAAAGGAAAACCCCCCGCAGGACTTGATACGCTCCCTTGATAAATAAATTAAATGATAGTGAAACCAGCTGCAATGGATCATGGATCCACCAGGGGGAGCAGTGATTAAAAAGCTGCCATGCTGGAACTCATGTGAAATAAACAGCTGATAGATCTCTACAGGTATCTGATATAGCGGATCTTTGTTAAGATCCATATGTCACGGATAGGATCATATTCTGTGCTAAATAAGAGACATGTAATCATTTACAAAACATCACCATGTTTTTATTTAACAAAATAATGTTATTTAATCCACGTTGGCGTACTACAACTACAAAACCATCGGTTTGTTTTTTCATCACGAAATGCAGACCGGCTCAAACAAACAATTTTTAATCCTCACGAACATTTAATGTATCATATGTTCGCCAAATTGACATGAAAGCACAAATAAATGTGGTTTAATCCACGTGAGTTTACAACTACAAAAAGAATCGGTTTGTTTTTATATCACATCCGACGGGAGGAAATGCAGCACGATTTGTAATCCTAATGTAATAATAATAAATAATAGATTTTTATTTTTTAGCGCTTTTACAGGTGCTCAAAGACGCTTTACAGATATAGTAAAGAGAAAAGAAAAGAAAGGAACAACACATACATATATAGTTAAAGTTAAAGTTAAAGTCAAATAATACAAAAACAATCACACATTAAAGTTTTTGTACGTTTTTTGAAGGTGGTGAGGTCAGTGCAGTCTCTGATGGGTTGTGGGAGTGAGTTCCAGAGGGAGGGGGCAGCGACGGAGAAGGATGCTATTGCAGTAGTCGAGTCGTGATGTGATGAATGCATGAATCAGGGTTTCAGCAGCAGAGGAGGAGAGTGATGGGCGGAGACGGGCAATGTTTTTGAGGTGGAAAAAGGCGGTTCTGGTGATGTGATTTATGTGGTGGTTGAATTTGAGCTGACTGTCGAAAATGACTCAGAGGTTGCGGATGTGAGGGGGGGGAGATAGAGTGTGGCTGTCAATGGTGAAGTTGAAGTTCTGGATGTCTTTGATACGGGATGGGGGGCCGATGATGATGTCTGATTTGGCACTGTTCAGTTGGAGATAGTTTGTTTGCATCCATGCTTTTATCTCTGAGAGACAGTTGGTGAGAGTGGAGTGTGTTGTGGGGGTGATGGTTTTTGTTGAGATATAAAGTTGGATGTCATCGGCGTAGCAGTGAAATTGAAGGTTGTGGCGACTAATTATTTTGCCAAGGGGGAGCATGTAGAGGATGAAGAGGAGGGGGCCAAGCACCGAACCCTGGGGGACGCCTTGGGACAGAGGAGCAGTGGAGGAGGTGCAGTTGTTGATGTTAATAAACTGATGTCTGTCGGTGAGGTAGGATTTCAGCCAGGAGAGTGCAGTGTCGGTGATGTTGAGTGATGATTCGAGGAGGGACAGCAGGATGGCGTGGTTGATGGTGTCGAATGCTGCAGTGAGGTCGAGGAGGATGAGGATGTTCAGGTTGCCGGAGTCAGAGGAGAGGAGGAGGTCGTTTGTGATTTTCAGAAGAGCTGTTTCTGTGCTGTGTTTTGATCGGAAATCGGATTGAAATGGCTCAAAGAGGTCATTGGAGCTGAGGTGGGATTTTAGTTGCGAGGCAATGACACGTTCAAGTATTTTTGACAGAAAGGGGAGATTTGAGATGGGCCGGAAGTTGGACATGATGTCAGTTGTGAGTCCAGGTCTTTTGAGAATGGGTGTGACAGCAGCCAGTTTGAGAGAGGGGGGAACTGATCCAGATCTGAGGGAGGAGTTAATGATGGTGGCGATGAGTTGTGAGATGGCAGGGAGGCTCTCTTTAACACATTTGGAGGGCATTGGGTCAAGTGTGCAGGTGGAGTTAATTCCAGTCATGAAGTCGGACAGTTGCATGGGGGTCACAGGGGAGAAGTGGGACAGGGGCTGTGAGGTGAAGGGGGGGGAGCCAGGAGGGGAGGTGGGGGGTGCTGATGAGGGTGTCAGAATGCTGTAAATGTTGCTGATTTTGGTTTGGAAAAACGAGAGGAAGGAGTTGCACTGTTCGGTGGTGAAGGATGAGGTGGTGTTGTCACAGGGTTTGAGAAGTTTGCTGATGGTGGAGAACAGACGCTTGGGGTTGCTGGAGCCAGACTGAATGAGTTGTGAGTAGTAATTAGACCGGGCTGCTTTGAGTGCGTTACTGTACTGCTGGAGATAGTCTTTGTAGATTTGAAGATGGACTGTTAGTGTGGTTTTCTTGTGTTGGCGTTCAAGTTGACATTTCCTTGATTTCATTTGGCGGAGTTCGGGGGTATACCAGGGGGCGGAGTGTATGAAAGAGACATTTTTTGTTTTTGTGGGGGACAATTCATTGAGACAGAAGGAGAGGGTGCTGTTATAATAGTCCACAAGTTCAGATGGGTTTTCAGAAAGTGGGGGGGGGAGACGGACATCTTGCAGGTAATGGAGGCAGTGATTGCTGAGGGTGAGATGGATTTGAGATTTCTGTAGGTTATTGTGCGTTTTTGCTTTTGGGCGGGGATGGGGATGTTGATGTCCATGATGATGGCCAGGTGATCAGAGATGTGGAGATTGAGGCTGGACAGATGATGGATGGTGAGACCAGTGGAGCAGACCAAGTCCAGGATGTGACCACAGCTGTGTGTTGGGAAGTTGATGTGTTGCGAGAAGTTGCAGCAGTGAAGGGTTTCCTTGAATTCAGAGGCATATTTGCAGGTCGGGTCGTCAACATGAATGTTAAAATCACCTAAGAGGAGAACAGATGGGGATATGGCAGAAAGCTGAGTGAGAATGTCAGAGAGGTCGGAGAGAAAGGAGGGGTTTGGCTTCGGGGGACGGTAGATGATGGCTGTGACCAGGGGAGTGGGACCAGAGAGTTTAAAGATCAGTATAATAATTCCAGTGGTTTCCGGAGGAGAATCGTAGGAGGGGCTGACAGCCTGGTGCAGAGTGGGAGCCGGGGGACCAGCCTACTAGCTTGTTAGCTAGCTTGATAGCCTCTGGTTGTAGGTGGCAGGGAGAGACGATGTCAGCGGGGAAGCCGGCTGATCGCAGCGGGATGGGAAGACCCACACGAGCCGCGGAGTTAGGGTGGAGTTAGGGTGGAGTTGGGGTGGAGACAGAAATGTTAGTTCAGCAGACTTCAGGGAGCCGAGGAGCATCTAGGTAGCAGCCTGCTAGGTCCGATAATGCTAGCTAGCTAGCGGGCTAGGGACCGGTGAGCAGGAAAGAGCCAGCCGGTAGGAGATGACAACACAAAGATCTGTGTCAATTCGATATAGAGATGCTGCTATTTTTGCTGATGACTGACGTTTAAAAAGTAGAGAGCCAGACAGGAGAGGTTCTGATCTGGACTAAAGAACAATATTTGGGGCGGAGGAGCGGCGAACAAACAACACCAGCACCCTCGGCGACCCGGGAAAAATATCTATAACACATTATTGTGTCACTATATTGAGTGACAATATAATGTAATCATCATCTTCACGATCATTTATGTTTATATTCGCCGAATTGACATGAAAGCACTGACAAATATGAATATACTGTGGTCAACTTCATTAAAACGTTATTAACTTGCCCAAACTCAGTAATTCACTAAAAAGAGGTTTATTTTTAATGAAGCCTCGTCATCTCACCATGGGCAAACGGGCTATAATATTATACTATTGTCAATAGTTTACTGTATTATTAGTATTTAATATTGCTGCTATAACAATCACACATTGAGTTCATTGTTGTGCAATGTTCAAATCAGATCGTTTTTTTTTTTTTTTTTTAAATAGTCTGAATGAAACGGCAGCTCTCAGGTGATCAGCTGTGTGTTTACACACCTAATGGCCCACCAGCCACAGCTCTCTTTTTGTCAATGTCTGATTGGCTTAGACCAGTGGTCGCCAACCAGTCGATCGCGATCGACCGGTCGATCCCGAGTGTGGTGCAGGTAGATCGCGGACCGTTAAAAAAAAAAAGGTAACAAAAGAAAGAAAAATTAAATTAAAATAATAATGTTTGAAAAACACGTTTTTAGATGTAAACCTATCATCCACCACCCCGTTAGCAGGTGCCACTTGATTGACGTATATTTGAGACACCTCAATAATATAATACATTAACCGTGCTTTACGTGAACCTCATCATGACACAAGAGGGGACGGCAGAACTGTAATTTCCCGTGTTCAGTGAATGCAACAGAGGCGTTGCATGGAAATACACGTGTGCTTGTGTCATTCCAGCTCGGCTCTGTGTGTGTGTGGCAATAGCGCATTTAGTGTGATAGAGAGAGGGAGAGGGAGAGAGAGAGAGGGAGAGAGGGAGAGAGAGGGACCGGTGCTAGCGGGGACCGTGATGTTAGCATCTGGTTAGCTAGCTGCACTAACGGACATAAGGAGCTGTTTCCACAACAAGCTGGAGGAGAGTCCTCCCCTGTCAGTCAGACTGAGGGGCTCAGGTGAGCTAAAGGACTCTGAGTGTTTAGAACGGTTTTGTCACAAATTATTCAAAAGATTATTTCCGCGGCACACCTTCATATGATCATTATAGTTATACAAACAATAAGAGAATAAATGAAAAACAGGTATGAAATATTATATGGCAGTAAAACAGTTTAAAAGGGGAGTGATTTGTAAAATATCCATAAAGAAATAGTAAATCTGTTCACAGTTCTGTTTCATATGGGTGTTGAGAGATGTACCCATAGATCTCTTCATGTTGCTCTCAAAGTGCACCAGATTGATGCTTTTCAATCAAAAAAATCTTCCCGGGGGAGCATCCCCTCGGACCCCCCTAGAGGAGGTGAGGTCCGCCCCCCAATAGCACTTTACCCCTGCCTATATGCTGTGAGCTGATTATGGAGCCTTCATTGTAACAGTAATTCAGATGCAATTAGCCTAAAAGGCCTCAAATTGGAAGCACTGTCTGGGCCGTCTTTTTCACTCAATTCTGCAATAGGTAGATCTCGCCTTTCACCTAGGCCGAGGTCGGTGATCTTGGGCTTAAAAAGGTTGGTGACCACTGGCTTAGACCTTTCGCGACTGCAAAATGTTTAAACAAACAAACATTGACCATACCGCCCCCACCCCCCCTGAGTGACAAGCTTACAGTTAGCTGTCTTTGTGTATTGCAACCAGGGAGAGCCGTGATGGACGCGCACAATGGAACTCATAAACAGCTGGTTCCTCACACACACAGTAGCCTGTTGTTTCTATGCATAAAATAGTGAGAAACATGCCTCTGGTTAATTATATAACTTGTTTTCTCCATAAAAGCTGGTGTGGTGGGTTGAAAGCAATACGGGAGGGAGGTGAAAAGAACTATATCGTAGAATACAGAAGAATTGTGATGCCGTGGCTTTATCTGAACATTTACGGCATAATTGCATTTATGGCCCGGGACACACATTTATTTAGATATGTTTTAAACAAGTTTAAATAAAAGGCTGGAGTGTTTCTTGCTCTGCCAGGTACAAAAAGTGGGAGCGCGGTGCAAAGTATATAGAATACGGCGCTGGTTTGTTGTTGTTCTTATTATACATCAATGTAGTCCGCTGTATAGAAAACTGTAGTTTCCCCAAAGCAGCAGACGCACATTCATGACGTCCGCTGGCGCATCATAAATACGTCGATAGTGTAAGTGCAGTCGGATTCTCAATGCACTGCAGTCTCTTCTCCTAAACCCTTTTGAATTCTCCTATCCACTATTCATTAACCCTGAAAGGGTCTGTCGGCCATCATCGGTGTGACAAAGCTCTACCATCCCCCCTCTGTTAACAAGAGATAGTAGCCTATGTTGCGGACTCTCTTTGTTTCAAATAATTGCCCATCGGAACGTGTGGAGAAAGTCTCCCATGGGGGATGGGAGACTTTTGACTTTTGTCACATTCCGATGGACAATCGGAATTACATGCAGGTAAGCATAGCAGCATTGCCGGTCTGAAAGGGTCTCTGGAAATATCAAACATTAATTAAAGCTTTAAAAATAGTGACAGGTTAAAATCAGAGGTGGAAGAAGTATTCCGATTATTTACCTAGGTAAAAAGACGTGTTAGAAGCAAATGTCCTGCATTCAAAATTGTCAATAGCCCAAGTGAAAAGTATTATCATCTGAAAGTAAAATGAATCATGTTATTAGTATTAAATACATATCATTTGTACAACTTATATTTAGAAATACTCCGTTGTAATTATTGATGCATAAATGTGTTCATCCATTCAATGTGGCATCTGCTATAATGGGGTTAATGTATGATATTACTTAATAATACAACACATTACTGTACAATACGTGATAATGTATAAATGTATAATTTACTTCGATCTACTGTACTGTGTACACCACAAAAATATTACAAAAAATATACTGCATATTAAAGCAAACTATTGTAAAGGTAAAAGTATGAGCATAACAAACAAAGAAGTGTAAACATTTACATTATTATTAAGAATATGTAATATATAAAGACTATATTATTGAATTACAATTAAGATAATAAGATTAGATGTACTTTATTTGATCTAAAATATTGATGTTTTTTTGTTATAGTAGCCTGTGAAAACCATAACAAATAAGTGATTAAATGCTACAGTATTCAGCGAACACAATTGCAGAGCTGCAAACATTGCAAACAAACTAAGGTCTACAACTGTTACGGTTTGTGTAGCAGGAAGCAGGCAGGACCCAAATGCAGATCAAAGTAAATTAAGTCCTTTATTTCAAGGCTAGTGGTAAGACAAAGACAACACAGATACACTCACCGATGAACTAGTCAACACACAAAACGATCCGACACTGAACAAAGGAAAAGACAAGACTAAATACACAGAGGGGTAATCACAAAACAGCTGAGAAGGGGAGGAGAAGCACAAGGACACCAGGTGAACACAATCGGGTAAATTAGACACACCAGGGAAACTAACGACAGGGAATCACAGACAGATCTAAACAAGACAAAACACAACGAAGACAGAAAACCAAAGACAGATCCAGACCAGACACAACGCAGACAGAGAACCAAAGACAGATCAAGACAACACAACATAGGCTGCGTTTCACTTCGGTTAAATGGATTCCTTGCGTCCCTCACTTGCGTCGTTTCCCTGTGACTAGTCCCTCCCACCAGGGAAGCATGGAGGGACGCAAGGAAACCACGAGAAGCAGGGAAATGAGTTTTAAGAGCAATGAGACGTCCTTTCCTCCGGAGCGTCACGTGAAGCGTCGTCCGTTTGTGATGACGCTGCACAGCTGATCGTCTGACAGCAGCCAGATCTGTCCCCGTTATTTCCACACACCCCCCCGCCTCTGTTCGTACACATGTACTGACACAAACATTTGTATCATCTGTTGTAGACCCAAATAAATAAAATCAAATAAGAACTCATTCTCAAAAAAGATAAACGCCATTCTTAAAATGTATAAACGAACATTAGTTGGATTAATATTGATTAGAGTGCACTAGAAATAAAATAATTCAGAGAAGAAAAAGAGATATGTTATCAATCAAAACCCAGTTAGATTAACATGCATTGGATTGCACACTGTGTTTGTTTGTGTGCATGTAGCACATTAATATTTTAATATCACTTAATGACTGACTGAATGGAAATGACAATAAATGAAAATGTAAAACGAAAAAAGCGATCATGAAAATGTTTCCAAAAAATGAATAAAATGATTTTTGTCCACTTTGTTGTTCAGATATATCACATATTTGTAACTAAATGATGCATTCATTGAAACAAAACACAGTATAGACTGAGGAGTGACTCTCGTGAGGTTCATGTATTTTCTTCACTCCGCTGGGAAACTGCTCTCATGTCAAGAAGCATCAGATCAGTGCATGCACTGCATCGTCCAATCAGTGAGCGATACACAGTAAGGGGGCGGGCCGAGTGTCTGAGGATTTCATCGAAGGATGGTCTGGTGGTTCCTCGATTATAGCTCCTCCATTATCGCTCCTCGCTCCTCGGTCCTCGGTCCTCCGACAAAAATAAGACCATTGGGACGCTACTCAAGATGGCGCAGACAAATCAACTTCCGGTGAGACCGAGACCGAGGAGCGAGGAAATGAAAAATAAGAGAAGTGAAACGCAGCCATAGACAAAGAGGAATAGGAGGAGGCAGGCTGTAAATCCTCACAACAACACCCAGTTGTCTTTGTGTATTTGTGAATGAAGCGCCATCTCATGGTTAAATCCTGAAATTGAACAAATGGGGACATTTGGCAACGACCTCTTAGGAAATAGTGGGAGGGCTTTAATCTCCCAGCCACTGGGATCCGCTGGGTTTTTGGTTGGAATCCGTTGGGTGGAGTCCTATCTGGAGTGCTACATCTGTATAGCTCTCTCCAGGCAGGTCCCCCCCATCCTGTCACGGATGCGTCTGTGAACACTGTGATGTAGGAGGTCACTCGCCTGCTCCGGGGACCCCCAGTATTGGAGGTTTCCCCCCCACTGAGGGGGGGATGGTCACCTGACGTTGTTTGTGCCTCTTGGGATCCAAACGAAGGCCGGCAAACCACCTCTGCAGGCGGTGCATATGCAGCAGTCCTAGCGGCACCACAACGTGAGCAGCCGCCATGAGACCCAGAGTCTGCATGATGGTCAAAGCTGTCACCGTTGCCCCCTGTCGCAGTCTGCGAACTGCCTGAAGAGTTATTACGTCAAAGCGTATACTTCAGCGGAATATTGAAAATGACTTAGGCCTACCTTTGATGATCAAATGACTTAAACACAAAGTCCATCCTCCTGTCCTTTTGGATGAAGCACTTGATGGCGGGTCATTCAACTGATAATTTGCCACTCCAGTTTATCATTGTAACTCAATCTTGAAAATGACTCGGTTAATCATTTTGCAAACGATGTCATCACTATCACTGAAGTGAGCCATCATGAACGAACTTATGCTAATCATAAATCTATCGATCATAAATCTATCGATCATAAATCTATCGATTAGATTTATGATTCAAAATTATGAAAGTAGGGTAGACATGTGGATATTATCTGGCTGAACAAAACGTGCATTTATCTAACAGGTTCGTTTTCCACAGACCTTATTTCCAGCTATTTTCCAAAATCCTATGGAGAAATCCCATTGCTTTCTGTCGAGGGAACCCGAGCGCAGCTTACTTCCGGGTTTTCGGTCACTGCACCACTTGTATAGACTTCACAGCGGGCAGAACTTGTCATAAAGTCCGCGAAAATAAAGCCCGCCCATTTAGAGGGAAGATATGATTGATCAATTGAACTGTCATTTGACATTACTCTCTCGTTCAGTTACTAGAGAGGGACCAACAAGCTCTCCCGTCTTCACAGCAACTCGCAGAGACGGCATTTAACCCTTCACATAACAGAAACTGAATTCGAAGGATTTATTTATTTGGAAATGTTATTTTAAATACAATTAAATCAAGTTATTTTGGTAAAACTAATGAAAAATGTAACAAAAAAAGATGTAAAAAAATATAGTTAAAAAAATGTGCCTCGAGGGCCCTGACGGCTCGCCACTGGGATAGGGAGTAGCCGAACGGTAGTCTGCTGTACTCGTAGGCTATACCCTGGAAGGCAAAACGCAAATACTTTCTGTGCTCTGGAGCAATTTCGACATGAAATTAAGCGTCCTTCAGGTTGATGGTTGTGAACCAATCGCCCGGCTGCACTAGACCCAATAATGTGCTGATTCAGGCTGCGGAGATCTGGAATGGGTCTGAATTCTCCCGTCTTCTTGAGAACCAAGAAGTACGTGGAATAAAGACCCTGTTCTCTGTGCCGAGGGTGCACAACAGACACCGCCTGTTTTTGCACCAGGGCCTGAATCTCTGCTGAGAGGAAACCTATCCCCTCCTGGGAAGATAGCTTCGCCTCTCTTATGGATTTGAATGGAGGAGGGACACTGCAAAACTGGAGTGAGTAACCCCGTTTCAGTGTCCTGTCCATCCACTTTGTTAATACACAGCTGAGTTTCCATTCCCCATAACACTGCGTTAGGGGACAGGCCATCAGCTGTGATGCTAGGAAGCTGTGGTACTCCCTAGTGACCCACTCCGCCGCCAAACTCTCCATAAAAGGAAGTTCGGCCCATGGGGGGTCGACACAGAAAGGGCCGATTTTCCACCGAGGTCCCTGAACACACGCGCGCGCTCCCGTGGGATCCGCCATAATTGTGGAGACATATGACACTCAGACTGGGATAAATGCAATCACTTTTATTTGAATATCTCACAATATTTGCATTAAAGAGGGAGGAGGCGGGATTCACCCTCGCGTTCTGGGTAGAGAGAGCCAGGTTGTCTTGGTTGATGTTACATTAGTTGGACCTAACACAAAGCATATGGCTCAGCACATTTAGAACTCGCGTGTGTTATATTAGAACTGCAGAAGAAACACCTCTCTCTGTGAAAAAGTCTCAGATGATTTCTTGAGAAGAATTATGTGGAAGCCAGCATTTAATGAGCAGACGGAGTCCTTCGGAACCTGAACAAGTACCCTCTGTGGTGCTTGTGTTTAATGGCCCCACAGAGGATATTGCCCCCTACCTCTCTGAGAGGAGCTCTCCTGAGTCAAGTGACTTTGATGGGCTGCCCCCCCTGAGCCCGGTGCTTTGCCATGGGAATGGAAGGCAGAGGCCCTTGTGAGGTGAGGAGAGGGATTTGTGTGCCGCCTATTGTTCCCAGGCTCTCTTCCGGTGAGCCAAAGACCCAGAGCCTCCCAATGTGCAGTACACAGAACAATGCAGCCCAGACCCCCAGCTCCTCTGTCCTGCAGACCTCTCCAATCTGTTGATGTTGTCTGCCTGATGTTTTAATCCTTCCAGATAAACTGGGAAACATCTTTTTTCCCCAACTGTCATCTTGTGACAATAAAGTTTGTCATTGTCAGTTATTTGCTGCAAATGTCAAAAAAAGCAAATTCCTTCCAAGATGCCTCATCTAAATGGAATTAGATTTGATATTCGCAAACTAAATATACCGTAGGGGGAATACAAAAAGTGTATTAATTATCAAACACTGTTGGCTGCAGTGAATTTAGTCTGGCTTAAAAAGATAAACCATAACTTAACTATACTCACTCAACCTGGTGATATAGTTTTTCTCTTTGGATGTAAAACAAACTACATGAATTGAAACAGCTCTTTATCAGTGCGCCTCTCTTATTGCTGAGGGAACAGAGAATGTGCTGCAGAAATCTCACTTAGTAAACATGTGCATCATTATCCATTCATCGAGACGTATTGTTTGTTTACTGTGGCCCCATTTCCAGAGAGCCAAAAGCAGGCCGGTGAAGTGGGAAGCTGGGAACAAAGGCCTCCCCCCCCCCCCCCCCCCCCCCGCCTGGGCCTCAGAAATGCTCACCACTCAGCCGGCACAGAGCCTTTCACCGGGCTTTTGGCCGCCCATGAGTGACAGTTGAATCACCGAGAACTTTTCCCAAGTACAGGAGCCGGGGTGACTACACTGCAAAAAATATTTCTGCACAACCCAAATATATCGATTGTTGAGAAGATCTTTAACTACAGTATGAGGCTTTGCATTCAGAGATATGTTTGAGAGGTGTACAAAAAAAGGGATCTTAATGAAAAGAGTATGATGCGATACATAACAGGCCTTTTTATTTAGGAATATAAGAATTAAAAAAATGAATGACATTTTCCAACTCTGAGATGTAAAGGGTGCTTTGGTAAACTGTTTTGGATGGAGCATGTAGTGTGTGAAAGTCACAAATGTTAAGCTAGCTAGCTTGCTTCAATTTGTATCTCCTAACATTAGCTTTTGATGTATTTATATTTTATAGGCATATTGTTGCAGGCTATGTCTCATCATTATCATTGCTTACATCGTCATCCTCACTGAAAGAGGTAATACATTTTGTATTTTATATATAAATAATATAAGAGAACTACTTTTTAACAAACCTGTTCGTTAATTCTTATAGAAATAGAAATCTGTTTTTTAGAACTGCTGTGTATTTTCTACAATATAGAAGCTTTTTTTTGTTCATATACTACTATGCCCTCGAGCTGTGGAAGGCATTTTAGCCTCTAGGGGGCCATGCCAGAACGTTACACTTTTGATCGTGTTCCCAAAGGAAAGCAATGAATAACTACATCAAATGTCTATAATGTCGTTGTTGTATGGAACAGCATTATAAATGTAATTTTAGATAAGACTTGAGTTGACCAAAACACACATACAGTAGCGGTGTAGATTTTTTGCAGTGTATGGCTGAGTGCTGTTGTGGAGGGCCCGGCCCAGCTGCATTGCTGGGAGGTCCGCCTATTGTCTGGGCCACATAAAGGCAGGACGAGCAGGGGACATGCTTTACAACTCAGCCCAACAAGCTGCTGCTGAGCTCACACACTCTCTGACCGTGTCATTGAGGCATCAAGAGCCGTGGGGTGGTGCTCTTCACATGGATGAGACAAAGACAATCTCCACATGTTAAATCAAACAAGCACAAATACTAATTCTGACTTATTACATCATACATTCCATGTGATAAATTGTTGATATATATTCATTAGTTATCCATCACGCTATGTGATTTGTTACGGTGCCTCTTCATGAACACTTTAACAATATTGTTTTAAACCATGTAGTTGGAGGAAGGCTCTGCACACAGGTTCACGATCATCCTACCAGATGGGGTTCATGTTGATGTCTGGGTGGAGGAGAGAGCTGTCAATCATCTATTCAACAGCCTTGTTGCAATGAAGCCAGTCCCAAACAAATAACTGGTGAGCCTTGTCAGAGCTCAATGAATCAAATGAAAGCTGTGCCTCTGCAAAAAACTCTGCTTCTCTGAGTTGAAAAAGTGTGGCCATCCTGAGGCCTTTATAAAGCCCCTCTGCATCGCAGGCATAAACTGAGCTGCCTTCCATTCAAGAATAAAATAAAGGAAGTGAACAAAGGGAAGGTGGAATTATACAGAGAAGCAGCAGGTGCCGAAAGTAAATGAAAACTTGTGTACCAAAAGTGATGCTCTTACATTACTTAATGTGCACACTCAAGGATAAGTTTGGCAATATTCTATATTTTTGTTTGTATTATCATGAAATGACCAAAACCAACAATGAATGTATGTCTTAACAAGTGTTGTGTGTGTTTCAAAGCCTGAGAAATCTACTTCTTCCTCTGTGCATAGAGCTGCATTGTTGTCAAAAAACGAATACAATGATATGGATGAGGCGCACTGTTGCTCTGACATGACAGTGTGTTTTTAGTAGTGTGACTCCACACACACTGTCCTGAAATTGTCCAAACAGCTTCTTCCTTTTGTTAAAAAGCTACAGTGACAAGATGTTTAAGAAATGACTGATTGTTTTTGTCATGCTGCATATCCTTTCATTCATGAATTATGACACCCTCAGTCAGGATTGTTTTACTAAGTGTTTGTATTACCCTTTAGGCATAAAAAACAAGATTTGAACGTTGTTTGTTTTTTATCCAGTTTTTTCGAAGAGATTTTTAAACAGGATGCGTTTTTGGTTTCCGTTGAAGAAATAAAGATGTGCAAACTTAAAAGAATATATGTAAATATAAAGAAAATCTGCATACCTATCCAAAACATCATTTAGGAATATCTCTATCTCACTCTCCTGTATAGAGCACATGGAAAACATGGAAAGAGTAACCTACACACACCACTGGCATAAAGTGGATATATTGTTTTTTTGGAGGAAGAAGAATGCATTGACCATGTTTGTTGTTGCCTCAAATATAAACAATGTGAGAAACACCAAGATGTACACACTTTTTATTTCCAAGAAAACTCCATAAGGCACCTTTATGATATTGTTAATCACAAAAGATGAATACACATTATTATCATTATTATTATTAATTGTATTATTATTATTGTTTGTGGCAAATTAAAATATAATAAACAACATAATATTTGGATGACAAACCCAGCAGCAGTTTAACAGCTCTTTTTCTTTATTTTTTTTAATTCTACCTTTTTGAAAAAATATATATTTAAAAAACCCTCCATGCTGTTATATTTTATCCTCGATGTGGGTTTTTTTCTCTTGTCATTTTATTGTTTCGACACTCACAAAGTTCAGGAGATGCATGCAGCGAGCATTCGACGCCCTGCTTTTTGACCTGAATGCAAACACAATGGATCAGCCGGCTGCTAATAGCATGAGTCTGTGTCTGTGGCCTTTACAGTGTGCAAAGAATAAAGTTCAGGTGTCAGTAGTTCAACTGATTTATAATGGTGAACAGCCTGTGATTAAGTGCTGATGTCACGGGATTCCTCACCACTCATTTGGGGAATCAAGTAGTTTGTATCCAAACAAGACAAATGGGCCCCTGGCTGCCTGTAACCTTTTTCATGTGCATGTTCCCTACAATCATATGTCACTACTCCTTGGATCTATGAGCTGACTTTATTTATAGCCATGCTGCTCCTGTGTGTGTGTCTGTGCATTTTGTGTGTCTGAATTATGTGAGAACAAACAGTTGTGCATACTTTTTTCCTTTTTTGCATTCTGTATGCTCACCATTATCTGTTTATATTTTGTGAGTTGGTTTATTTTCTCAGTAAGTAATACAAAAGTTAATCAGTTTCAATTGGATCTTCTTCAAAACCTATTTCAACGTGCTGATGTGTCTAGGTGTTTTATTACTTAAAATGTGCTAAATAAAAAAAAATAAAAAAGGATTTTATACAGAGTTTGACTTAATTGATCTGAATGCGAACAAATTGGCCTAAAGTTCACTTTAAGATAAGGCACCGTGACAACAATGAGAAACACACGGTTCTTTTTTGGAAAGAAAACATCCAAAACCCTTAAGTGTTTATCCAACTAACAGCAGTGTTTCCCCTAGGATGGAGTCATAGCAGTGGTGCTGTATTCCAGCATAATGTGAGCGCGGAGCACGTGGATTTTTGTAGTGTGTACACGTGCGAAGTGCGCCCCGCCAATTTGTTTCTATGTGTCTGCCAGCACAAGAAAGACTCTTGAGGCCTAGTACCAGGGCCGGTTCTAGCCAATTTGCTGCCCTAGGCGAAATTTTATATATAAAGAATAAATGAAAAATCTCTACAAAAGACAAATACACAACAACAGAAACGTATTGACATAGGTAATATACGTCAAAATGGCTACAAATGTATTTCAATCAGGAGAGACTTCAGTTGAGTTGGTAACGTATTTATTGCCGTATGCTGATAGTTTATTTGGAGATTAGACCCCATCACGATGTGATGAATTAGGGGGGGGGAGAGAAAGCCGACTAGAAAGAGAAACCCCCCCCCGGGGTCTAGACACTGGTTGGTGGTGAATACTAGGGGAATAAAATCCGGAGTGATGAGGGTTCATCTGGGCTGACCTGCCTTGGATCTGAACGGTTGGAGGTGAAGGAGGTGGAGGAGGGTTGCATCAATTCTCCTGAACGATGCTGACAGGGGAGAGAGAGCAGATTTAAGCATTTTGCCAGGTGTGCTGTGATTGGCTGTTGGAATGAGACGCAGCCGGTTGGTTTAGCTAGGGTGAGTTGCGCTTTTGCCAATGAGAGAAAAGGGGGCGTGTGAGTGAGGGAGAATTGTGAATGAGA
>CALSBZ010046797.1:64563-80473 GCA_943591055.1 Gobionotothen gibberifrons
TGTGTGTGTGTGTGTGTGTGTGTGTGTGTGTGTGTGTGTGTGTGATTTTTACATATGTCTGTAAATGATTTTGAAACTGTACATTGTAGGGAGTTGAGTTTGGACATTTACAGGGGCCAGTTTCGAATTGCAGTCTCCTGTAGGTGCTTTTTTAACAGTCCACTAACGCCCGCGAGGACCCAGGTTCGATTCCGGCCGGAGGTCCAAACTATTTATAAAAACTTTTTTTTTATTAAAAAAAACCCCCAAAAAACTCCCGTTCATCGCATCCATTCGCGACCCACCTATCACATCTCTGCAACCCACCAGTGGGGCGCACCCCACTCTTTGAGAAACGCTGACTTAGACTAAGTTAACTATCTAAACACTCAGAGTTATTTACCTCATCTGAGCTGTAGTTCTCAGCCTCTCAGTCTGACAGCGGAGGACTCTCCCTCCACCTTGTTGGTACTGCGTACCGGTGGGTACAGGCCCAATTCAAGCACTGGTTCTGTGACCAAAGCCTCGAGCACCAACGGCAGGTGGCGGAGGCGTGCACTACTGGGCGCAGCCTCCTGACCCCCTGTAAAAACCGCGACATCAGTGGCTGACTAAAGGCTGACCTGCTGCCAAATCCCTCATGGCAGGACGAGATGGCTGCTGCATACACTTTCACTGTGGAATGAGCCAGCCCTCTGTCCACCAGTAACTGTAAGTAGGACAAAATAGAGCCCAACTCACAAGATAGGGGCTCTATTCTCCGCCCCTCACACCATCGCTGGAATCCCAACCACTTTGGCCTGTAACAGGCTGTGGTGGATCCAGCTCTAGCTGCCTGGATAGATTGAATAACTCATAACAATCCACCCTGTCTCAGCCTGTCCCTCTCAGGAGCCAGGCCTGGAGAGGTTGGCCCAGAGAGGGTAACGCCCCGATTGCACCTGCCTCTTGATACATCGCCCCCCAGAACTGAGGAATCGCCCAGGGCTGGCCCACCTTCATCTGTGTCATCTCTGAGAACCACGGTGCCCTGAACACGTCCACCGCCAAGGGCGGATTGTCACTCTGAGCCATGGAGAACCACAGGGCACAGTGGCTGTTGCGCCGGCTGGCGAACAGGTCCACCTCTGCTCTCCCGAACTGGGCCCAGATCTGCTTCACCACCTCCGGGTGAAGCGTCCACTCGCCTGGCAGGGGGCCGCCCCTCGACATGAGGTCGCCATCTGTGCCCCGAGCCTGAACATTTTATCCAAATATTCGAAGGTGTCTCGGTCCCGTGGCAGCGGGGGCAGAGGTTTCTTTCTCTCCGCCCAACCAGCTGCCTGTGGAAGCAGATGGGCCGCCAGGCTCTTGTCGAGGGGGGGCACACCGGGACATGCCGTGTCCGAGCGGCCCTGCACCCTGATGATACCTGCCATGGCTGCTATTGGGGCCTTCGTCCTCAATGGCTTCCGCCACGTCGCCTGGGCCGTAACACCCATGTCGAAGGTGGCTTACTGGCAGCGGTGGGGGAGCGGTAGGCCCACACGCTCCGCTGCCAGGGTCATCACCGCCGGGAAGTCCAGATGCGCAGACCTGTGTGCTGGACCCTCCCCTTCCGGTGGGACTCATGGGACCTTATTTCGGAAAAAGTTTGTATTGAAGTCAATGGAGAGAGAAAGATTATCTTTCCATCCCGTTTGAATTGTGCCACGAATTACACATATGATGTTTGTCAATCTGAAATAATAATTTCCATTTCAAAAAAGTCACAGTTTGTCGTAAAACTGCTGAAATATAAAACTATGAAAAATACGCAACTAGAAAGACTACAAATCCCAGAATCCCGGTCCCGCATGCTGGCTCTTACGGAACCGACTAACTCCCCTTGTGTGTATGTACAGCTCTCAACATGCCCAGACTTGTAGTGATTTTAACCTCTTTTAATACTTTTCGCCTCATTCTGAAAGAAAGAATTGAAATGTGCCAACGTGACGGCTGTCTTGGTGTGTGGTGCGAGACGGGAGATGTAGGTCATTGAGCGGTTTCACACAAAAAAAGTGTTACTTCACAGTTTTACGACACATTTTTATTTTTTTGACTTGTAAAATTATCTTTTAAATTGACAAACATCATATGTGTAATTCGTGGCACAATTCAAACGGGATCGGAAGATAATCTTTCTCTCTCCATTGACTTCAATGCATAACTTTTCCAAAATAAGGTCCCATGGAGCTCAACCGGAAGGGGAGGGACTTCACCTCTCTATACTGAGAGCAGCGGAGATATTAATCTACCTCCCCCATGGCCATATATGAGGGAGATGTTCTTAATTATAAAAAACGATTCCTGGCGAATGCGCTGCGAATTGTGTCGACCCAAAACTCACGAAAAGTTGGCTTTCAAGAATTTGCCGTCGAATGTAGGTGCATTTTTATTGTTATCATATCTTTGTAATCACAAGATTATTCAATATTTCCTGTAGTAATAGACTATGTTTGCCTGTAGAGTTAGCATGCTATTGTATGGGTCAGCTCTAGAACAAATCGATCGAGGCAATCATTTACCGCGGGGGGGGGGCACCCACTGCCATCAACAACTAACACACAAACACCAATTTTATAGCGCACCTATGACTTGTGCATACATGCACGGTTGTGGCACGACCACCAAACAGACACATATGGACATAGGCCACCATATACAAAGTGTGCAAATATATTTATTATCCTATCCATGTGAACATGTTTTAGGTGGGGGGTGGACCTAACCTCCTCTAGGGGGGTCCGGGGGCATGCTCCCCCGGGAAGATTTTTCTTTAAATATTGAAGTTAAATGCACTTTGAGAGCAAAATGAAGAGATCTATGGATACATCGCTCAACATTCATTTGAAACAGAACTGTAAACAGATGTACTTTTTCTTTATGGATAACTAATCACTCCCCTTTTAAACTGTATTCTTGTTTTATTGTCATATATATTCAATTCAATTCAATCTTTATTTCAGACTCAAGGTCCATATCGCATACAAAAAGACAAGACACACATCAATAAATAATATAAAAAGCTAAACACAAAACAAATATAGTATTTCATACCTGTTTTTCATTTATTCTCTTATTTTTTATTAACGATAATGATCATATAAAGGTGTTCCTCGGAAATACTTGTTTACATAAATGTTAACCCAACCGATAACTTAAGTTAACTATCTAAACACTGACAGAGTCCTGACCTTACCTCACTGAGCTGTAGTTATCTGAGCCTGTCAATCTGACAGGAGAGGACTCTCCTCCACACTTGTTGTAGAAACAGCTCTTTATATCCGTTAGCATGGCTAGCTAACCAGATGCCAACAACAACAAAATGCGCTCGTGCCACACATACACACACTGTAAAACCCGATTAGTTCGGAGTACTCAAAACTTTTGTGGAAACTGATTACCACCAAAGTTTTAAGTAAACTAACTTAAGACTATAGAGTAAATGATTGAACTTAAAACTTTAATTATTATTTTTGTATTATTTAAGTATACTGTACTTATAAACATTGTTTAACACATTTAAAAAAAAGTATTTCTCCATAATGAATTAGTTTGATGCAAAAGTACTTAATTGCATGAATATTGAAATCAACAAATATATTTCTAGATAACTCATTGGCCAATATTTTCTTATTTATTTTAAGTACAAAATACTCAAAGAACTTCAACAACTTCTGCAGACTTTAGTTTTTTTAATTTATTCAGTCTTAAATTGTTCATCCAATCAAAACATGAATTCTAAAACATGCAATTTCTTACTGCAACACTTTTTTTTTAAAAGACCATCAAACTGCAAGTTACATTTCAACATAAAAAAATTAGAAATTAAAATCTATTTTTGAAAAGGTACTTATTGTTCACAAAAAAGTAAAATTAATACAAATTAGTTACATTTTCTTTTTGTAAAAAGAAACATTTCAAGGAGTTTTGCAAGCCGTTTGAGTATTTATTCCATATCCTTGATATCAGACGGCAGTTGAATACAAAATTATACTAGTCACTCTTTTTCAGCAACTAGTGGCACTTTTGTCCGACTAGTTACCACATAAGCCTTACTAGTGACGCCAGGAGCAGCACTAGCAGCACCAAAGTCCCAACTTGTCAGAGTTTTTGCAGCGCAGTTAACTTTTACTGTCACTAGTACAGTCAGAGGGTCACTAGTTCATCAAAAAAGCTTACAAGTTGGGACTTTGGTGCTGCTCCTGGCGTCACTAGTAAGGCTTATGTAGTAACTAGTCGGACAAAAGTGCCACTAGTGGCTGAAAAAGAGTGACTAGTATAATG
Organism: Gobionotothen gibberifrons; assembly: GCA_943591055.1. Lineage (NCBI taxonomy): Eukaryota > Metazoa > Chordata > Actinopteri > Perciformes > Nototheniidae > Gobionotothen > Gobionotothen gibberifrons. The sequence continues at coordinate 68,851 of CALSBZ010046797.1, forward strand.
TGTTATTCAACTAGTAAAGCAGAATGTCAAACTAGTAGGGATGGGTACCGAGCCCCGGTATTAAACGGGCCCCGGGGCTGAATTATTAAAGACCGTGGTACCGTTAAGCCCCGACGTTATCGGTCTTTGGATCGGTACTGGAGACATCTAAAAATATGTATGTCATATGTATTATTGCTACACAAACATTATATTGCAGTTTTAGTGTCGCCAACTCCGTTTCTAATACGCAAAAAGACTGCAAAATGCATCCATGATTATTTTTAGTATTTTCGATCTCTCTCTCCCCCGCCTGCTTGCGAGGGGGCGGGGCAGTTTACACACACGCAGTTTACACACACGCGGCTGCTACATGCAGCAACACACACACAGAGGAGATGGCGGAGAGAACGCGCTCCGAGGTGTGGTTAAACTTTACCCGTCTCGATGTGGACGATGCTCGTTACCAAAAGTGCAATAAGAGTTTAGCATGTAAGGGCGGTAACACGAGCAATTTGTCTAAACATTTAGCAAAAGTGCACCACATCCAGACGGAGAAATGCACCGGGTAGTAACGTTTCCACGTCAGGTGTTATGTATGCTAGCAGCAACACACAGAGTTAACTCAATGATACAAACATGGGTTAATGATTAGAGGTAACTGAGTTATTTAGTTTGTTAAAGTTTCAGCTATTCTGTTTACAGTTCTGTCATCAGATTATTTAATACGATTTGTTAAAACGTTGTTTCTTTTGATGTGAAATATTATGTACTTAATTTAAATACAAAGCAATGTTAGTTTTGTTCACAATTTGTTTAGTTAGTTTACCTTTTTTTTCTCCAAAATAACCGATAAGAGTACCGTTAAAAGACCGGACCGATAAGCGGTATTGATAAAAGTAGTAGTACCGTTAAAACCTTAACGATGCCCATCTCTACAAACTAGTGTGACCATATATCTAACAAGTGCAATCAAAGAGCCAGTTAGTGTAGGTAATTGCTGTCTGATATCAAGGATATGAAATAAATACTCAAACGGCGTGCCATAGGAGTTAAAGTGCAAACATGAACAACTGAGGTAGATTTAGACATATTCTATCAAATGAATTCAACATCATTCAACTGCTTTCAGCAACAAATTAACTGTGCAAAACAAACATTGGCATGTGCAAAGTTTCAACCTGTAACACGGCCTACTCTCTCAGTAACAGGTCATTTTTTAGATTGAGTAGGCAGGGTTTCAGTGGTTTACCATCATCAAGGCCCATCAGCACTTTCTGTATGAAAGTGAAAGGGTTGATGAGTTTCTTGGGGTAGTCCAAATGTAACACGTACATCAAGCCAAACAACAATGCAAAGGAATCCGCCATCCTGGGGATATTGCTGATGACGAAATCACCTTCCACCAGAATAGCAGTACTTGCCGGACTGAGATCAACTTGACTTGGAGTGCCCTCGGTGACCATGCTGACAATAGCAACCGGTGTGTTGGTGATGTCTGGCCGGTCCACCTCCTCTGCCTGGAAATGCATAGAGTCCAACTGTAAGGTTGACTTGAAGTAACTAAACAATCTCATTCACATATTCCTCAACAGGTAAGTATATAGGAAGGTATTTCAAAAATGTGTTTAGGTGAACCTTTCTTTTATATATCTGAAAATATTTTTGATTGCTCCCGTCTGTTTGTTTTTTTTAACTGGAAAGGTAAAATAGCTAAACAGTTTCTTACAAGCACACATTCTGACCTCACTAGCAGTACTTTGAGTGCACTAAATACTTACGCTCCAAGACTTGAAGAACTGTGGGTCCTCCTCACGCAGGTACAATGGGAGGGCTCGAAGCATTGCGTTTCATGTGGACATCCTGTACTTCCTGGAAAGTCATTTCTCTTTTTTTCCTTTTTCAAAAATAGCACAATACAATTGAAGTACGCAGAGAACTGTAGCCATCCGCTGCCTTGTCGTGTACCTTGGAGAAAAGGAAGAGGACCTTTTCAAGGAGTTTAGCGACGTAATTACAAATCTTGAAATAAAATAAAATCCATGGGCCCAGTGTAAAAACACAGGACAAAAGCACTGCTCTCTGTCAGTTACCTTTTGAAGCATATTGCACTTTTGGCCACACCCCAATCAATAATATCTTAGCAACGTTCAGCATGGATAGGTGTTAACAGCAATGGCATGGGAAAAGGATTGTGTAACATTTGAAAAGTGGCTTCTGCTCTTCACTTAACCAGTTCAAATATTGTATGGAACCTGCAAAAAAGATGAGAAGGTACACTAAAACTTGCACGGTTGTGATTGACAAAATCTGTCCACATGCATTTAAACACTAGGCAAAGTACTCAAAACCACCTCTGTGTGTCTTCAGGACCACCATTGCCATGATGACACACACATGCAGACTCAATAGGTGAAAACAATAATGGCTCTGAATTAGCTAAGAGTGACAGTTTAAAAAGTATGCAATTACCTAATTCATTATCTCTAATGCGCTAAACTATTATTTAATGTGCTTCAAAAGCACATGAATATCGCCTTCATCAGTGACCGGTCCACCCCAGGATCTGACCATACGATGGCAACCATCGTGGTCGAGGGAAACAAATGAATGAGCAAGCATTCTGCGTTAAATGTGTTCATACTGTTTGAAATAATGACTGTCGGCAGTGTAAACATCTTTGTTACATCTTTTGTAAAATGGATGTGTGTGATCTGCAGATTGGTGGCCATTGAGAGTTTGTTACTGTAGTTTCACAAAAAATGTACAGATTTTACATATTTGGCACTGGTTTTAAATATGCAAAGGCCTCTAACTTCGAAGTGATGGCAGCATGTATTTGCTGTGTCCCCATTCCCCATGGTAATATGGCTAATGTGTTTATTTATTATTTGTGGGGCAATTTCAATTTGTGTTATCTATCTTTTTTTTCAAGATTTAAATGAAGCTCAGCGCAAGTTCTTTCAGGAAGACTGGGTGTATATACATTCACTCCGCAGCTGCATATAATCAGCTCATCACAGGCGTTCTCTTTAACCAATTACATTTCACCTCATTCTCCAGCAGCCAATCAACGTGCTGCAGGCAAACTATAAAATGGTTCTCCTCTCTCCTGCAGTCAGCTGTGATTTCAGGTGTTCATGCACCGTATCATATGGCATGTGTCAATAAATGTTCAAACTAAATGAATTCTCTCCTGATTGAAACATCATGTGTTGAAATAAACAACTGGAGTTCAAAATAAAAAGTGAATTGCCTAATATTTTTGTTGTGGAATCAATTTCTTTCTTTAAAGGCAAAAACATGAAAAAGCTAAGAAAAAAAATATATTGAATACAATATATTTGGAGCAACTTAATTTATAAATGGTTGTCAACTTAAAAACGTGTGTTCACAATGATGGTAATTAAGTACATACAACTTAAAATTCCTTTTAAATCATACGGTAAAACTAGTTGGAACAACTTAATTTTTGGAGTAATCAACTTAAAAACTTGTGTTTATGCTACCAATTATTAAGTAAGTGGTAATTAAAAACACCTCTGATTGTTGAGGAAAAGCCTTCTCCCCTAACTCAAATAACTTTGTTGCTTTAAGACAATTTCATTAGAAGTTGTCTTAACTCAATAAACATTGATGCAAACTGTTGCGTTGATTTTCTTTGTTGAGCCAAGGCATTTGTTTTTAGAGTGTATAAAGATCATTTTTTAAAAGTGTCTTTTATAACAGGTTTTATAACAGTAACACACTTATAAACAGTAGGGCTGCCGTTGACTGATAGGAGTTACTAGCTAAAGTTAACATGCTGCTGCTCTGAAGTTAACGTCCTTACACTCCATTGAACCATTTCAACCATGCAACTTCAACAAAGCATGATGATCGGATTACTGTAGAAAGGCTAGTTCTGTTCAATGTTCTGAATACCTAATTAAATAAATAATGCTACTGGAAAATTATTCTAAATTAATGAAATGAAAAAACAGAACATAGTATGGGTTAGCAATAAGTTACCTTGAATATTGAGGAGTCTCACTGCTATGCACCAGCTTCACCCTACGGCAAAAATAAATGTGCAGAGTTTTAATACAAGCTTGCCGTTTTCATTAGCTTCCTGTCACTAGCATTGCAAACAGCTCTAGCTAGCTACTAGCTTAATTCAGGAGTATTCAGGAATGACATCACATTTACCAGATAATAGCGTTAATAAGCACCAATAAGTAACACACTTTTAAACAGTAGGGCTGCCGTTGACTGATAGGAGTTACTAGCTAAAGTTAACATGCTGCTGCTCTGACGTTAACGTCCTTACAGTACTTAACCGGCAGTCCGACATTCAAAAAATAGTGCGAAGCAGCCGGTAACTGCGACGCTGTGCACGTAACTCTGAATTTAACAATGGGGTCTAACGATCACATATGATCTTCGGGTGGTATATCCTTACAATATTATAACAAGAAAAACATTTTTAACGACTTATTTTGGTACTTACAAGTTAAACCATGTGTGGAATCCCTTCGCTTGCAAGAGTTCTCGATTCGTCACAACGTCATGACCAGGGGTTAAATTGGGATTTGACATGGGGGGGCTGTGTTTTTTTGGGGGTGGGGATGCGGGCTATATATGAGGCCCAATCCTAAAGCAACTGCTCCTGTATCAGATGCACTATTTGATGCCACCAATCGAGAAAGTAAACATAGAAAGTATGTCAAATAGACCGTCTTTTTATTAGTATTATTTAACTGGAATGAATTTAAATTTGAAATTATTAATATATACACAAACATTTTTCACAAATTACAGACCTTCAAATTGCCTTAAGTCAACATTTCTCTGCACACTTACTCAAGAACATTAAAAAACAACTATATGAGTACAGAGACATTACCCTATCTGAATTGATTGAGGAATGAAAGTCCACATCAATATAAGCAGTTCAACAACATTACTGTATGTACGACCAGCTACTTCATCAAGTTCATCAAAAAAAACACCTTGCTGCTCTGCCTCACATGCGGTTCTGTAGAACAGACCACTGTCTGGGTTCCTGCTCATGGTTTTAAAAACATCTAGCTGTCTTTTTATCAGATTTACTGATTGAGACAGTCTAATGCAGGTGTCTCAGACTCCAGGCCTGCGGGCCAGATGCGGCCCGCGAGACAGTTTCTCATGGCCCCGTTGTTGATATCATGTAATAGTGTTAATCTGGCCCGCACGTTTACGTTTGCGCTTTCAGATTTTAATTACATTTTTGGATTGATCCCGCTGCTGCGCGCAGTTCCCTCGCCCCTCCCCCCTCCGAGGGAACTCAGCCACACGTCAATCATTTTGAGTATTTGTTTTAGTAACTTTAAGTGACAATTTAATTAAAAAACATAAACAGTATTTGCTTTTATAAGGTAATGAACAGTTTAATATCCACTGTACATCCGGGTCTCTGTTTTGATTTAGTTCCAATAAATCGTAATATTGTAACCTTTTTTTTGGAGGGGAGCCACAGGGGGGTCCCTGGTCAGTGTTACGGGGGCACTGGCCCCTGTTTCCCCCCTAGCACCGCCCCTGCATAGCATGGTGTAGGAAACGGGCGCTCTGCACGGAGGAACCGCAGCAGAGTCCCGCGGGAGGTGCTGCAGTGTAAATCTCACGATCGGAGCAGAGACACACGTTCACTGACACTGCCGACAAACTATAGCTGGTCGCAGAGATCTGCTATTCTAAAAATAAAGTCAACAATATCGACCACTGGCTGGTGTCTTTCTCTTAGTTTAAGAAACGCTTGATTTGATCAAAAGTTAGTCAAACAAAAAAACGTTATACTTAATGGTAGCCGAACGTAAAAGCAGAATATCAGAGCAATTCATGTTAAGAAACCTGTCAGCGTATTACCTATTTTTCTCCACACTTTTTCCCGGATTCACCTGTCACTCTGCTGGCTGTCTGTGTGACTGACGGAAGAGACTGTGTGGTCGCCGATCAGGAAAGTAGATTTGAAGAAAATAAAGACCTTATTTATGTTCCCTACAGCTAGAAAGAGTGTTTTATTGCTTTTTCGAATTATTAAGAACCTTAAATATATAGAAAGAAAAGTTTTAACAAGTATATATTTTTTGTGTAAACATATGATATAGGCATGCTGCATACATTGTTAAAAATATGCGAGGGTGATGACGTCAGAGCATTTTCTTATGTGCGGGGGATTAGCCCCGACAGCCCCGGCCCAATTTAACCCCTGGTCATGACGTAATGACGTCAGACGCTGCGTGACTGCTCACTCAGTTATAAATCAAATTTGAATATTCACTCATAAACTATGATCCACATTAAATTAAACAGCACTTTTCGTTAAAAGAACGTATACGTTCATTGTTCGGTTGACTTGATATTTGGTTTTGATTGCAGTACCCATAATACTTATGAGTTAGTAGTACTGTTGGGGTTTACAGTGCAGAGCCGAGCTTGAATGAAATACAGAGACCCAGAAGTACTATACTGTACTGTATCATATTGTTTTGCGTTCTGGGGCAGCATAGACACGTATTTTCTGTGTTAGAGTTGTACTCGCTACAGGGTGTACTTTGAGGGTTTGTAACTTTGCAGACCGTTTACATACAGAAAAAGCTACATAACACACAAGGGGACGGGTTATAACCGGAAAAGCATGACAATGGACCTTTTAACTTAAAGAGCCTGTGACACGAGTTTTCCCCATCATCCAAACCCATCAATTTGAGTAAATATTGTCCACCGTTACTGAACTGATTTTGGATATTTGTACTTTGATAACCATTAATCTGCCCTTCAATGTGACCATATTCTGGATCTTCTCGGGGATCCTTCAAGTCCCGGCAAATTATGTGTGACGTCAATGCGGGCACAGCGCTCCAGCTGCACCGTTCAGGATCCCAGCATCTGCATGTAAACGCACAATGGCGCACTTAATTTTGAACGTGTCTGAGAGCTCATATGAGGCTGAAGGATCGGTTTATGTTGTATCTGTTAGAAGTTTAGGAATTAGGTTCGTCAATATGGGCGATAATACGGTCATGTAGCCAGTGGTGGACTGGGACTAAAAATCATCCCGGGACTCACTCTCGACCGGCCCACTTCGGTACTGCTAGTAAATTGTCAACGGGGGGAGTGGGGGATGTGCTAGTGACTTATCCGACTGGCCCACTTCGGTACCGGCCCATCGGGATTCGTCCCGATGGCCAGTCCGCCACTGCACCCAGCCCAGCCCACGTAAACTGTCAACGGCCCACAGACACTGACAGCGACAGGCTGACAGCGCGCGACAATTGTTTTTTCGACCTAGAACGATCAGATTGGATTTAATTGATAGTTTTTGTGGACGATCATCATCCTCACGATCATTTAATGTATCATATGTTCGCCCAATTTACATGAAAGGACTAATAAATGTAGTTTCATCCACTTGAGTTTCCAACTACAAAAATAATCGATTTGTTTTTATATCACATCCGACGGGAGGAAATTCAGCAGCTCTCACTACCGATTTGTAATCCTAATTTAATCATCTTCACCACGATCATTCATGTTTATGTTCACCAAATTGACATGAAAGCACTGACAAATATGAATATACTGTAGTCAACTTCATTAAAACGTTATTAACGTGCCTAAACTCAGCAATTCACCATTTCTACGCATGAAAACACCCTTTGTCCGTGTTTGGATCTCTCGCAGCACAGTGAAGCGTTCCTGCATTGACGTCACTTCCGGCTCCCCCCAAAACCTCAAAATGAGTCGAAGGAATTTCCCTGCGATGTTCGAAATTATTGATATTTATCTAAACGGTATCCCATCTTCTTTTTTAAACCGATGGTTCCAGATTACTAGTAGTCCAATATGTCATTGCACAACAGTTGTTGGGTGGGTGTCACAGGCTCTTTAAGCGTCAGTGAACATTATTAACATAAATATTCAACCCAGTCTCACAGCATTTCATGTTATAGTCACAACATTTAATCTATTGATTCGTGTTCACCATCACGATTTTCCCCTTTTTTTCGTGTCACACAGAACGATTTTAAAAGCAATGTATTTCTATTGGTAGTATGTTTCGTGCCTGCAGCACATCTTTTTGTCCGGTCGGGTCTTGGAAGACCGGAAGCTGTGTGGTTCATAAAAACATGTTCTTACTCAATATCAAGCCACGTTTATTGGTTTTATTTTAAATCGTATAGTGTCAGACTTTTTTTGCCGAAATGCACGAAATGCCGTGAGACTGGGTTGAAATATTAGCTAACTCATGTTTCTTTTTTTTAATACAATCTAATTCACCACCAGAAGACCATAATCTATTTCATAATCTATATTATCAATAATAAACAAATTGCCTTATATATACAGTTTGATCAAAAACAGAGCCTGCTTATTAATGTGTGGCTCAGGAAACTATTGTCACGCTGATGTTTTCAGCAATAATGTTACTTCATGTTCATTTGTTTGGTTTTCAAAGGCAATCGTGCCATCACTTGCTGTTTTTGACATTCTGCACACAAAAAACACAAACACACTCACACACACGCACACACACACACACACACACACGCACACACGCGCACACACACACACACACACACACACACACACATCATCATTGTTAATGATTTGATCCCATCATTTTAAATAAAGTTGACCATATAACTTTACTTTTTTAGGTCACCCTAGGATCTACAATGTAGCCTAGGCGTTTTTTGCCCTGTCCCCACTTAGACTTTCTTTGCGTGTGTTCTTAATGGTAGTTGTTCAGTGTTGAAACATTCATTAGCTATCAATGACATTGTTACAATTGGAAATGAGGTCAGTTACTCTATAAAACAGTTGATAGTTGTTGGTACTTTTTACTTGAGTACATTTGGAAGCCCATACTTCTTTACTTTTACTTGAGTAAAGAAGTTTAGTCAGTTATTCTACTTTTACCAGAGTATTTTTAAACACGAGTATCTGTACTTCTAGAGTAAAGGATGTGTGTACATCTCTGATAGATCGTTTTAGTCCCAACAAAGTCAATCCTAAATCCTGAACATTCTTTTCAATGGTAAAGTTAGAATTGTCTGTGTTTGTTGTAACGTTTATTGATCAGTCAATCATAACCATGGTGAAGACTCAGGCTCATGATGAAGACATGATGAAGACTCAGGCTCATGGTGAACATTTGAAACGTTGCTGATTATTGTTGCCTGAACACATCCTGGTGCAGACTCTAAGGTGCAGCCATGTTTTCACAAAGCATTAAACCACACTCCAGATATTCCGCTGGATTCCACATCGTTAGCTCGTCCATCTGACTCCTAGCTAACGCCGTACACTTGTCCATTTCCATTAGCCAGTGATCTCACATTGGTCATGATGAGAGGGGGAGACACGGCTTGTATCATATTTGCACATTAATCTGGACCCAGCTCTCCTCCTTTGTCTCTTTCGGACTAATGTTGTACCCGGAGAGAAGAGGACTCACTATCTAGAACCAGAGTTAAAGGTTGCTTCTCCTGACTGGTTCTTTTATATTTGTGGTTTGGAAAGTCTCTTCTTTGTGTAACTACTTTCACATATTCCTGTTTATTTGTATGTCATTGTCTTTGTTAGCTTTATTTTTAAGTGTTGCAGTAACCATTCAATGTAACAGAAAATAGTTTTTTTGCTAACTGTTATCAAATATTTGTCTTTACCACACAGACTTGGTCAAGAGTCAGTATTGAGCTGCTCTGATGATCGTTAAATGTGACCTACTGCTTTGCTAACACAATGCTATAATGTGAAGTTGAGCCCATGTCCAAAGATAATTTACAAAATGGCCTTAGCAGGCTTTACAGTATGAACAGCATGTGACACACTTTGTTTGACACTAGATTCAGTTCACAAAACTCACCCGAAATATATTTTTAACAGAACAGAAGCACAGTAGCGAGCCCTATCTAGGGGTGAAAGATGTGCAGTTAGATGTCATGTGTACACCCTAAACATCTTCTTAAAATCAAAGTATAGACAACCAGGATGACAAAATAAAAAATTGTTTGTGAACATTTGGAGTATGGATTCAGGAAGACACAAGCCGCTTTCCGGTGTGTCCAAACAGAGTCTGAGCCACACAGCTCCTTCATGGAGGGTTGGAAAGGGGGCAGACTCACTAGAGCTAAACCCAGGAACACCAACATGAAGAATACAGGCACAGAGAGCGAGACAAGAGGAGAGACCCCAAAGATCCACACATCTGAAACGACAGCGAGGAGAGAGCGGTCTTAGCAGGCCTGATTGGTATGAGTTTCTGCGCTCTGTCGTGTTTATGTACGTCTTCCCATGGAGGGTTGCTCCCACTAATTGGTCTTAATTGTTGGTAATACCCCCACGTCGTTTTCCTTTAGGTCGCTTCGGCTTGCGACTGAGGAGATGCCTTTTTTATTGATGTGACAGCGCTAAATTGAGAACCTTTGGCGGAGTGTCAAAGCCTAATTAATCACTCTAATTTCATCTCTCTATGCGTCCTCAGCCATTGAGTGAATGTGATCAGAGAGAGCCGTCTCTGCATTAGCTCAGCCTCCTCATGCTAATTAGCTGCTAGCCCTGAGATGGAGAGGCCCTCAGGGTGAAAGGCGAAGGGCTAAAGCAGGCCTAAATGGCCACATAATGACCAAGGGAATGGGAATAGGAATCCAGCTCATTTTCATTATATATTACATTCAAGTTCTTCACCAATCTCCTTAACCCCCCCCCCCCTGACTCTAGTTCCCCTGAAGGCTGTAGTCTTGTCCATCGCACATCAGACTGTCTGCCCGGGCGGACAGAATAAGCTCACCTCTAAAGGGTGAAAGTTGAACAACAGCTCATCCAGAAGAAAGGGACTAAATATATATGTTTCATTACGCCACCTCCTTTAATATTTTAATTATGTCTGAAATAAACAGGTGGACTTAAAAAAGCAGTTAATGCACTGTCAAGGAAGAAAAAACTCAGTATGTAATTCTAAACTTAACCCCAACTACGGGAATGTACAAAATATTTGGATGGGGACGAGTGATGAATCTTGTAAAGAGCATCGTGCTCTCTACTATAATGGCCCACAAAACAAATTGTGAATATTTCTGCGTCTCTCTCTTCTGAGTAGGGCTCATAAATAATTTTTACAATGTCCCTAACTGAACCTAACCAACTCAAAATGCTTGGCAATGAAACATAAGTGGGTTATCTGTATGAATGTTGGATGGCCAGTATTTATTGTAGAGCTGATCACATCAGTGTTAACCTTCAAATCAACGGATAGGTTAAAAAAGCTTACTCACTTATCATTCAACTACTTGAACTATAAGTAAAAATGAATGAATGACATGTTAATTGAACAGCTGGTTGTGATTTATAACATGTTTCATGCAGGTATGTAGGGCCCTGATTCCCCCCCCACCGCCACCCCCCAGTTAAATAACACACTTTTAGAAGAGATTTGGCACTGTTCCTGCATATTGAACTTAACAGGGCCCAGTGTTGCTATATTGCCTGTCATGCGTTGTTAAAACTGGCCTCTCTCTATTAAAGCCTTCATCACACCACTTTATAGGAGTGTGTGGGTACATCTGGCCAACGTATTTGGAATCCTCTCCACTCTGGCTCCGACACCTAACATGAGACCTAA
>CALSBZ010046797.1:80873-92525 GCA_943591055.1 Gobionotothen gibberifrons
GTGTGTGTGTGTGTGTGTGTGTGTGTGTCTGTGTTTGAGAGCGTGTGTGTGTGTGTGTGTGTGTGTGTGTGTGTGTGTGTGTGTGTGTGTGTGTGTGTGTGTGTGTGTGTGTGTGTGTGTGTGTGTGTGTGTGTGTGTGTGTGTGTGTGTGTGTGTGTGTGTGTGTGACATTGACCTTTGCTCTACTTACTGTTGGTTGCTTGTAATGTTGGTGATCCAGGAACTGAAGCCTCTTGCTGGTCTGTAAGTAGCTGTAAGTGGTCGTGCGTCACTCTGCAGGAGTGTGCCAACTAAATAGCTGAAATGTGCATGTGGCTCCAGCTCCCTGTGAATAAATAAGATACTAAAGAGAAGACTGAGAGAAAAAAGAGGTGGTTGGGAAGGCCAATTTCTGCAATCATAACTGATATTAACATTACAATGACTAATATTGTTGTTGTTGCTTTATAGCTCCATATTTCAATTTTTTGCAAATTGGATTTACTTTGCAAAGACTAAAGGTATTTGATTAGACTGCATGTGATTTTCACATGTTTTTCACATTTGTATTGCAACTGCCACTGTTTCCATTAATTTGACTATTATAATGTATTATTTTTAATGTATTTAGTGAATGTACTACACTGGCCATGATGTTGCTTTTAGTGTGATCAGATAAACACTATTGTAGAGTTTCTGTAATAATGTAACTAAAGAAAAGTACCTCAAGTGAGTTATACAAGCAGTTATAAGTATTGTAAATGCCAAAACTAACATCATGTCTGTCTTTCAATACTTCCTGACTTCCCTTTCAGCCACAAGCCCATTGGTTCCTGCTGATAATATCAATCTTTAAAAAGCCAACAAAAATATTAAGTTTATTTTTTAAGAAAGAAAAACATTTCTCAAACAGAAAGAAATAGTGCAGTTGTTGGGGACTATTTTCTAGGGCGGATTTATCCACGCTAGTGAGCTAGTGTGTATGACAATCAAGCCCTCAGGAAGTGCGCCGGACTCTGTGCCCAACATTCGTGACGTCATAACTGATGTCACAATTGTTTTCCTCCGCTAAATATAAGAGGTAGCTAGATAACTTTAACAAGATGCCTGCGTGCTTAGTACCAGGTTGTTATCATACCAGCAATGGGTCTTGCTCATTATTTCGCTTCCCGTCTGATCAAAGGACCAGGAGTGGCTGGATCAAGTTAGCTACCTAGCTAGTAGCAAGCACGTTAGTTAGCATTACAGCCTTAGCCTTGTCATTTGTATTAGCCTTAACATGAAGTAACATTAAGTAACCCAAAATGTTAAACAGTAAGAGTAGTAGTCATATTTCATGAACCCTTTGAAGAGTACTGTCACAGCGGTGTGATCATTCTATAATACACCATTTAAGCCCGGGGGAGAAATGCTAATGCTAACGCTACATTAGCACCGGCGATCTGTTCTACTTCATGCTATCTGCACAAATGGTTGACATTAAACATTAAAAAGACCAGGCAGTTCAGAGAGAATCAAAGGAAGGCAGGCAGGCAGCTTTGCATGGCATTCTTCTGGACGTGTTTCATTGTAGTGATAGTGAGGGGAGTCAATCCCTTTTTTGACAAGACAGTAGTGACGGACATCTTGGTGACGTGTGTTGTTCTGCTAGACCGGAGATGTAGTTCATTCAGCGTTTCACACAAAAAAATGTGTTACTTCACAGTTTTATGACACATTTTAATTTTTTTACTTGCAAAATTATCTTTTAAATTGACAAACATCATATGTGTAATTCGTGGCACAATTCAAACGGGATGGAAAGATAATCTTTCTCTCTCCATTGACTTCAATAAATATTTTTTCAGAAATAAGGTCCCATGGAGCTCAACCGGAAGGGGAGGGACTTCGCCACTCTATTCATTCTAGTGAGCTGAGAGTGGGAGCTCGGGGGGCGGGGCTTAAGGGGCAACTCAACTGTGCATGCTCTAGCCAGTTCACAAGTATAGTTCCAGCAAACATCCGCTGATAAATTGCGATGTTAACCTGTTAAGCCCCACGGACCCGGGCCCTAATCTAACGGTGCCCACCTCAACACTGAAAGATACAAACTCGCGACGTTATCAACAAAAACGTACATCAAAACATGTGGCGCTAGATAGCCAAAAACGCTAACATAACTTACCTTGGTCTTTGTCTGGTCAAAACTGGTCTTCAATGGCATTAAAACGATAAAAACGATGCTGTAGTTAATCCATAGGTTAATCCAATGTGTCTGTGTCCCCTTTGAAATGTTCTGATAATCCAAAAGCAATAAAACTGCTTTTCAGTTTTCAAATATTAGAGCAGGGAGCACCTATGCTCTGCTAATAGCTTGGATCCGCGAAGATGCCACCATTTTTTTTAACATGAGTGTGTGCGGGACGATTTCCCTTCGATTCTATTGGCTCTAACGGTCAGAAAGAGATGTCACATGTCAAAATCGAGCAAGGGGGGCCAGAGATATGAAAAATTCACCCAAATGGCCCCAGAAGAGGTTTTTTTTTTGTTGCTAAATCTGTCTAAAAAGGTAAAATATCACTTGTTTTGCATCAATCTTGATACAGGGTACTTATTATATGTTGTACTTTGGATTCCTAAAGCTTTTATTCTACTAACCCATCATCCAAGGTAGGGCTGCACGGTTTTGCAAAAATCTGACATTGCGATTTTTTTTCCCCTGCGGTATATATTGCGGTTTTTAGTTTTTTTGTGACCAACTTTTTATTGTTGTTTTTTTTTTTTGCCCTCACAAAAGGGATTTATACAGATACAAATTATATAGACAATACAAAAAGAAAAAGAAAAGACAAAGAAAAAAATATAGGGAATCCCTTTCCCATGCCACCCCGTCCCTCCCTCTTCCCACCCATCTTGCCATTTCACAGAAAATCCTACCTGATGTTTTTTAGCAATCGTCTGAGTTCATCTATATATTATATATATTATAGCATAACAATTTATAGCATAACAATTTATCCACATAAGATACATTCATACCTTTTTTTTTTAATATTGCGTTTTTTTTAACTATATTTAACCGGATGAAGGATTTTAGTCACGGACGTCTGGATCTTAACTGGTTGACTCATCATACCTTAAGTCATGATCTAACATGTCATGATAATGCAGGTTGCTTCCCCTCAAATAAGGGGGTTCATCTGTGAATGAAGAAGAGTGGTGTCTAGAAGGGATCCAAGAGATTAAACATATTACATTAAACTATAGGAAGCTTCATTATCACATTAGGGAATTAACATACGTGACAAAATAGGTCATTTAACTTTTTATTCCACAATTAAAACCTTTTTTGTGCAAATAGCAGCAAAGTAGTGGACATCTTTTAAACAACATTATACAAATAAAATGAAGAACAGCTATACACCAGCTCCTTTATGCCGTGTTGAACCTTTCTCATATGGTGTAACACCGGCAAAGGCATCTGAAATAGTTTGTTGCTGTGCATGCAGACTCAGAGCCTGCATGTCACTCCACTCAAGGACCCCTGACATGTTTTCCTTTTGTAGCAAGCAGCAAAATAATTATAACATGACGTGTTTGAGTTAATGTACCTACTAAATATCGAACACCCTAAAAAAAAAAAATTTATTAAAAAAAAAAAAAAAAAAAAAGAAAACCGCACGTCCCTGCGGTGTGAATACCGCGCATGCGCATATCGCGGTTATCGCCATGACACGGTATATCGTTCAGCCCTAATCCAAGGTTAGTTTTCACCAGTGCTTGAATTGGGCCGGTACTCACCGGTACGCAGTCATACTAATCCCCTCGATTGGTCGCGGGTCAATCAAGCTCGGGAGGGTGTGTGTTAGTGGATGTGTGCGAGCGAGCGAGAAAGTGCGCGCACCAGTTACGTGTATTGTTGTTAGCATCTGGTGCTAGCTCTGCGCTAACGGATATAAGGAGCTGTTTCAACAACAAGGTGGAGGGAGAGTCCTCTGCTGTCAGACTGAGAGGTTGATAACTCCAGCTCAGATGAGGTAAATGACTCTCTGAGTGTTTAGATAGTTAACTTAGTCTAAGTTATCTCAGTGGGTCTCAAACGGTTCGGTCACCATTTATGTAAACACATATTTCCATTTGAGGGGGTAGTGATTAGTAAGATATGCATGAATAATACAAATAAAATGTTAACTAGGTGAAAAAAGGTAAGATAAACTTGTTGAGAGCTAAAAACTAGTCTTTGCTGCTGCCTCAAAGAGGAGCAGGGGGAGAGGAGGGAGACAGGAGAGGCTGATTCAGGAGCACAGACACACTCACAACTATAAATGAACCCAAAACAAATAAATAAACAAGTTTCAATGTTTTTTCATATTGGATATGGTATGTTATTGGTTATGGCCATGTACTTATGATTTTATGATTATTTAAATGTATACAGTTCTGTTTCATATGGGCAGGGGCGCCGTAAGGGGGTGAAAAGTTAGGACGATTCTAAGGGCCCATGACTGACAGGGGCCCCAAAATGTTTAGAACATTACGAAAACATTATGTAAGTAACCTTTCATCAATCCTCAATAATTAACATTACTTGAACGTTATATTGATATTAGTACTCACTAAACTTACGATTCATTTAACTTATTTTCTTCCAAAAGTTAATTATCCAAAGCCTCTGTACACCCCCTTCTATTTACATGTAATGGTTTGGTCCTGTCTCCAAATACGGTGCGGCACGACACTTGCAGAGAGTGAAAGCATGTGAGGAGCAGTGGCGACTGGTCATTAGGGGCAGGTGGGGCACAGCCCCACCTAGTGTCAGCAGAAAGTATTAAAAATAATCATTAAAAAAAAATTCTAAATAAAAAAAAATATAAAATATATTTTAAGATCATGTTTAATCATCTGATTCGTCTGTACATTGCTGTTTTAGTCTGTTTTCTTCTAATTCGTGTCTACAGTGTGCCTATTGAGCCGTTTTGAACAATGTGGGACAAAACCTGATCTTGCCCTCCCTGTCACTGTCAAAGTGAACGGTGACTGTAAAAACTACACTGCGCATGCTCAGAGTATTTTCCTATTTAGTGTTTGTGGCAAAAAAATAATGACCAGAGGGGCATAGAGCTGCCATCCCCACCATACGTCATCTCACATCATTCAGAGCTGATTGGCTGTAAGCACGTGTGCCGCGAAAAGTGTAGTGTGTGAAGAGGAGACGAGAGAGAGCAGCGGAAACCCGGAAGTAAGCTGCGCACGGGTTCCCTCCATACAGTCTATGGTTCCCTCGACAAAAACAATGATATTTCTCCATAGGATTTTAGAAAATAGCTCGAAATAAGAACTGTGGGAAATGGTTAGATAAATGCACGTTTTGTTCAGCCGGATAATATCCACATGTCTACCCTACTTTTATAATTTTCGAATCATAAATCTATCGATCATAAATCTATCAATTAGATTTAAGATTTGACTTTTGAAACTACAAGAAGATAAGGAGGACTTTTAGAAAAAGGTAATAGAGATTTTTGTCCAGAGGGATAGCATGGACTTCATCTTCAAGTCAAGGTAAGACCACCATTTTATTGGAAATGGAGAACAATCCAATATTTAAATGATAAAATGACATTTTTGAACTGTATGTTTAAAATTAATCGAAGCATCAGACTAAAATAATAGAATATTTTGATTTAGGTCAAAATATAATATTTGTAAACCTGAAGAGTCAGTGCCAGTGCCTCACCATCCATGAACCTCACTGCATGTCACTGCAGAAGTTTATATATAAACATCTACGTTTTTTGTGCCCCACCACTTTTGTACATATAGAAACGCCACTGGTGAGGAGGGATGCTAGTACTTAGCCTACGTAAGTGTGTTGTACCATGTCTCAACGACTCAAAAAGTCAGGCTCTAACAAAAGAAGAAAAAGGAGAGAAAGACAAGAGAGAGGGACTAAAGGGCGACAGTATGTCACCCAGTTTTTCACAAGAAAAGGTGGGTGTGGTCCATGAGTGGTGGAAATTAGTCTCTTAGCCAGGCTTGGAATTTCGTCATTTTAGGGGCAAGGCCATTTGGCCTTCCCGTTCACATTTTTTGTAAGGGCACAAAGGCCACATGACAGGGCACAAAGGCCGTTTGGTTAAATTACGCTGGTTTTACCTTTCAGATTAATACCGTAACATTCTCATTCACCAAGAAACATTAATTATGTATTAAAACATTTGTTTTAATTTAAAAACATTGAAAAACATTGCATAAATATGAACATATACACTCAAACACACAAACAAAACTACTTAACAATACAAGCTCAATTTGTCTGCAGCGTCTCCAGCGGGTCGAGCGGTCTCGTGTAGAGGGACACGTTTATTGAGCCGTATCCGTGTGAACGGAAGACTTTTTTGATATCGAATTCGGTTCGTTTGCGTTCCCGTGTAAATGGGGCCGTAGTCATTGCAGATTTCATCTCATTTGAACCCTGAGGCTGAGCACGCATGTAACGAGTCGACTTTAAATAGGCTAATACAATGTTAATTACCTATCAATAGTACTTTCTATAAACACGTAAATGTTAAGTCCTTTCAAATACTACCACATACTTCAGTTAAATCATATCAAAACAGCTTGGTCCGCTTGCTTACCTGTGCTTGTCTTGCTCCCGTGGCTGAGGAGGAGGCTGTCGGGCCCCTACAGGCATGTCTGACGGAACAATCACAGCAGAGCAATCGCTCTGATCCACAGGCACGGGACTATCCTACTGCGCGCACTAGTATGACTTCACTAGCGTTGTTTACACTGGAACTTTTTTTCACAGGGCATCACGGCCAAAGTGCGGCCATGGCCGTCGTGGCCATCGTGAAATTCCCACCCTGCTCTTAGCTAATGTTTTTTTGTACTAAGCTGACATTAAAGGTGGGGTAGGTAATTTTGAGAAACCGGCCTGAGATACACTTTTTGTTATATTCCATGGAATGCTCTTAACATCCCGATAGCAATGAATATCTTAAGTGCTTTGACAAAAAATCCATAAATAAAATCTGTGGAAGCCGTAGTACTGTAAAAAGCACGACCAATCATCTGAGCCGGCCCGGCTAAAATAACTGGATGGCCTACCTGCCTGTCAGGCTCCCATCTGTGCACAAACTTATCTCGTGCCCTCATTGGTCATGTGCGCGTTCGTGTGTGTTGGAGGAGGGGCTCTGTAAGGAAGTCTGAAGAGGACGATTTTTTTCGGTTGTGTACTTTCAAATTCTAGCACACTCGAGCTGGTTTCTCCATTCTTTCCTACCTACCTTTAATAAATGCAGGCACATTTTTAGCGCCTATATACTAAATCAGTTGTCCCTCCCCCTGGTGCCAGGACCAACAGATCCATCTCTAGGCAGCAGCCCTGTCCCCCCATAATGCTGAACCTGAACCAGCTTTTCTCCCAACTGAAGGAAGTGAGCAGCATTGTGTTGAATGAGGGCAGACTGGAATACAAAAAGAAATATATATATATCAAAACAAAAAGCTAACATCTAATTTTTATACATTTCAAACACAGTATGTTCCCACATAGCCAATAGCCGCGTTCACACCGAGTACTTTGCTGTACTTAGTTCCCGGCACTTAGTGCCGCGGCACTTAATACCCCAGGGCACTAAATACAGATAGCGTTCACACAGGAAATAAGTCCCTGGGGGACGTCACTTCTTCTTCTTCTGCTATGGGTTTACTGGCAGGCCGCAAACAACTTCACGGCGTATACTGCCGCCGAAAATCCCCGGCCGGAAGTCCCCGGAGTTGGGGACTGGCTTCAGTAGAATCTGCTGGGACTCCCAGCAGCTTCTCCTGAAGCCTTCCGAGTAAACGGCCAGAACGCCGACACCTCCTCATCTCCACCGCTCCCATGTTTTATTTTGTGTTGTCATAAGGTAGTCTCTCTGCGTTTCTGCGCGGGGCTAATGCTAATGCTAATAATGCTAATGCGAGGATAATACAATGGCGTTACATTTCAGAGTTTTACGGTGCGTGGTTTGCAATCGCCCAGCCAATCAGAACTGGGGTACTTTTTTCCACAGAAAAGTACCTGCTCTCAGCAGGCGCTAAAAATGGGGTGAAAAGTTCCCGGCACTTAGTTATTTTTTTGGTGTGAACGCAACATCAGGGGTACTAACGGAACTAAACGCGAAAAGTACGGGTGAAAAGTACTCGGTGTGAACGCGGCTAATGATCTATACAAAACAAAAAACTGCTTTTAGTCTTAGGATGATGGACAGTTTGAAGCGTTGAGTGATCGGTCTGTATTAGGTAAACAAAATGTTAATCGCCGACATTTTGGTTATGATATTAATACTAGGGATGCACGATATTGGTTTTTTGAAACCGATACCGATACCGATAACTTCCTGCTTCTCAAGACCGATACCGATACCGATAACCGATAATAATATTATATATATATATATTAAATGTACCTGTAGTTTTTGCACACCTGGTGGTAAAAAAAAGACTAGTAGTGAGCAAATGACATGAGCATTACTACTATGAACAAAACAAAGCCAAGAACAGTTTTGACTCTTCAAAGTGACCATATTTATTTTCCCAAATAAATATAATTGCGTCAAACAGTCAATGTTTGTAGTCTTTGTCCAGCCACTGCGCCGTCAGACCTAGCATGCTAACGGGGCTAACATCACTGGTCCATATGTCCGTGGTGAAACTTATGTCCCGTATATCGTTATCGATCAGAGTATGAAGGAGTGTGGCGATCTCATTATACTTGGCTGGTAAACACTCGTCTGAAAAGTGGCGGCGGCTTGGAATGATAAACCTGGGCTCCAAATGATGAATTAGCCGACTGAATCCTTTATCTTCAACGAGGGAGAAGGGCTGGTCGTCAAGCGCCATCATTTCTATGATGAAGTTAGAGATCGTGCAGCTGGCTTTGGATTAGCCGCGAGTTTAGCAGGGCAGGCATCTTCGTACGCTTTAAACACACCATCGTGGCGATGTTTCAGGTGACTGATCAGGTTGGAAGTATTGTAGGTTTTTTTTCCCTCCTCGTGGAACTTCTGCATTGCATTTGTTACAAATAGCAAGCGAACTGTCTACCTCCGAAACTTTAAAATAGTCCCATACCACCGACGACATGTTTGTTTACTCTCCTGGCTTCACGGCCGCACAGGCATGAGTTAGGGAGCGCTGGATTTGTGAAAAACTCCCCTCTTCCTATACCACTAATACCACAGTACTGGCAAAACGGGAGGAGCCGAGTGAAAAACAAGCGCCCCTCATCCCAATCCACCCACACCGCAGTATTTTTTTCTTTTTTTTACCCAAAAAATATATTGTATGTTATCGGTGCTATTAATACTGTTATCGGGTTTATCGGTATGACGTCATAATTCCTAATATCGATAATTATCGTGCATCCCTAATTAATACTAATGTTAATATATTAAAGCAGGGGTGGGGAACCTCCATATACGGACCGCTAGGGCCCAATGTGATATATTTTCATGGGGCCCAAAATCCCTGGCGGCTTCCTGCATATGGGTGCAGTCTCTTTATTTCCCCCTCAAAATGCACCAGATTGATGTATTTGAGGCCCCGGCCACACGAGGATGATAACGGCTAAACGCGATTAACGCAAACGCAATCGCAAAAAAGCTTCCGTCCACACGCAATCGACATCGGAAAGTTTCTGTCCACAGGAGACAGCTCCGTTTTGCTCCAACCGCTGGAGAAGCTGCAGTACATATGCAGGAGCCTGTAAGTGGCGCTGTAACTTCCTCCACAAAAGCAGAGAAGAAGCATGGTTGTCATGGTTGCCCTTCTGTTTATTCCCCGCGGTGGGGGCAGAGGGAACCCGGCAGAGTTTTTCGCCAGTCAACGTGTATTAAAGTTGAAATCTTCCGGACAAAATCATAAAAGTGCCGGTCAAAGGTCTTCTTTGTTATTTATTGAGCTTTAAAACAAATGAATAACGACTATATATAATATATAAAATACACGGAGCCTCTCTTTTTCCTCCCTCTCTTCGGACAGCGTCAGTGTCTGTCATGCAGCAGCTGATCCAGTAATGAGTGACCTGGCCGACAGTAAAAATAAACATATTTATAACTAGTTTAGGTAGTTTGAGAGGTAATTAAAATAGCTAAGGGCGATGGTCTGACTTGAAGTGTGTGTTTTGCTCGGTTCACCGCTGCATCACAGCGGGAGGAGCTGCAGTGAGCAGAGCTGCGTGTCTCCGTCCTGTCAGATTAGACTTCACTCGCGTTTATGTCCATATCGAGAGAAAGATAAATAATCTGAATTCAGCGTGCAGTTTATTTGATGCGGGGGTGAGCAGCAGAGGTGGGGAGAGGCGGGGCTATTGCGTCATCGTAATCAGAACATGTTCGTATAGGGCGTACTCCGTTGGACCCCCCAGAGCGTTGCGTATGCCGTTCTATCCACCTTGGGACCCGTTATTGTTTCCGAAGTCGTTTAGTGCCATATTCGGTCGTCCTCGTGTGGCCCAACGGTCTGTATGACACTAAACAGTAACGCAAACGACCGTTATCATCCTCGTGTGGCCGGGGCCTGAGTCCAACATTTAAAAAAAAATCTTCCCGGGGGAGCATGCCCCAGGACCCGCCTAGGGTGTCAGGTCCACTCCCCACTTATAAAAATAGCACTTTAGCACTGCACCCCCTCTAATCTCAGATGCACCCTGAGTCATTTTGTTTAAGTACAGTGAGCCTTTCTAAAATATACAGTAAAGAGACAAACCCACCAGCATTATAGGATATACTTTGAGCCAAATACTTGTTTTTGGGCTGTATAAATACATTGACTTGAAACAGTTGCTGATTTAGAGTACTGGCACCTTTTTATTCCAATTCAAGCACTGGTTTTCACTATAAGTACAACATATTTTTTGGACGGACACTATAATTTACAGTTTTTTTCTGAAACCTGAAAAAAAGGCTTGGGGCCTAACAGGTTAACAACCTCATGATAAACTCATATTTCTTTAACTTAGGATCGTATACCTGTGTTTAGTCTAGAAAAAGGTAAATGTGTGCATTTTATATAAAGTTGTGTATATTTACAGACTGTTGCACAAACTAAGAAGCTTATAAACATCAGGTTTAAAACTAAAAGAGCTTTACAAAAAAGTAACACAATTAAAGATGTTTGGAGTTTTATTTGAGTTATTAATTTTTTTTTTTTGTCGAAGAGATGCGGATTTGAAACCGTTGTTACATACAGTTACGGCATTTCCTGTTTCTGCCGGAGAGAGGGGAGGCCGTCCCAAAGCTTGCCGCTGTATTTACTCCCTCCATCTGACAGGAGGGAGCCTCGCTTAGCTGCGAGTGTCACTCCGACACGGAGTCCACTCCGTCACGGAGTGGGAGTGGGTAGGGTGTGGTTTGGAATTGGGCCTAAATCTGTTCATGGTAATGGGCGAATATGTCAGCAGTGCCACAGTGTGGCTCACTCAATTGATT
The DNA here is from genome assembly GCA_943591055.1 of Gobionotothen gibberifrons. NCBI lineage: Eukaryota > Metazoa > Chordata > Actinopteri > Perciformes > Nototheniidae > Gobionotothen > Gobionotothen gibberifrons. Next base: position 92,309 of record CALSBZ010046797.1, read on the forward strand.
CAGCTGTTTGTTACAGAGGAAGATATACAGGTTACACAAATAATATCAGTTTTAAGATACAACTTCAAATGACTTCTTTCATTATTATAGATTATTTTGTGATGTTCTTGATTTTTTTTTTTTCTTCCTTTTTTTCTGGTTATCAAATGTCAGAAAAAGTAAAAAATGTAGTTCTGGGGCCGTATTCACAAAGCATTTTATCTTACCGCTAGGAGTG
>CALSBZ010046797.1:110179-120511 GCA_943591055.1 Gobionotothen gibberifrons
ATATATATATATATATATATATATATATATATATATATATGTGTATGTATAAACGGTGGTTTTGTAGTGAGATAAGAGCAGGAAGCTCTGTGTATCTAATAGCTCTGACTCTCAGTGGGGGGGCTTCAGCTGATTCTCACCCACCTCGATAAACTCTATACATCTGATCATCATTGTGCTTTATGGCTTTGAATGTTTTTTCATGGTGTTTAAAGTATAATGCAGCGTGCGTCGTTGTGGTACATTCTGCTAAATGAAGTGAAATATTTCAACATGTCGATGAATTCCAGCCTTACAAATACATTTCCAGTGTTTTCATTCTGAGAGCAGACCCGTCAAAGTCCTACATTCTTGCACAAACATTTTTTGTAATCAATCAAATTGACAGGATTAAAAGGATTTATGGTGAATGGAGATAATCAATAATTAGAGTTGTCTGTTTCTCAGAGTTGTGGAACAGTTCTCCCTGGTTTTGAGCAGCGCCGTGCTCCCACCAGAGGCCTGTCAATCAGCCCCAGACTGCAAGGATTACAAAAGAAGCTCATTCTGCCACAGGAGCCCCTCTTTGGAGAGCAATTCTAAAACTTACATGCCTCTTATTTGTTGGGTCAAAGGTTAAATTGCTGACCCTCCCCTCCATTCCTCCCTCTCGCTCTCCCCACCGTGGCCAAGCTGTACTCGGAGCCTTATATTTACATGGATTAGAGTCCTTTCACGCTGAAGAAAAGAGCTGGTTCACAGTCAAAGCCTGAGGAGCAGTCCATGCTGCCCGAGTGGCCACATTATTCACTGGCAGACAATGACCATATTGTAGTTATGTGAAAAAGGAGGGGGCAGGAGGAAAGAGAAATCCCCCCTTTGCCATGGCGAAGTCCTACACTTGTGCCACGGAGAGGGGAGGGCCGAGCCCCATCCGCTTTTTCAAGCAGAGCAAACAAAGCCTGCCCACTGTGAACAAGATGAAGATGTCAAAAGCTTTTAGGCAGGGGGGTGAGACGGGGTTTAGGGGATAAACCAACAAAACAAGTGAAAAGGTCTTTTCTCAAATGGATAAATCCTACTAAGTCTACATTTCCACATCAGATTTACTCTCTTCTTTAACATCCTCTCTCCTCCCCCTCTCAATCACCTTTCCAAATCAAATCATACGGAAAAAGAAAGACGGAAGTTTCTTAACGCAAGGAGGTTAACACACTTCTTGTTTTTTTACTGATAAAGATATCACTAATCTTAGAGAGCTTACTGCAATATTACCAAGCAAGGACCGGATGAGCAGAAGCTATAAAAGGTGGCTAGGAGTAGAACAGTTTTACGTGAAAATCGAATTAAAGGAGATTTAGAAACCATCTCAAACTGATTTCAGAATCAGCTCCTGATGCATATTCACATTTCAAAGGCCTTGAAAAATCGGAATTTTTCTTGGTGCAGCCTGAAAACTAAAAGCCCTTTTCTAGGTTATTCTGGCTTTGTTACTGGCATATTTCCTAGCAGTATATGAGGAAATACAGCTATTTCTCCCCAACATGTACCCCTGGCAGTGTGCTGTCTCAGAGGACAGAAGCCTGAGGCACTGTGGAGTGAATGACATAAAGAGGCCTGGTATACAGCCACAGCCAATTCACATGCAAATGGCCAGCCTTGCACTGACTCTGATTAACTCCCTGTGAGTTCATAGTTTCCATGTTAACAAAGATTTAGCCGCTTTTGAGCGAAGCGGTACATTAAGTAGGCAGAGACAGAGGGAGAGAGGGCTGGTGGTGGACCTTACAGTAAAGCCCCCTCAGGACATAATGCAGCCTCCGTGTTGTGGGCCTAATCCAGCTCACAGAGGCAGGACAGAGCCGGCACTGGTACAAGGAATGAGAAGAAGGAGACAAAGGAAAGCAGCACTCTTGTTTTTCAATCCATCTCAGCAGCAGAAGTCCTCCAAAACCCCATGACTGAACGCAGTGAATGACTTGAGACTGAGCCAGTCAAGAGCTGTGTGCCCAGCGGACCCTATGAATGAGAATGGGTCATGCTGCTCTATAGCACTGCATGTATTTGCTTTTCAACAATGTCAACAGCACTGCCGTCTCACTGATTGCATGTTGACTACTAAATCGGCCACAGCAAATTAAAGTTTGTGAAACAATATTTGTAATAGAAACGTTCACAACAAGTCAGAGGAACAACACCGAGGTGAGATTGAAGTACAAACAGGGAAGCATTTGCTATTAAAAAGTTACAATATTGATGTGGCTTCCAGAAAGCTCAAGAAACTTTGTTCAATGTGCACTTGTTACACTGTTTGTCTTGTTATTGATAATGAGATCAATTATTTCATTTGGAAAATGTTAATTCGAGGGCTCATATGGTTTAGTCATGAATGTGTAGGTGGATCCTACATTTCTTCTCAGCTCAGGTTAGGGTTCAGTAAGCCCCTGAAGAGTGTGTTAATATTTAACGGTTTAAATATTCTGCAGAACACACATTGATGGGGACAGATCATAATGGTTCTTCTACATGCTTACAACATTAGCTGCCTGTTCACTCACAGTTGGTTCAACAGTCTTTGATTTTAGCTTACTTAATAGAGTCGTCTGGTGAACAAACTAAGTTCATGTATCTTTCCAAAACATATGTGTATCTTTGAGGCCTAATACTGTAAACATGATGGATATAGTTCTTCATACATTCCACATTTACAATTTTGAATTTCAAAATTCTCTAAATCCTACATTGTTAACAGATGGGTTTGCTATATTAAATTGTTATCCTGTGTGTCCAAGCATTGATTTAAGTATATCAGCAGCCATAAAGGAATCCTTCACCAACAAAATAATCATTTGTAAATCAACTAATAATAATAATAATAATAATAATAATAATAATAATAATAATAATAATAATAACTTTAATGTATATAGCGCCTTTCATCAACCCAAGGTCGCTTAACAAAGAAACATATAAGGAGAAAACATAAAACAGGGGTCAGAAATGGAAGTGTTACATTGCAGGGGGGGGGGAGTGAGTTATTGTTGGAAGGCGATGTTGAACAGATGAGTTTTCAGGGTTGATTTGAAGATGTTCAGAGAAGGGGCTTTACGGATTTCTGCAGGGAGGGAGTTCCTGAGGGTGGGGGCAGCAACACTGAAGGCACGGTCCCCGAAGGTGCGGAGGCGTGAATGGGGAATGGAGAGCAGGCCAGAGTCTGAGGATCGAAGGGTGCGGGACGGGATGTATGGGTGGAGGAGATCTGTGAGGTACTGAGGGGAGAGGGACTTGTAGGTGAAGAGGAGGAGTTTGTAGGTGATGCAGGAGGTTGAAGAGAGTGGGGGTGATGTGCTGCCAGCGCTTGGTGCGTGTGAGAACCCTGGCAGTTGAGTTCAGGATGTACTGGAGCCTGTCCAGGGTTTTGCTGGGAACCCCGGACAGGAGTCTGTTGCAATAGGCCAGGCGGGAGCTAATGAAACAGCGAATGAGTCGGAAAGTGATGGCCGGAGTTTGGATATGTTGCTGAGGTGGAAGAAGGCTGATTTTGATACTGACTTGATGTGGTTCTGAAATTAAAGGGTTGAATCCAATACAACGCCAAGGTTGCGGACCTGATGGGGATGGTGAGATGATGGAACCGTCGATGTTGAGGAGCAGATCTCCAACCTTCCTGAGCAGTGTTTTGGGGGCCACAACCATGAGCTCAGTTTTATCACTGTTTAGTTTGAGTAGGTTAGTGGTCATTCAGGTTTTAATTTTGTGGAGGCAGTTGATTAGTGACTGAGGGGGGCGATGGGCAGAGGGTTTTGTGCTGATGTACAGTTGGGTGTCGTTGGCGTAGGAGTGGAAACAGAGACCATGGCTGCGGATGCTATCACCAAACGGAAGGATGTATTTTGTACATAGAAGGAGACCGAGCACCTAGCCTTGGGGGACTCCATGGTTGACGGAAGCACAGGGGGAGCTGCAGCCAGCGTGTGTGACAAACTGTGTCCGGTCAGAGAGGTATGAGCAATGTTGACTGGTCATTAGGGGCAGGTGGGGCACAAAGTACAGTAGGAAGTATTACAATAATAATTACAAAAAAAATGCAAAAAAATGCAAAAGAAATACATCTTAAAATATATTTTACAATCATGTTTAATCATCTGATTCATCTGTACATTGCTGTTTTAGTCTGTGTTCTTCTAATTAGTGTCTACAGTGTGCCTATTGAGCCGTTTTGAGCGACGTGGGTCAAGCCCCGATCAAGCCCCTGTCTCTCACTGTCTAAGTGAATGGGTGTGCGGCAAAAAAATAATCACCATAGGGGCACTGTGCTGACATACCCACCAAACGTCATCTCACATAATTCAGAGCTGATTGGTACGTGTGCCCGCGAAAAGTGTAGTGTGTGAAGAGGAGACGAGAGAGGTGCAGTGACGCGTCCTAAAACCCGGAAGTAAGCTGCGCATGGCTTCCCTCGACAAAAAAGCAATGAGATTTCTCTATAGGATTTTAGAAAATAGCTGGAAATAAGATCCGTGGGAAACGTACCTGTTAGATGAATGCACGTTTTGTGCAGCCAGATAATATCCACATGTCTACCCTACTTTTATAATTTTCGAATCATAAATCTATCGATCATAAATCTATCGATTAGATTTATGATTCGACTTTTGAAACTACAAGAAGATAAGGAGGACTTTTACAAAAAAGTAATAGAGATTTTTTGTCCAGAAGGATAGGCAAATGGACTTCATCTTCAAGTCAAGGTAAGACCACCATTTTATTGAAAATGGGATCTTACTTAAGCCCCTGTCACACTGTCCCGGAATTGACACCAGATGGACACACGAATATGGAATTGTGAATTTCGCACGAAGATGGCCCCGAAGTTGGTCAACAGCCAAGCAACAGCCGAAGCAAGTACGATGCCTACAGAAGGCCACACGATGGCACCCGAACCACACACGGAAATATGGTCGTAGATAGGGGTGTAACGGTTCACAGCATTCACGGTTCAGTATGCACCTCGGTTTGGGGGTCACGGTTCGGTACGGGTTCGGTACAACAAGAAAAAGCTAAACTAATTCCCAAATGCATAATTCCAGGTTTGTTTTTTATTTATTTTGAACAGTAGTGCAAGTTTCAGTTAAAAAAATAAGGAACTGTAACATTTTGAATAATTAACTGTATTACAATGTTAAAAACAAACAGTACCACACACACTCAGATGGCCGTATTATCTATAATGGCTGAGGTTCAATAAGCTGTAAAACTAAAAAGAATGTCTTGAAAATATTACAAAATAAATAATAATAAAGTGTTTCAATCACTTTCAATCACAATCAATAAAAGCCGGGGTCCTCCACTATTGCATAAGGGTGCATAGCAGTTGAAAAACATATGCCAAAAGCTTCCGTTATTTATTTTGGTCTCTCGGCTTTCATGTCTATTGGCTTCTTAAAAACAGCGGGGAGAAGCTGTTGAACTGCTGCTGTCGTTTGCCGGGCTCCGGTGATTGGCAAATCTGGGTGATGCCTTCTGATATGATTTAGCATGTTTGGCGTGTGTTACCATTAGCATACCGCACCGCTGTCTAACAACGCCAACACACCGTCCTCGTCCGATCCACCACTCGCACTCCATCGTTATTGTAGTCCACAGGGAACCCGAAATGTTCCCACACAGCTGATTTAAAAGAAGCAGGTGGGTTCTAGCTCCTGTGTGTTATCTGAAATCGCCATACTAACTTTTCTTCTTCTTGTATTTTGTTCGTTTTGTTGTGTTTCTTCTTGTTCTTCATTTGTTGTTTAAGGGCGGCTGGCAAACAGCTTTTAGGCGCAATACCGCCCCCTGGATTATAAATAGTGTAGCGGATACTGCTCTGAATGACAGACCTGTTTCCCACTCGTAAAAAAAAGGCGTATTCGTCGTGTGATTGAATGCACCGAACCGTGACGTCCGAACCGTGACGGTACGGGACGAATACGGATACCGTTACACCCCTAGTCGTAGACTTTGTTGATGATTTAGAATGTATCCAGACTCAACGTAAGAGCTTGTGCCTCTTTGGGGGGTGATAACATTTAACCTGTTTAGCCCTGAGCCTGTTTTTCAGGTCTCAGGCTCGAAAATGACATTCCCAGAACAAATGACCATATCTTCCCTTCTAAAAGGGTTAAATTAATAATATTTTTTCTCAAAGTAATGATAAGCCTGTGAGTTGGATGTAGACAAGTCAGAATCAATATAGATTTTTTTTATTTTAAAGAAAATTCAGATTGAACATAGTAAAAAAACTGTAAATTATAGTGTCCGTCCAAAAATTATTTTTTACTTATAGTGAAAACTACCCTTGGATGATGGTAAGGTAAAGCTTTAGGAATCCAAAGTACAACATATAAGTACCCTGTATCAAGATTGATGCAAAACAAGTGACATTTGACCTTTTTAGAGAGGTTTAGCAAAAAGAACTCCACCTCTGAGGTGATTTCAGTGGAAATGGGGGTTTTACCGTTTCTCTGGATGTTGGTGATTGACATCTCTTTCTGACCGCTAGAGCCAATATAATCGAAGGGGAATCTCCCCACTCACACACATTCTAAAACAAAAAGGTGGGGGCTTCGCGCACGCAGTGAAGCTATTTCTAGCCCTGACATCTAGAAACGGAAAAGCAGGTTTATTACTTATGGATTATCAGAAATCATTTCAAAGGGACACAGACACATTGGATTAACCTATCGATTGACTTCAGCGGCGTTTTTATCGTTTTAATGCCATTGAAGACCACTTTTGACCAAACTACCACACAGGTGAGCCATGTTAGCGTTTTTAGCTACCTAGCGCCACATGTTTTGATGTCTGTTCTTGTTATTATCTCCGTGAGTTCGTATCATTGAGTGATAAAGTCTGCACCCATCGATTCTGTGTCATCTCACGATGTGAAACGATGTTTTGGATGTGCAGCAAAGATAAATAATAAGGTTTTGTGAGTGAATTTCGGTGCAGTCATCTGTTAGCATTTTTCGCTCGTTGCTAATTCAGAGGCTCAGCGTTAGCATTGTGGGGTTTTTTTTGAATTTTTTTTTTAAATGATCAGTTAGATGAGTTTCTTCCCGTTACATGGATATAAAACATTCATAGTTTATTAAATGAACATGCCCTCGGGCTTAACAGGTTAAACATACACTTTATTCTTTACTTTCTCCGTCTTTATTATGTAGATTAGAAGATATTACTTATCTCCGTCATGTTGTTTCCACAGCAACAACAACTTCCAGTCAACAGCGTAAACTCGCCTTCAAAATAAAAGCATCTAAATAAAACAGGAAGTTAACCTAAATGACATTTAAGACATACAACTGCAACGAAAGTAACAAAAACAATGTAATATCCTTTCAGTTTCACAGAACACAAATTGGGTTGTTAACATAATATGTTTACATGATTTTGTTGTGCAATAAATGCAATCTCGATGTCATTGCACTATAATACGATGGCTACACGATGGCATTGCGAGGGCTTCACGTAGTCATGTTGCCTTCCTAAGACAATCGGGCAGCTTCTTGTTTCCTTCGTATTGTCTTTGTGAAGCGAAAAATGCCCGATGGCACCGATGATCACACGAAGTAAAGACGAAGATGACAAGATGCCCTCACGCTGGCCTTACGAAGGGCAAAATGGACACACAAATTCAACACGGAAATTAACCTTCGCAAGGTCCTTCGGCAATTTGTTGGCATGCCAAAGATTTTGCCACCGCTCATGAAGTTGCTGCCGGAGCCTGAGAAACTCCACCGGCGGTCATACGATGGCTTAAGATGCCCTCACGAATGGCCCAATGCTGTTACGATCAGAGCCGAATTTGAACATTTCCTCTATCGTGTGTCCATCTGGTGTCAATTTCGGGACAGTGCAGGCTTTAGGCAAAAACCTTTTGAAAATAATAGAATATTTAGATTTAGGTCAAAATATAATAGTTGTACACCTGAAGAGTCAGTGCCAGTGCCTCACCAGCCTTGACCTCACTGTACGTCACTGCAGAAGCTTATCTATAAACATCTAAGTTGTTTGTGCCCCACCACTTTTGTTCATATAAAAACGCCACTGGGTATGAGTGGAAGAAGGAGAGGGCGGAGTCAGTGAGGCCAAGGAGTTCAGACAGGCGAGTGAGGAGGATATTATGGGAGATAGTGTCAAAGGCTGCAGAGAGGTCTAGGAGAATTAGTGTAGTGATGTAACCTGAGTCAGCTGCGATGAGGAGGTCTCGGTGCTGTGGTGGGTCCGGTAGGCAGATTGAAAGGGTTCATAGAGCTCATGGTCTGACATGTGATTGTGGAGTTGGTCGGCGACTGCTCTATCCAAGATTTTACTAAGGTAGGGAAGGTTGGAGATCGGCTGATAGTTATTGAGGTCAGTTGGGTGAAGTCCGGGCTTTTTGAGAATGGCGGTGACGGTTTTGAAGGATGTTGCGTAGATGCCAGTTAACAGCGAGGAGTTGATGACCATTACTACTACTCAATTCGAACTGTATCATCCTTGTGAAGCTGACCGTTGAGCGGCCCAGACCAAGCAAGGAGAATTATGAGAGGAAAGAAGAGGGACCAAAGAGAGGAACCGCGGCTGGGGGTGGCTATGCCTGGAACGGACCAGGGGGCCACGGCTACTGAGGCAGCAGTAAACGAGAGACAAGCAGCAGGAGACGAGAGACAAGAAGGACGAGCTAACGGAGTAGCTAACGGACGAGCTAACGGACGAGCTAACGGAGGAGCTAACGGACGAGCTAACGGACGAGCTAACGGAGGAGCTAACAGACCCACGAGGGGTCGACAGAGCCTGGGTTGGAATGGAGGCAGACCAACGCCTTGCAACGGGACAGAGCAGCTTCCGGATGGTGGCATTGGGACCGGGTGGCTGGCTGGTGGTCCCGAAACCGAGACTGTAGGACACTGTGCTTCCTGGGGAGAGGAGGAAGGAAATGTGACGCAGGGAACTGCGTCAATATGGACTGATGGCTTTGGGCCGGGTGATTGTGCGCACCTGGGGCCTTGGGTTGTCTCCTCCCCCCTCACCTGTGTTTAATTGTTCCCCCTCACCTTTGTCTAATTGTCTGTGTATTTAAGTGCTGTTGCTTGTTGAAGAGAGTAGTGTGTGAGATGCTGGCTATCTGCAGGCTGGGCACGTGAACAGCTGATTGAGGCTGTGTCATTGTGTTGATCATATGTGTGTGATCTTAATAAATGCCCACGTCGGGTTATATTTTTGGTCGTTCTGCCTCTGCCTCCTTGCTTGGTCTGGGCCGCTCAACGGTCTTTCTCACACATCCCTCAAACTCTTACACACATCATACTACTGTATTTGCTTAAACCTTCCTCTCTAAACACTTTAGGTGCTTGACTTCTGTGTGAGTCCGGATAAGTTGGTCCACATTTTCTTTAACTCATGAAGACTTTTCTCCTTTTTTGTATTTTTCCTTTACAATGCTGGCCTGCAGGAAAAACAAAGTTCTCTTTAAGAATTCAATGTAACACGGGTGAGTGATTCATATACAGATGAATGGTGTGTTTGATAATCACCAGCCGACTCAGTCTGGCCCTTGACAGTCTTCTACTATCCAAACCATTACAGACTGATTGCAAACAGTGCTGTGTCCAGTTTTTGGTCACTGTGATCACTTTGTGATACTGTATTAAAAAGTACCTACCAGTGTGTTGCACTCTATAGCATGTTTTCCAATGTTAAGGACAAGCATAAGAGGGAGCATGGGAGGTTGTGGCTCAGTGGTTAGTGCGCTGATCTTCGGATCACGGGGGCACTGGTTCGAATCCTGCTGCAGTCAACATTCCGCTGTGTCCTTGGACAAGACACTTCTCCCCAAATTGTTCCTGTGGGGATTGCCCACAGTATGTAAGTCACTTTGGATAAAAGCGTGTAACAAGTGACATGTAATGTAATAAGAGGTGTTTGCGTTGAGTGACTTTGCATGAGAGAGACTTTTTTTGTGCAGCTTTGCTTCATATAGGCTGGTTGCTGTGCCACCTCTCAGAGCAGCAGCACCCTGCATGCTACTGCTCTGCTGGTGTGAAACCAAGAGAATAGCCTTTGTCAAGGTGTACTCGCTTCAATTCTCACTCATCTCCCTTGGCATAGGGGTGTTAAATTATATGCTCCAGAGGACTCCACATTCATATTTTTTTACAAGACCCAGGTTATTAAGCAAACAGGCTCTGCACATGTCCCCCGCTATGACAGTTTTCGCAGTCAAGGATTTCGACCTTTATTTCCATCCAAGTATCGCCTGCACTCCTTTCGCACCCCCTGTGTGACACACACACACACACACACACACACACACACACACACACACACACA
>CALSBZ010046797.1:143446-154858 GCA_943591055.1 Gobionotothen gibberifrons
TGTGTGTGTGTGTGTGTGTGTGTGTGTGTGTGTGTGTGTGTGTGTGTCTTGCTCCCAAACATATACACAATCTGCTGAATGGTCCTTCTGCAGCTGGCTCTTGCCTGGCTCTCAGTCCCTGCAGCATATGCTACCAGGTGCTCTCTTCCTACACATGCAGTCCTTCATCAAGGTAACCCAACTGCAGAGAAATCCATTCGGAGAGTAACAGAGGCAGGCCCAGAAGTTGAAGGTGGCGCATCAAAGCAGAAAGCCAGACTCTACTTGTCTCTTATGAAATCTGCCCTCCCCTTCCTCCCGGGCAGCAGCTTTCCCTCATACAGTATAATGACATTGGGAAATTAGCCATGTTCTTCATGTCAAAGTAATTGTAACTGAGCATTTGGAAAACTAACATAGGGAAAATGCAGTTTGTGGCACCAAAGTCAACAAAGTCATATAAGTTGACCAACTAAAATCCTCAAGTGTTGAAAAAGGCCAACGTTGTGTCAGTAATCAGACACATCTTGGATTCAGTGAACAACCATTTTGGATATAACAAATGAAATATAATTTATGCTGCCTCAAATACACCTGTGTTGAATTAATCAAGTCAAGGCAGAATTATTGATTTTAAAATATGATGCATGATTTTAGAGAGTTTACCATTCATCTAAAGATTGCAGCTTTGAGGACACAAGAAGCATCCACCCTTTCTTACAGGTGTAACATTCGTAAGAAGAAGAAGATGAACCTACCCCCAGGGGGATATTCCATTTGTATTTATACACACACACAGTATACAGCTAGGTGCACACATAGTTATACACACTATTCAGAATACACATGCACCTGAAGAGGGCTAGAGCGAAGAGCAGTTAGGGGTTCGGTGCCTTGCTCAAGGGCACCTTGGCAGTGCCCAGGAGGTGAACTGGCACCTCTCCAGCTACCAGTCCACTCCGTGGTTTTTCGGCCGATCATTTAATCAGTCGGACAGATTCTGAGTTTATTGGAGCTTGAACTTTCTGTGTGGCGTCCGCAGACCCTTTATGAATCCCTTATAAGAGTCTATTGTAAAGTGGTACCCAAATGTCTGCCCGTATTTTAAAAAGCAAAACCTTTCCCTTTTAATATATTTTCATATGGATTCGAGGACTCATTGGCAATCATCCCGATTGAGACACACACACACACACACACACACACACACACACACACACACACACACACACACTTCACCAGGACGACTGGCTCTCTGCACTCACTCGCAGTCTTTTCAGTGTTGAGCTCTTAGCTAAATGGATCTCAGCGCCGTCCTACAGACACCGGTGACCTTCAGTCATTTAGCAGGCAGTATGATAGGAACATGATATCAACACCTGAACAAAGCGCAGCGTAAAGCACCACATCAAGCTGCTGTTTATTCATAGCGCAGTTGGTTGGTTCTGTCATCTAGAGGTCAGTCATTTGAATAAACCCCCATTACGGGCTACTGCCGTCCCTTTGCCTTCCAGTTAAAACAGCCCCACATCAGCCACTTCAAAAGAGCCCGGCTTCAAACATCACTTTTCCAATATGACAAACGTACTTCACAGCAACAGCTCTGACAAAATATGCAGCAGCTGCCTAATGTAAAGGATGAAACGTGTAGAAATCAAGACTCGTGTCAAAGAGGAGACACAGAGAGGCAAAGAACAAGAGAGTGAGAGAAGAGGAAAGGCAGACAGAAAGACGAGGAAGAAACAGACAGAAAAGACAGGAGACGGAGGAGAAAAGCCCAAACAGGCTTTGTTTTAATTACTGGCGCAGGAGAGGCGGAGAAAAGCAGAGATTTTTGCTCGTTAGACTATCGCTTTGGATCAAACGCTATATTTACATATCAGATTAAACCGCTCCCGCAAAGCGTGAGATCTGAGTGGTGAAGGCACAGCTAACGAGAGGAAGCCATCTTCAAGCTCACATTTGGCGGGGGGGAATAACACTGGCAAAACAACTCATCTGTACTTATTAGAAAGAGCGGTGTACAAAGACCTGATGAGGGCAGAACTGGGAGCAGAGGAGCTAGTTAGCTCAACACAACAAGTGAGCCAACAAATACCAAGCCCACGTCACATCATGAGGCCCACGACTTCGCACACTTAGAAGACAGAGGAGTGGGCTGGAACCCAACATTCTGCGACTCTTCGCAGAGCTAGCCAATTAGAGGTCTGGGCAGGTCAAAGTGCATTATGGGAGGTGGAAGGAGTTTAGTAGCAGCACAAATACACTGTCAGAAACGACTCCCCCTTCTTTCATCCTGCCTTTCTTCTGCACCCTTTCTTCTCCCCGTCTGTAGAGGGAGAGGAGCTAGCTTTATGGCTCAAGGGATCCAAACGGCCGGCCATCATTATTCCCTCTCAGGTGCCAGTCCCTCCACCCCCGCCCCATACACCACCATCACCACCTCCAGGCCTCGGCGACCCCCAAACACCCACCACCCCTTGCACCGAAACTACATCGGCTACAAGAAGGCTCTTTACTGTGAGAAATAAAGACTTCTGAGGGAGAAGACTCCATTACCACAGAGACGCCGCTTCTCTCAGCCATCACATGAGTGAGAAAGAAAGTAAAGGACAAAACCAGTCAGTGACAAACATCAATGGCTGATTACTGTAGTGTGTGTGTGTGTGTGTGTGTGTGTGTGTGTGTGTGTGTGTGTGTGTGTGTGTGTGTGTGTGTGTGTGTGTGTCTGTGAGTGTGTGTGTCTTTGTGTGTCTGTGTGTGTGTGTGTGTGTGTGTGTGTGTGTGTGTGTGTGTGTTGTCTTTGTTGTGTGTCTCTAATCCCTAGGTCCCCAGGCTCCAGGGGAACAGCTGAAGCGGGGCAGCGGTGGCTTGTCGGCCCCGGGCCCCCGCTGCTCCTCTCCCTTTCACTGCTCCCCATATGGTCCTGCAGCGCTGGGTCCCCGGGGGCCTGTTAGCGCCACACCACCCAGGCCCGGGCCCTGCCACCAGGCCCCTTTTGCCTCCTGTCTCACCCTTGCAGCGGGGCCCGCTGTCACCCCTCAGTCCCCTCTTTCCTCTCCCTTTGTGGTAGCCCCCCCCCCCCCTGCTTTTTGATTGTCTGGGTTATGTCTCGATATGAACCCAGATCTTTACTCCTTGTTTTGATGTCTTCTGTTAAGCACACTCCCTTCCTCACTTCCTCTACCTTTTAACTGATATTCCTCTCCTCCCTGCCCTCATCTGTCTCTTATTTCTCCAGGCCGTGCCCTTCTCTGCCGTGCGCTGAAGTTAATATGAGGATTTATGGCTCCCATTAGATGTATGAATTATCTCCCTTTCTCTCCTGCAGGAAACTTTTTGGAGTAACTCTCTGTCCACCCGCAGCCGACACCATGTTTGAGAGAGTACATGAAGATAATGCGTCACGCAGGCCAGTGGCCCCGCATCACCCTGGGCCCCTGGTGATGCTGAGGCTCCCTGTCTCTTTAAGGAGTGATTTAGACTCTCCGGGCCCTCGGCAGACCTTGTTGCGAGAAAGTACCTCAGTTTATCTTCACCAACTGAGCCCCGAGCGTCTCTAAATCAGCTGTCACTACCTCTTGGGGATTACCAGGGGTTTATAAATGAACAGGGAGTGCTGTGTCACACAAGTTATCAAACAGATCATAAAACACCGTCTCTGGGATTTCACTGTTTGGTTACACATGTTGGAGCTGCGTCGTATGCTAATGCTGCTGGTTCACTGAGTGGTGGCACTAGAGGGAGGATGGCTGTGATCTAGTTTTTTTTGTTTTTTGTTGAAAATCTGATTTAGCTGAGCAACTGGATCTCCCCTGTCACCAACATATATTTGATGCACCCTAAGTGAACTCATGTAGATGTGATGCTGTCTAGACGTCATAAAAGTGGGAATCCACAAGTCTAAATATCAGTTTCTTCCCATTGATTTATGCTTTTTTGAGCATTTGAGTTTTCACATTAATGTTTATCTCACAAAAAAGTCATTTCTTCCTTCATTTCACTGGGTCCACATATTGAGTCCTAGCGCCCTCTGTTGACGGCAGGCGGACAGTGTCCTTAACATTACTTATCCTCTGAAGTCTAGAAGAGTCAACAGAGCAGCAGCACATGTTGTTGTGAGATGGAATACATATGTAAATATAACTGCCCTTACAACTTAATAGAGTTTAAGTTTTAATTCACTTTCTTTACGTCTTATATAGATTTATGTGGTTGAGGAACCTGTGACCCAATATTTCATTGCACAACTACACTGTAGTTGTGCGTCCATATGACAACAATACAACCTTTTACCTTTAAAATTATTCTTATTTTGTCAACTTAAAATACAAAGAAACTGGTGCAAGAGAACTACATTGATTAATGGCAGAATTAAAATGAAAGATTATAAATAATGCAGTGTGTTATTATTTCTTTAAGAATATTTTAAATGAAAGGATATTAAAACACATGTGTCGGCGTTCAATACATTTCCCCCATGACCTCACGCTTCAGGGGCTTCATGTTTCAGCCTTTCATCAACATGTTTGTTTAAACTTCTGTGGGAAAAGTCTGTAAAAATGATTTGTTTGTTACAATCCATTTAAGTACTGAAATGATTAGTAGATTACAAATGATTCTTTCTTTCTCGATTAGGTCAATACAAAAAGGTTTGGGTTTGAGATTGTGTTTTTCTCAACCTCACCAGCTCGTCCTCTGCGTTTGAAAACAGGACGCATTCAGAAGGCAGAAGAAGATACTAATGAAATATGAAAGAGGGTGCATCTCATGGACGGACGGCATGTAATGTGTATGTGATATCTTTATCAATCATTCATGTGCTTTATAGATCAGTCACAAGGCATGATAAGAGCTTTGGATGTTTATTTTCCATAAACTCAGCTTTGAGCAACCTGGCAACCCAAATGTTTCCTTATTCATTTCTTATAACTGATCTATAACGCATTTATAAAATATTGTATTAGGCTATTAACTCTTCTTTAACATGTCTTAGTGGAAACTGTACTATAACACCGTTTATTGGGGCTGATCTGTCATCTTATGTGCTGCCGTGTTCATTTGACGAGTCACCTCCTGACAAACACTGCCACCGTTTTTTAAACAGGTTTTAGCTTCGGAAGTGTTTGGGGAAGCTCTTTTCCCGCTTTGAAACTCAATCTCTCAGGGTCCCCGTGTTGTGTCTCTGAGTGCAATATCCTCTGCTGCACTCACGCTGTCATCGCTGCCTCCCTCTGCCTCCCTCTCACTTTCTGTGTCTCTGCTTCCATCCACCACACCCCCCTGAGAGATCTTATTATCTGGGCCACTCCGCAGGTAAACATGTTCATCGTCAGTAATAAAAGGCTCGTACAATAATCCATCACATTATGCATTTGTGCATGTCAATATAGGCCTATTGTTGATAAATGGATATCAGTCCAGATGTTCTGCAGCTCTTCTTACAGGTCAGAGCTCAGAGGTCAAATGCTCAATGAGCTAAAAGACAAAGCAAGTGTCGTCGTGAACCATCATCCTGGATGTTGTTGTTATAGTATATTAATTATATTAAGTAAATCATTTACTGACAATGAATTGAGCCATTATTTACAACTCAACCCATTTATAGAGTGATCATTTCCTTTTTTAGAGTCACAAATCAAAACATGATATTATATCGGGAACATAGGGGCTACAGTTGTGAATATTCAGATGTCAGACATGAATCTATAGAAGAACACAATTCAATCAAAATGAACGGATAAATAACTTTACAGGATCACTTCAGTGTGTTTCCAAGTTTTAGATGTTTAACTACAAACCACTCTCAAATGCATGCTGTAGTGTTATATGTTAGGACTCACTCCTGTTCAAGGCAGCCATAGTTGTGAACATGAATTAGCAGTCGTCTGCTTAAAGCTGTTAGAATCCCATTTGTTGCCACTTGGGTGCTGAGCTCCACAATCATTCACATGTTTGATATATTCTGGCCTTGTGAAATGCTAGCAAACTGTTATCAACATGAATCATCCCCAACCTTTAGTTAGACTCTCCCATTAGCTCTGTTTTAGTCTTCTCCAACTACAAATATCTGACCCTTGTGCTCACGAATGCTACATTAAAGAAAGACGGACTTGTATTGATCCCCGTAGGGAAATGCACGTGTCATAGCAGCAACAGAATAAGAGGTAAACACAGATAGTACACATTGAATAAAGACGGACATAATCATATTTGTTTATATTGTTATTAAAAAGAATAAACATGTATTAACAGTATGTATAGAAATAAATAAAATAGAATGAGCTCAAATCTGATCTGGTGAATGTACATACAGCTCTGAACAAATGAAGAGACCCCTGCAGCATCACCGGTTTCTATGCTTTTACTATTTATAGCTATGTGTTTGAGTAAAATGTAAAACAAATTAGTTTATTCAATAAGCTACTGACAACTTTTCTCTGTGTTGGACTTCAACAACCACTGGAATGGAATGGCTTCCATACATTGATTTAAGAAACATTTGGAGTGGTCTCTTCATTATTTCCATAGCTGTATTTACAGATATGTGAGCACCGTTCATATATTTATATTCAATGTGCAGGTGCCTATATTATGATCACCAGATAGCTGCGTACTTAATCTGCTGGAAGGTACACAATCACTATTGGGCGACTGTGGCTGCGAGGGAGTGCGTCGTCTTTCAACCAGAAGGTTGTGGGTTCGATCCCAGCCCATGCAGTCAGCATGTCGATGTATCCTTGGGCAAGATACTTAACCCTGAGTTGCTCCCGATGGCCAACGGTGTGTGAATGTGTATGCATGTTAATTCCTAGAGTAAGGTACACTGCTCTGTATGAATGGGTGTGAACGACATGTAGTATGTAAAGCGCTTTGAGGGGTCTTAAAGACTGGATAAAGCGCTATATAAGTACAGTCCATTTACCATTTACCATTTATCATGTAGTGGGTTTATTAAAACCATTTTTTAAACATGTTGCCGATGGGAATGGAGTTTATAAGTGAGGTAATGTTGCTGCTGGTATTTCTCGGTGGGTTCATTACTATTATTATTAATTGGTGAAACTTGAAGTTATATTTCCATCCATAATATAATTTTATATAATATAATAATATAATTTTTCCATAATATATATCAAATCAGACCCTCCCCAATATCTGCTTATTTACACACACATAATGTGGTAATCAGAATCTTTGTTAAAAAAACAAAAAGGATTTGATTCACCTTCATGTCCAACCAAAGAATTGTGTGTGTGTGTGTGTGTGTGTGTGTGTGTGTGTGTGTGTGTGTGTGTGTGTGTGTGTGTTGGCTTTACTACCATGCCAGTCATGTGTCCTCCATCAACTATTAAAGTTGCCTCCGGTGTTTCATCAGGTGTGCAGCCTCATGTGTTAGTGCCTGCACAAGCAGATTAATAATTTGATTATCCCTTCACTCTTCATGTTCCATTCATTTGCTTTTCTCACTTTCTCTCCTCTGTTCATCTTTGCGGCTGCATTCTCTCCTGCCTGCCTCTCTTTCTCTCTGTTCCATTTGCAAGGTGTGATATTGCTTTAATTGAGCAGAAACATGTGGAGAGATCAGACATATCTCGGGGGATTAGAGGAAAAGCAGGGAGTTTGTGCGACTGGCAGCCTGTGTTTGGAGCACGGGGTCTGCTGGGAATGAATGTAGTTAGTGTGACCCCTGACCCTGCGAGCTGTTGACGTGGAAGCCGGCCAAGAGGGGTCCAACAGAACGCTTTTGTTAATCTCATTCAGGGCTCCCTGTGAACTGTGGGCAGGGGGAAAGCTGGCAGCTCAGACCTGTGGAATGCAGAGCTCTTTATTCCCATGCTTTGGAAACAGAGGTAGGCCCTGGAACTAGCAAGGCTCCTTTAGCAGGACCTCCTCCACTCAGCTCAATCGACACTGACAGTTTCCTGGCTTAGGCTTGCCAACTGGCAGGGCAGCGGTGCAGGGGGGACAAATGCGCCCCACCAGGGCTTCAAAGGCCACAGGCAGCAGGACAGAACTTCTATCAGGCCGCTACAGTAGTGGCCCACTGTTTGGAGATCCACTTAAACTCACTGTAGTTTCACAGAGAACCTAGACGCATCAGCTTTGTATGCATAAAGACAGCACCACTGCCATATACAAGGTCACTGACTTATCTATATGTTATATATTGAGTATTTTATGGCGAAGTGAGAGGGAAACCTCTGGTGCTCTTGTTTCTCATTGGAACCATTTCCTTTAAAGGTCACCTATTATGCAAAATCCTCTTCTTCATGTCTTTTATACATACAGTAAATATGTGTCCCCTCTGTGTTAAGAGACTCTCTTTTTGTCCTGATCCATGTATATAAAAACCTGTCTGATGTCACAATTACACAACAACCATTAGCCAATAACCAACCAATCCCGCTCTTCCGCTCCCTTCACTGGCTCCCAGTAACCGCTAGAATCCACTTCAAGAAACTGGTACTTGCTTACCATGCTGTGAATGGATCTGGCCCTTCCTACATGCACATCTTCCGGCGCAGACTGAAAACTCATCTCTTTCGACTCCACTTCGAGCGATAGAATAGAACAAAGAACTACTAACAGAGCACTTATATACTAATAAAGGACTGGCTTATCTATAAGCCAGTTGAGTAGCACTTGAAATGGTTGGATCTATGAAACCTGATGTACTTATAGGATTCTGTTTTCTTCAAGGTTGTATCTTCCTGGTCGAATGTACTTACTGTAAGTCGCTTTGGATAACAGCGTCAGCTAAATCAGATCCTCCTTCACACTCTCCAACAACTTGGAGTTTCAGGCTCTGCACTTTCCCTCCTCACCTCATACCTCAAAGACCGCACCTACAGGGTAACTTGGAGAGGGACCGAGTCCGACCCTTGTCAATTAACTACAGGGGTCCCTCAGGGCTCTGTTCTCGGTCCCCTCCTCTTCTCTCTGTACACAAACTCGCTCGGATCTGTCATCAGCCCGCATGGTTGTTCATACCACTGCTACGCTGACGACACCCAATTAATTCTGTCCTTTCCCCGCTCAGAGACCCAGGTCGTCGCACGTATCTCTGCTTGTCTAGCTGACATCTCTCAGTGGATGTCTGCTCACCACCTCAAGCTCAACCTTGACAAGAAGGAAAAGATTGTCCCACTCTTGACCTAACAATCAACATTGGCCCCTCTGTTGTTTCCCCGGCTCAGACTGCAAGGAATCTGGGTGTGATCCTAGATAACAACCTGTCCTTCACTGCAAACATCGCTGCTACAACCCGCTGCTGCAGATACACTCTTTACAACATCAGGAGGATACGTCCCCAGCTGACCCAGAAAGCAAGGCAGCTTCTGGTCCAGGCTCTCGTCATCTTACGCCTAGACTACTGCAACTCCCTCCTGGCTGGTCTACCTGCATGTGCCATCCGACCTCTGCAGCTCATCCAGAATGCAGCGGCTCGGCTGGTCTTCAACCTTCCTAACTTCTCCCACACCACGCCGCTCCTCCGCTCCCTTCACTGGCTTCCAGTAACTGCTAGAATCCACTTCAAGACACTGGTACTTGCGTACCATGCTGTGAATGGATCTGGCCCTTCCTACATCCAGGACATGGTTAAACTGTACACCCCAGCACGTGCACTCCGCTCTGCATCGGCCAATCGGCTCGCTGCACCCGCACTGCGAGGGGGACCCAAGTTCCCATCAGCAAAAACACGTGGGTTTGCTATCCTGGCTCCAAAATGGTGGAATGAGTTCTCCATTGACATCAGGACAGCAGAACGCTTACACATCTTCCGGCGCAGACTGAAAACTCATCTCTTTCAACTCCACTTCGAGCAATAAAATGAAAAATGAAAAACAAAATAAAAATAAAAAGCACTCATATACTAACAAAGCACTTATATACTAATAAAGGACTGGCTTATCTAAAGCCAGTTGAGAAGCACTTGAAATGTTTTGGCTCTATGAAACCTGATGTACTTATATGATTCTGTTTTCTTCAAGTTTGTATCTTCTTGGTCGAACGCACTTATTGTCGCTTTGGATAAAAGCGTTAGCTAAATGAAATGTAATGTAATGTAATGTAACAAGACCGATAGTTCTTGGGATTTTGGTTTCACACCAAAAAGATCTGGAACTAAAACCTAGTTCGTACGAACCTTTTCACCCCCAGATAGTCCCAGCTAGAGAGGTGGCACTTTCCTGGGGAGTCAAAGGTTCGTGGGTGTGTCGGCCGCACTAACAATTTCTGATTGGCTGGGCCAATTGCAAACCACGCCCCGTAAAACTCCGAAAAGTTTTGTGAAGCCGCCATTTTATTTGCTCGCATTAGCATTATTAGCATTAGCCCAGCGCACCAACGGAGAGAGACTAACTTATGGCAACACAAAATATAACATGGGAGCAGTGGAGTGATGAGGAGGTGTCGGCGCTTCTGGCGATTTCCTCGGAAAACACTACCCAGCTGGTTCTACTGAAGCCAACTCTGGGGGACTCCGGGACTTCAGGTGGCAGTATACGCCGTGAAGTTGTTTGCGGCCTGCCAGTAAACCCAAAGCAGAAGAAGAAGAAGTGACGTCAGCGGCTTCATTTGCGTAATCCTGCCTCAGGGACTTATTCCGGTGTGAACACGATCTACAGGACAGTTCCAGGGACTAAAGAGTTCGGGGGGACTAAGTACCGGGAACTAAGTACCGCAACGTACTTGGTGTGAAAGCAGCTAATGATCTGTTTGGTGTTTGAGCCAAACACTTCAGAGACAGGTTTTGTATATATCTGAGACCTATTATATATTGTTGAAAAAGAGTATAATAGAGGGACAATAATCTGTTATATTGAAGTTAATTCCTCTGCATCTCCCGAAAACACTTGCTCATTTTAAAAGGGCATATGCGTGATATCTGATCCGCCCCCTCTAATACGTGGCTTACCCTAATTGCCAGTTGCTTATAGCTCAGGGTTTCCCTGTTCACTTATATTTCTAGCAACATTATGGGATGGGTGTGCTTCCTTTCTAGTTTTCTTTTGGCCAAACCTTCTATTAGATCTGTCTGCTCATATGCCTGGTTGGCCTATCTCTAGTAATGTCACCATGGCCACAGATCTCTGCAATTACTTTAAAGAGTAACATAACATATAGACATAACCTTCAAGACATGTTGTGATCAATGGGATGCTCCCTCCACCTTGGCTTTTCAGGTCAGTTATTAATCTCACAGCAGCAAGGGGATGCTGGTCAGAAAAGAAAAACAACACAACATAAATACAGGTTGCTGAACAAATGGCCAATGCTGCTGCATGCTGCACGTTGAGTACGAAATGTAAAGAACTTGCTGAGGACCTGTTGGAACCCCTCAAGGACCAATGGGAGCCCCCCAACCTCACCATGGAAACCTCCTCTCTAAAGGGTGCAGCTGCAAGGAGTTGTAAGAGCCCAGAGTAC
>CALSBZ010046797.1:154958-173694 GCA_943591055.1 Gobionotothen gibberifrons
ACACACACACACACACACACACACACACACACACACACACACACACACACACACACACACACACACACACACACACAGCTGGTCAGGTCAGATCAGTCAAGATTAAATAAGAGCACCCCTCCTCTGGTCTGAATGGAAGGCTGTGGGAGACTAAGTGGTCATCTCTGTGGTTGATGAAGGTTAGGATTAAAACAGACATACACCTCAGCACACATTCGTATAGACACTTCTCTTTCACTCTTGAGTTATGATATATGATGAAGTCATGAAACACATCTTTTAAAATGAATCTGAGGAAAGCTCAGTGTTCTGTGTTCTCTGCAGCCTGCCTGCTGTACAGGAAGTAAGGAAGTAATGCTTTAAGGAGGAGAACTCCTCCTGCTCCCACAGCGCTGCCAGTCAGCTGAGTCGCTGCTCAGCAGAGGGGGGGGAAATACCTGCCGCTCTGCACAATAGTGCTGCTGGGATTACAGGCCCCCCTGCTGGTGAGGAGCCCGGCAACGGGGGAGAGAGGGAGGGAGGAGAGAGAGGTTGGTGTGCACCAACATCTACAGCTTCCTAAACATGACCTCAGACTGGTGCTTTAAGACTGTGTGTGAGTCATTTAAGGACAAACCCTTGATTGTATATATGCTTGAAAAAAATAAAAATAAGACAATACATTGAGAAATAAAAATATCTACACAATCAGTTTATACATTTTATAATGATATAGGGTTCTGAAGTTTTACCTCAGAACCCACTTTTTTTATTTCAGCCCCCCCACATCTCTCTCTTGTCTCTCTCCTCTCTCTTTCTCTCCCTCACATGTTTGCTTTTGAAGTGTGGTAAATACAACGTATTTAGACTATGTCACAAGGTAACAAAGATATGCTTACTTATATGCATGTGAGTATGGATTTAAATGTGATGGGTGTGTGTGTGTGCGTGCGTGCGTGCGTGCGTGTGTGTTGCTGAGCTGTGTTTGGCAGCTCTGGGAGGCGAGCAGATGGAGTGGAGAGGGATTCTGGCTGCAGCTCTACATGTGATATAAAGATAGCCTCCCTCTCGTAGCTGCTTCTATTTCTTTGTGTCTCCACAAAATGAATCAGTGTTTAACACATTTGCTAATCCAGTTACTGTTGCAATAAGCTTTTGTAGATGTGTTAAGAGTCAGTTAACCCAAATCATCAATCCAAAACATATTTTCTCACTTCCTCTTCTGGTATCGAGCCATGTGAACATTTTTCATTCGTTTGTTAGAGTGTTGAGATATAGGTCTGTGAGACGTCTTCTTCCTCTCTCCACAATGGAGATAAATGGAATTTTGTTCAGAAAAAATAATGCCATTTAGAAAATAAACAACATGGATAAGAACAGTGAATTGTGGGATTTTTAGATCACCAAAGTATATTAGGGACATTGTATATTTAATATATTAGTTGCAATGCTGTTAAGACCACAACTGAATTAAAAGAAGTCTCAAAACCTAGAGAAATAAAACCAGCCCAATATGCCTAAGACTTATATTAGGACTCAATGTTGAACCATTCCATATCTCATGGGTTATATCCAGGGCCGATGTTGGCAGCAGCACTAGTGACTTTCTTCATTAAATTACATTGAATGTTATTTAGCGGATGCTTTTATCCAGACACTCCAACACCATGGACATGCCTATGGGAGAAATTTGGAGTTAGGTATTTTTGGCCAGGTATTTTGGCCAATTGGTAATGCATAATTCATAAAACAATGTATTTGTCTAACGAGTGGGTTAAATATAACTCTGACATTTTCAATGTGTGCTAAATTACTTTAGTTTTTAATGTCACACATAGATGCTTAGTATTGTTTGATAGCTATCTAACTGTGTGCATGGTACATGCCAGAATGCCCAAGAACATGTCAGTTACAACAGATCAGATGCAGATAACTGTTACAGTGTTTCCCTGTGCTGTAGCTCTTGATCCTCTGACAGCCGGAAAATCCGGTACTGATGTCCACACTGGCTGCTTCGCTCACAACGATCTGGGCTTCATAAACAGGACGAGCAGTAAGCGCTGCGGGACATTCACACTAAATAAACGTATATGTTGATACACCACTGCTCAGAGGTGGAGGGCTAGTGGGGCGTGTAACTGCATTTGGGACCGCCCCTCGGGGGGTTTATGGCCTATGGGGCAGTAAAGATGTCATGGCGATAAACCAGGAGCGCTTTTCCTAGAGGGAGGATGTCATTATATTAAATGCAAAATGTTCTGATTCCAACTCCCATTCAACTTTAAGGTCTTCGCAGTGGTCCAACCCGCCTGCTAGATATTAACCTTAACCTTTAACCTTGAAGTGTCCCACAGTCTGCTCTGGCTTAGCTTCGGAGGTGACCCTCACACCCCCCTGGCTCTGGTCCTTCAGCTAGCCAGCACTATGTTTCCTTTGTTTAACCCCTGACCCGGGAAAACAAGAAGTGTTCCAGAGTTCTGAGGAGACTGAGGGGAAGAGGAAGTGTCTGGTTACAAATTAAATATATGCGTGTCATGAGCCATAAATCGGCGGGCCTGCTAGCAGCACTGCTACTGAAACAGCATGTGGTACCAAGGCTCTCACCATAAAGTTTAAAGGCCTCACTTCCATCTCTGCTTTTCAAAGGTGATTTGGATGAAGGCTGGACCCAAGGCAAGATGGATCCCAGGTGTCAGTAAGGAAAGAGGTAACACTGAGGAAAGGAAAGATGGAAAACCGATAAAAGAGAAAAGGAAACAGCAAACAGCAAATATCTATCAATATATCCTATAAAAATATATAGTTGAGTAATGGTTACCTGTGTAGTCACGCTCCATCTGAGTTCTGATCCAAGCTTCTCCGCGCTCTGTTTACGTAGCCAGTTCAATTGCGTGTTATTTAATGCCCCCCCCCCCCCCCCGAGGTTACACTGTTGATTCTGTCAGCACTTTGCTACCGTTAGCACTGTTAGCTGCTAGCCACCAGCAGAGCCATGTCTTTAAAGTACATGGAGCATATTTTAAGTTCAGGATTTGACAATTCACACCTATTTCTATCAGCACCAACGGCTTCGCCATTGTAGGCCAGTGACTATAGGCGCTTTCACACCAAGTACTTTTCCCAGGAATAGTTCCCGGAACTTAGTTCCCCGGAAATCTTTGGTTCATGAACTATCTAGTAGGCCTACAGTGGTTCTCAAACTTTTTTCAATAATGTACCCCCTTTGAAAATAAAATTCAGCCAAGTACCCCCTGATCAGCGCAAAAAAAAAGTGCTAAGGGACAAATGGCTATATAAAGAAGTACAGTACAGCGCTGCACCATCAGTGTCTGATTTATTAAAACAACAACATTGTAACTGAGAAACACTTAAATGCTACATTTCAAATGTTTACAATCCATCACTAAATTCATGGCAAAACAATTTTAACATCATGCAATAACACTAAGACAACATTAGTTGCATTGAACTGATCTTTTTAATAAGTTGTACTTACAATGTAGTGAGAAACATGGGCTTGTGCTTCACTGAGGATCTTTGTCATTCTCTGTGACAGGGAGGCAAACTGAAGTTATTACACCTCGCGTTTTGAAATATGTGTAACTCTGTTAATATAAAACCATGCTCAAACTTCGTTACTTTTCCTAAAATTAGTATATCTATTTATTTATTTATTTTGGGGCGTGGGGAATGAAGAGAGAAAGATATATGAGCATTTTATGAGCATGGGATTTTGACCCCTCATATAAATATGCATAATGCTGCACTATACTTTGCGGCCACACGCCGTTGCCAAGCAACGCTTATTGTTTAGGTGTCCTTTGATAAGCAGGCAGTCATATCATTAACTAGAACTAGCTAGATCTGATAGATTTGGACATAAACGCGAGTGAAGTATAACCGGACACGAGCTGCTGAAAAAACCAGCTTAGACCAGTTTAAGATGGTTGCTGGTTTTAGCTGGTGTTAGCTGGTGTTAGGCTGGCGTTAGGCTGGTTTAGTTGGTTTACCAGGCTGGACAAGCTGGCCCAGGTGGCAGCTTGTCCAGCCTGGTAAACCAACTAAACCATTAGCCTGGCTGGTTCAAGACCAGCCTGGTCAGCTAAACCAGCATAGCCCAGCATGGATGTCATGCTGGTCTATGCTGGTTTTAGCTGGTCTATGCTGGTGAAGCTGGTATTATGCTGGTCTACCAGCAGTCTTGCTGGCGAAACTGAAACAGACACAGAGAGACAGAGAGGGCGGGACACGGGGTAACGGCGAGACGGCAGTGGTTGAAGTAAAGCGGTATTGTTTTGACTGGCACTAACAGTCGAGGAGTTGAACTTCTGAGAGGCACCGCTCTGACAGCTCTGTCTACTGGGAAACGCGCTAAAAGTCCTTCTGGAGGTAAGCAACACTACACAATTTCACCAAGTCAGAGAGTGAAAGCTTTCTCGAAGGTTCGTTTTGCTTTCTTACAACGTTACGTTAATGTTAACTTAACCTTACGTTTGCTAGGAGGCTAGCTGTCTTAGCTAACAACAGTTAGCAGCTAACGTTTTCTGCAGTTTGTGTTTCCCCTGAAAAACGTGATGTAGTTATTTAAGGGTAAGTTAACTTAACGTTATCTTACAAGTTGAGAGTTATATTTTGTTTAAAATCGTTAATGTAATGCCATTAGAGGTGTTGTGTTGAACATGAAGTTAGCTAACTGTAGCTCTCTACCAAAGGTTAGCATGTAGCTGTACTTTCTGTGGCAGCTAGCTTAATACAAAAATGGTTTTTGTGCTTCATTGTAAACTTGTACCTGAAATTGTGGGGACAGTTTTTTCTACTCAATGATACAGACCATTGTTGAGCAGATGCAAAACTTACTGTAAATGAGTTAGGTCCGACATACTTTGAGTAATGTTACTTTTCTGCAAAAAAATTAAACCTTATCAGATGAGGACATCACCAAAGTGTGTGAGTCAGTCAGGGGATTTTATCTGTTCTTTGCATGCCATACAGGGATGCCTATGTACACACTGCTCTGGTATTAATAACAAATATAATTGTAAAATGTAAATCTCGCTCTTGTCATCGTTCAGGCTTTGCATTTGAACTCCTCAGACTGGTTGCGGACTTGAAGGGAACGACTTCCTGGCCTTCCTGACATCCAGGAAAAAGGTGAGATTCTAATCCATTTCAATGCCAAAAGCAAGTTGTTGTTTTGAACTTTTTTTAATATGATTTTTTGAGGAATTTCAGTTTTATTGGACAGCAGAGATCGACTGCAAACAGTGGAGGGAGGAGATAATATGCAGCAAAAGGCTGAGCCGGATGGTTGCTGCTCCGTGTGGAACGTGTTCTATCAGGTAAAGCACTTTGGTACCCAGTTATTTATGCTATTGAGTTTGAATTTAGCTTTTGGAATGTAATTTCCAACTGTGCATTGTAAAGACTGAAAAAACAGGCTCAGGTTAAAGCTTGTCCTCCTGTCTTCTCTTATTTCCTTATCTTTCTTTCAGGTGTAACATCTACCAATGGTTGTACATGACACCACCTCTTTGCTGTCCTACTAGTCAACCCTCCTGATCAGAACCTTTCCTAAATAGTGGTAAGTTGTTTTACAGTTCAGTGTGCATTCATTTAGCAACTTAATGCCTTACTGCTGTTGAATAATATATATATATATATATATATATATATATATATCAGGGATGCAAACTTGTCACCTTTCGGCGAAATTCGCCGTTTTGAATCCAAAATAGGTCGTTTGTGTGATTCATGTAGATCTGCAATACAAATATTTTTGGGGTATGGCCCCCCCATACCCGGAGTAATCTGCGGCCGCGAGCTGTTATGTGCCATCATACACGCATGGTGTTCTTTGTTTATATATTATAATGAAGGGCGAGCTGTGTGCTCGAGTCTTCCTGCCTGTCGGCTCTGCTCATGGATGTATAATAAGGCTCTGCTGCTCCGCGATGATGGTGTAGCTTCAGCAGCTACATTACCTTCGGGTGCGTTCGTTAATATAAACTATGTGGTCCGGAGTCACTGTGGCACAGACTGGACCGCTGGTGAACAGCTGTTAGAACGGGCCGCTCAGGTGTTCAGAGCAGAGCTCCCTGTCGGAGCGGCAGAGCGTGATGTGCACTGAAAAGTTTTTCTGTCGCAATATTATCGCTGAGCTAGCTAACTAGCATACATTGTCACTATCTGCTAACGTTAGCTTTAGCCTTCGTTTTCTAATAGTTTTTTTCATAGGCTATAAACGGAGGTCGTATGAGTAGTATAGATATTGTACTTGAGTAAAAGTAGAAGTACTCAGATCTCGTACTTGAGTAAAAGTAGAAGTACTCAGAACTTGTTCTTGAGTAAAAGTAGAAGTACTCAGATCTTGTTCTTGAGTAAAAGTAGAAGTACTCAGATCTTGTACTTGAGTAAAAGTAGAAGTACTCAGATCTTGTACTTGAGTAAAAGTAGAAGTACTCAGATCTTGTACTTGAGTAAAAGTAGAAGTACTCAGATCTGGTACTTGAGTAAAAGTAGAAGTACCAGAGTGTAGGAATACTCTGTTCCAGTAAAAGTCCTGCATTCAAAATGTTCCTCAAGTGAAAGTAGAAAAGTATTCTCATCAAAATATAGTGAAAGTAGCGACATTGTGCAGATTGGTCCATTTCAGAATAATATATATGATATGTTTTATAATGATTGATCTTGAAAGTGTTCTCAAAGCTGGTAAAGGTGCAGCTAGTTTGAAGGACTTTGTATACTGCAGGGTAGCTTGTGGATTTACTCCAGGTGGAACTAAAGTCTGATTTAACACTTGGTTAGATTTCACATCATTCATCCACATCTGTAAAGTAACTAAAGGTATTAAATACATGTAGTGGAGTAGAAGTACACCATGTACCTCTGAACTGTAGTGGGGTAGAAGAGCAAAGTAGCAAAACATTGAAATACTTGAATAAAGTACAAGTATCTCAAAATTGTACCCAAGTATAGTACTTGAGTTTATGAACTTAGTTCATTTCATTTCAAACCTTTATTTAACCAGATTGGTCCCATTGAGATCATAGATCTCTTTTTCAAGGGAGACCTGCAGCATATAGGTTCCACATGAAACATAAAACAATAAAGGACATCATACGGATCCTTGTCACCTTTTTCATACCTGATGAGTTTGCATCCCTGTATATATACATCCATCAGCAATCAATATAACAAATCGTCCAACACAAAATAGAAGAAATCTGGAGCTATTCTATTTCTTTTTATACAACAGCATCTATTGGGAGTGCTCATTGATGTCATCAAGAGCCATTGAGTCTACCTTTTGTAGTCGGCCTCTCAGAATAACATTCCTATAACCATTTGTTTTTTCATTGTTGGTATTGTTTTGTTCTTTATTTTTGTTGTGAGAATCACTTTGCAATTGTGTAAGTGATATATAAATAGTTATACTAATATTATTGTTGTTACCATCATTACTATTATTAACAATGTTTTCTTTGTCTTCTTTATTTATCGCTGCAGAAAGGATCATGCCAGCCCACATCAAACACCTGATCAAGAACTTGTGAATCTTCAGGCAGAAAAGATGAAAGCACCTGTTCAAAGTTCCAGTTCCCTGTACATCGAACCATACCTGTCCTCTGTTCCACATGTCTTCAGTCAGTTCTGGATCCCATGACTCGGACACTAGTTCTACCAAGGCTCATTAGAGGTAAGCAGTGGTAGCAGAGTGGAGTTATCTTTGTATTTAGGCTGCAAGTCGACAAGAATAGATTACAAATCGCTTACAAAATTGTTCAGACAAGAGGCACCATGTGTTACGCAGGTGTGGCGCTGATATAGTTTATATAATATGCGGTTTAGTTTTTAAATTACATTATTTCCGGTGCAGAGAAAAACACTCGAGGTGGATGTATAAAGTACATACTGGTGTTAATAAAATATAGCGTATATCCCTCAATTTATCAACAATAAGAATGACAATACATACTTCCGGGTGTAAAGTAATATATCTATACTGTAGTTCCTACACATCCACTGGAGGTAGATTCTGAAAGTAAAATATACACTTCTCACTAGAAATGTATTCATAAAGCATTATTATGGCCACACTATCCTACAATTTAGGATTTTCCACTGAAAAAAGTGTTGGATTCAAGATTCAAAGGTTTTATTCTCATATGCTCAGCAGCTACAGTGTAGAAATGTCAAGGAAATTCTTCTGACCTGAGCTCCTCCAACAATGCAACATATATAATAAAATACAAAATAACAATTAGTGCAAAAAGTTTATATACATGTAATATAATAGAATATGATATTTACAAGAACAGAATATGAAATTAAATAATGTAAATTAAGAAAAAAATTAAACACGGTGTATTGCGTGGATAATAAACCCAATCACAGTGAATGTTCAAAACTAAATTTGATACATTTTTCTTTTTCATCTCACAGTGCACATATTTAAGTAATCATAACACAAAGCTAAAAGCTAATCTGTTTTTCCTTTCTCTTTTCAAGAGTGCTTCAGAGGATGGCTGACAAAACAAAACGTGGAGAAGACCGAGAGGGAGAAGAGGGAGAAGTTGGTCGGTTACTTCATTTCTCAAAAGATACAGGACCTCGTGAAAAGCGGGAAGAAACAGTCGAAGTAAAAATATGAATTAATGGGTGTTTCGAAAATGTTTTCCAATTTGTATTAATGTTCATGTTGTGTGTTATAAAGTTGGGATAGTGGTGGTCTAATGCAGGGGTTCTCAAACTTTTTGTTTATGCGGACCACTATTTATTATCAAGGATTTTCGCGGACCACCTCATATGCAAACCGTAAAAATAAGTACATATATAAATGTAGTGTTAAAACGCCGGTATTTTTTTATAGTTAATTATAGACAATCAAAAGTAAATTGAAGCCTATCTGATACTTTTGTGACCGGTGTCTGTCTGCGTTGTGTATGTTTCTCAAAGAGGACGGCGGACGGTATTTTAATTAGGTCATCCCAAACAATGCCACAAGTGCGCACGGGCGCAGTGCACTCACACAACGGGGCAGACAGCTATACAAAAAACTACCACTATGCTTAGTCCTACTTTAGATACTGTACTGCAAAAAGCAGACGGCGCTGCTTCTCTCTCTCTCTCTATCTCCACTTTCAAAATCTATTTAAATCTCAAAACAAACAAACAAAATTCCCAAAGTTGTCCTGAAATTAACTTATTAAATAAACGAAACGAAAAATATAGCCTACTCAGGGGTGGATCTAGGGTGGCAGGAGATTTTGAGGGGTGGCATCCCCTGGCAGAAGTATATGCTGATTTAATCGCAGTCATATCAATCAATGTTAACTTGGAAAGCCAAAATATTGATATTTTAACTGAATAACAATAGGTGACATAATTGTGGCACATCAGTAAAGCCTTAAATAGAGATATATAAGGTGGCAGACATAATTGAATGCATTTTAACCGAACAATAACTGAATTAGTTTGTTTCACTCTTCGACCAGCAGGGGAACCAAATCTATGCAGACTGCTGCAATAAGTACATTAATTAACTGTCTCATCGATGTTTGTCTGAATTAATATGATAATATTAACAATCATATTATTCCTATCAGCTGTCAATCACTGTTATGATGCGGCGATTACCATCTTGTTCAGCAAAACGCCTCACAAACTGATTAAGATCCAAAGCTTTAGTGCGTCTTGATTCAATGCTGAGTACAGCCAAACTTGACAGCCTCTTCTCTGTCATTGTAGACTGCAAATACCTCGTTCCAGTAAGTCCGGATGCTTCTCGTTTTGCGCCGTCCAGTTCAAATGAAATCGCCGGCAATCATATTTCCACACTCTCGCCAGGGCCGGGGGAGGGGTTACAAGGCTTATGTCTTGTGGTGCATTCACTTGCACTCGGACATTAGAGATTTTCTCTCATAAATGTCCGATGAGCCCAACAACCACTACCCCACTGCCTGATATCATTAGAAAGCTAGGAATCTCCTCTTTCCAACAGTGTATACAACTCAAATGTGTCTTTGGGTCAATGCGACTGATTTCAATAGAGCAAGTCACATGAGGTGGTCCCCGAAAATCCTTGATAATAAAAAGTGGATTTTATTTAGCTTTTTTCCACGGACCACCTGCAGTACCCTCTGGTCTAATGGATAGTGAGGTGGGCTGATGATCGGAAGGGTGTGAGTTCAAATCCCACCTGGGACACCACCACTAGTGTGCCCTTGAGTAAGGCACTTAGCCCTTAGTTACTCCAGGGAGAATGTCCCTGTAATTTGTGATTGTAAGTCGCTTTGGATAAAAGCGTCAGCTAAATGAAATGTAATAATAATAATAAATTATGTTCCTGCTTCTAATCATTTGATGTATGAGTATTTATTTACAGACAATACGATTCTATACATTCTGGTACCTTTCTGGTAAGGTAGGTGCTCTGATCTGAAATGATAGATGTCCATTGAGCTACTGCAATTGGGTGAGAGTGTTTCATCATCATATATGACCAGCTTAACCATCAAGTAATCCCAGCTAAAGTTCTACTCAAGATCTTACCAGTCTGACCAGCTATCCTGACCAGCTAGACCACTGTGACCACCCGTTTTTACCAGCTAAACCAGCTATCCCGACCAGCTAATGGTGACCAGCTAGACCAGGGGTTCTCAAACTTTTTGTTTATGCGGACCACTATTTATTATCAAGGATTTTCGCGGACCACCTCATATGCAAACCGTAAAAATAAGTACATATATAAACGTAGTGTTAAGACGCCGATATTTTTTTATAGTTAATTATATACAATCAAAAGTAAATTGAAGCCTATCTGTCTGCGTTGTGTATGTTTCTCAAAGAGGATGGCGGACGGTATTTTAATGAGGTCATCCGAAACAATGCCACAAGAAAAACGAAACGAAAACTATAGCCTACTCAGGGGTGGATCTAGGGTGGCAGGAGATTTTGAGGGGTGGCATCCCCTGGCAGAAGTATATAATAATACATTACATTTATAAAGCGCTTTTCCTGGTGCTCAAAGCGCATACAAGCAAGTAAAACAGAACAACAACAAAAGTAGAAAGTGCTAAGCTAGGAGGAATAAGGGCAAGGGGTTAGTTGATTAGGAGTTGAAGGCAAGAGTGAAAAGGTGAGTTTTGAGTGATTGTTTGAACGACGTGAGAGTGTTGGCGGATCTGACGTGGCTGGGGAGGGAGTTCCAGAGTGTGGGGGAGGCTGCTGCGAAGGCCCTGAGGGCAGACCTGAGGCGACGGGTGGGGGTGTGTCGTTGGATGAGGTCACAGAGGTAGGGGGGGGGCAAGGTTGTTGAGGGCTTTGAAAGTGAAAAGTAATATTTTAAAGTCAATGCGGTGTTTGATGGGGAGCCAGTGGAGGTCATGGAGGATAGGGGTGATGTGGTCGGAGCGTCGGGTGGAGGTGAGCAAGCGGGCAGCTGAGTTTTGGACATACTGAAGTTTTTTTAGTGTGAATGCAGGTGATCCAAAAAGTATGCTGTTGCAGTAATCCAGTCGGGATGTTATAAAGGCATGGATCAGAGTTTCAGCAGCAGTCGATGAGAGGGAGGGTCTAATGCGGGCGATGTTCTTTAAATGGAAGAATGCGTTTTTTGTGACCTGGTTGACATGAGGGAGGAAAGTGAGGGTGGGGTCAAGGATGATGCCAAGGTTACGGATGTGAGTGGAGGGGTTGACAATGGAGCCATCGATGGTAAGAGAAAAATCTTGGGTTGAGCGGGTAAGTGAGTTTGGGCCAATGATTATAAGTTCCGATTTGTCACAGTTAAGTTTTAGAAAATTGTTTTGCATCCAAATTTTAATGTCAGTGAGTAGGGTTGGGTACCGAGAACCGGTTCCGGTTCCAACATTTCGATTCCAACGCCATCATTTAGAAATGTGAATTTTGGTTCCGCTTTTCGATGCCTGAGGAAATGTTTCTCGCTGCTCTCCGTAGCCTACTGTATGACTGCGGCGGGGCGGGAAATGTAGCGTTGTACCTACACTTCCTACAGCGTAACCTGAGACCAGGGCCCGTCGCACTGGCGTTACCCCTCGATTCCACCGGGTCCGTCTGCGTCGCGTAACGGCTGCGCCGCGGTTTTGCCGCAGACGGACCCGGTGGAATCTAGGGGTGATGTTCGCCTAGGGCGCCAGATCTGTGGAGGGGCTGCGCTGACAGCTCTGGGAGAAAAACTAAATGTTTTGGTGCTCATCCTAATTTTCGGCCTTGATGTAACAACATTCATAATTAAGTAAATGTAATACCCTTTTCATCCCGGTTACAGTTTTCATTTCCCCTACGATGGGCGCTGTAAGTGATGAAAATGGGGGATGTTGGCTTATCTGGCACCCGCAGCTCACAGCCAAAGTGTCGTGAGAGCGTGGGAGCGAGCGAGGGGGAAAGGGAGGGTGCTCCGGTGCAAACGCTGTTGTTATTAGCATCTGGTGCTAGCTGCTCTAACGGAAGAAGAATATGTTTCTACAATGATGTGGAGGGAGAGTCCTCTCCAGACAGACTAACTACAGCTCAGTGAGGTAAAGGACTCTTGAGTGTTTAGATAGTTCACTTTAGTCTAAGTTATCTCAGTGGGTCTCAAACGTTTTGATCACAATTTATGTAAACACATATTTCCAAGGCACTCATAATTATTGGGATAAAACAGGTTTGAAATCATTCCAATGTATACTAAACCAGACATATCGTTTTAAACTGGAGAGATAAAAAAAAAATGCATAACTAAAATAGTAAAATAAGATATGAATGAACAACAAAAATAAAATACGTTGCATGTATTTGTTATTGGCTATGGTAGGTTATTGGTTATGTTCACATACTTATTTAATTATTAAAATGTAAACCGATCTTTTTCTTATGGGTGTTTAGAGTTGTACCCCCTAGATCTAGTCTCTAGTAATTCTGCTTAAAGTGCACCAGATTGTTTTTCTCAACAAGAACTGTTTTTAAATGGGGGGGGGGGGGTTCCTTTAAAAGTTGGACTGTTGTAGCTTCAGTGGTTCTCAGGTTACAGTTACATAGCAGTGAATATAAACAGACTGATTAATGTGAATATTACTGTAAACTAACCTGTGTAAAAGTTTCTCGAATAAATGTAATTTTTTTTGGTGGAAGAAGCATGTATCATTTTTTTACCCTGCCCCTCAAAGAATCGGAATTGAGAACCATTAAGAACCGGAATCGAAAAGTAGAATCGGAATCGTGGAAATTCAAACGATACCCAACCCTATCAGTGAGGCAGGTGCTGAGCTGGGAGTGTGTGGTTGGAGAAATTGATTTTGTTGAGAGGTAGAGCTGTGTGTCATCAGCATAACAGTGGAACTGGAGTTGGTGTTGACGGAGGATTTGTCCAATTGGGAGGATGTAGATGATGAAAAGAAGGGGACCAAGTACAGAACCCTGAGGGACGCCATGATTGACGGGGGCAGTGGGGGATTTGGAGTTGTTAATGGAGATGAATTGATGTCTGTCAGAGAGATAGGATTTAAACCAGGAGAGGGCAGTACCGGTAATGCCAATGGAAGACTGGAGGCGGTTGATGAGGATGGAATGGTTGATCGTGTCAAATGCGGCTGTTAGGTCAAGGAGAATGAGAATAGAGAGGGAACCAGAGTCAGCAGAGAGGAGAATGTCGGTGGTCACCTTGAGTAGGGCAAATTCTGTGCTGTGGCGAGTACGGAAACCAGATTGAAAAGGTTCATGAAGGTTATTGCAGTCCAGATGGGATTTTAGTTGGGAGGCAACAATTCGCTCCAGAATTTTTGACAGGAATGGGAGGTTAGAGATGGGCCGGTAGTTATTGAGGGAATCAGGGTTGAGACCAGGTTTTTTGAGTATGGGAGTGACAGCAGCGAGTTTCAGATCAGGGGGGACGAGTCCAGTGGACAGAGAGGAGTTAATGATTGTGGTGATAAGATGAATGAGTTGGGGGAGGCAGGCCTTGACAAGGGTGGAGGGCATGGGGTCCAGGATGGAAGTTGAGGTATTCATGCCGGTGACTTGGGCAACTATGTCCAGTGAGGTAATTTGTCTGAAGGCTGTAAAAGGGTGGTTGGAAGGAGGAGGGTAGGCAGGTTCCGGAAAAGGATGGGTGGTGGACGAGACGGAGGAGTTGGCTATGTTGCTGTGTATTATTTCAATTTTGCTTTGGAGGAATGAGAGGAAGGATTCACACTTTGAGGTGGTGAAGGATTTGTGTTGCCATAAGTTAGTCTCTCTGCGTTGGTGCGCGGGGCTAATGCTAATGCTAATAATGCTAATAAAATGGTGGCTTCACAAAACCTTTCGGAGTTTTACGGGCCATGGTTTGCAATTCGCCTAGCCGATCAGAAATTGGAACCTTTTCCTCCCCAGGAAAGTATACCACCTCTCTAGCAGGGACTGAAAAGGGGTTAAAAGGTTCCCGAAAAAAAGTTCTAGTTCCAGATCTTTTTGGCTGTCAGTCTGATGAGGGTTTAGTCACCGGGGGCACTGCCAATACTTTTGGGGGTACACATTTCACATAACTGTATTAGGTTAGTTGAAAGCAATAATATTAAGTTGAACCTAATTATTTAAACTTAATATTATTGCTTTCAACTAACCTAATACTGGTATGTGAAATATTTTTGACAAAATACATTTAATCAAAGTCAACGTTTCAGTTTTTTCAGTTTCAACCAGATCAATTAAATAACTGATATAATATAAACATATCTTGTCCCGCATAGGAGGTCTAGCTAAAACGACAAATGGTTGTCTTTATTCTTGACCGAGGGCAAAATTGCTAAAAGAAAATATCTTTACATTACTAATTAATAGCTCAAATGAGGTGTTTTGGTTTGGTGCAATAGTCTTTTTAAAGCTATAGTGTGTATTTTAGTAAAGATGCCATTAGCAAAAACAATCTGGTTCCTCTGACCCAGTGCTCCAGTATTTGCATGATTCCATTTTGCTGGAGTAAAACAACAAATCGTAGCCAATGAGTCACTTCTGGTAAACCTTTCAAAGTAGGCATCTCTGATCCAACATGAATGTGTATTATTTTTCCTCTCTGTGACAGACAGCCATCAGCTCCTGTGTAATCCCTGGGATTTGGGCTGAGCAAAGTGTTGACAGCTAGACAACACAGCCTGCACCAAGCTCTAAAGAATGTGATAAATGATACACATGTAAACTCTGCACACATCCACCATGCAACTCAAGCTCAGAGACACTATTCACAGTTTACTTCAGTAAAAGGTTTCTTCACTTCTTCCCTTTTTGTTGATCTTTCCTAGGCTTTTAATATGGTTGACCACTGTCTCTGTCACGAACTTGGAAACACAAGGTATAGGACTCAAATGCACGACCCGGGAGACAGAGGTAAAGTATGAGAAAGAATACTTCATTCCAAAAAAGGATTTTACAAATAAAGATCGACACTCTTAACGAGGTGAAAAAAGGCTCAAAAGGCACAAAAGAAAATCGCTCACCAAGTGAGGAACAAAACTTACAACATCATTTCAGGAGCATGAATCAGGCTTGAGACAGGATAAGTAATCGCTGGTACGTGGAGACAGGACAAGACGAAGTGACACAAGACAAAGGAAGGCTGGGGAATTTAAACAAAAGGTGCACAGGCACAGGTGGAAACAATCAGGGGCGGGGTTGACGCTGATGAGAGCGGGAGACACACACAAGGATAGGGAGTGAAGGGACATGGAATGAAACACAAAAGGTGAGTACCAAAATAGACAGGAAGTGGGAGACAAGACAACAAATGATTAAACAAAAACATGAAACATGACTGAACTCAACACTTTTGACGGGACACAACAGTCTCCTCCTTGACAAGCTCTATTCTAGTGGTTTTGATCCAAATGCTCTCCTCTGGTTTAATTCTTATCTGCATAATAGAAGTCAGTGTGTGGTCTTCCAGGGTTCTCAGTCGGAATATTTAACTGTTGAAAGGGGTGTTCCACAAGGGTCCACCATGGGACCACTTCTTTTTTAAATTTGTATTGACGACTTCCATCAAATATTTTCAGATTGTCAGGTTCATTTGTATGCGGACGACTGTTATTTACACTTCAAACTCTTTTATGTTACAAATCCAGAATGCTCTACAGTTCAATTTCAACTTGGTTCAATACTGGTTTCATAGTAACAAACTTGTACTGAATATGAAGAAGTCCTGCAACATAGTGTTTGGCAAGGGGCACAGTCACTGATATTCCTTTGACCTTCATATTACTTTGACGATGGGTCAGCCCTTGTGAAAGTTGGTTCGTTCAAATATCTTGGACTTTGGATTGACCCTTAACTCTCATTTAAGCCCCACATTGGTTGTATTCTAAAAAGAACATAATGGGTGTCTGAGTTCACTTTATCGCTCAATTAACTGTTAAAATTGAAGTCAGAAAAATTATAATTTCTCCGTTTATATTACCCATTATTGATTATGCTGACATTGTTTATCAGAACACCTCTGACACTTATCTTGAGCCCATTAATGTTGTTTATAACTGGCTGTGTACATTTGTTCTGAGGTGTCCATACAGAACTCATCACTGTTCCATGTGTGAATCACTTAATTGGCTGCAGCCTCAATCTAGAAGACAATTTCATTGGATAAGGTTTATCTTTAAATGTGTTCACTTAAGTTGTCCCTCTTATTTGAAAGAGCTTTCGGTTCGATTTAGATCTTCATATCCACTGAGACATGCAACATCCCTTTTTCTTTGTCCCAAGTATTTTCAAAGAAGTCTGACGCAGGTCATTTGAGTTCAAAGCTCCTTTTGATCGGAATAATCTTCCTCTTTCTCTAAGATCCATTACCTCTTCCCACTGCTTCAGGACATCTTTATATTAACATCTCAAATCACCTTGTTTATGCTTTTAGTTTGAGCTTTAAAACTTTATCGTCTGCTCATTGTAATTTTTGTTGTTGTCATTTGTCAGTTTTTATTGTCGAGGGCTGGAGGTGGGCGGGGGGTGAGCGAGCTGTCTGTTTGTGTAACCGTAGTGTATGTTATGTTATCTTATTCAGTTTTGTCTGTATTTGTGTATATAGTATATGTAATGTTATGCAACTGTTTTATAATTTGTGTATTTATGTTTTAGGACCCCCTCGAAAATGAGTTGCGACATCTCAAGGGGCTATCCTTCAATACATAAATACATTAACAAATTCTCACTTGCATGGTCATTTTCTATTGTATATTTGCGTCGTATTTTAGTAGCTTATACCTTACAATTACAATTTAGCGTACAATGAATGACAATGTGTTTTTTGCTTAAGGTGGATATTTGTGAAACTCCTGTTAAGGCGTAGTTAAAATCAATGCTTTTTTTTTTACACTTTTGTAAAGGTAGAATGCATATTTCCACACCAGAGCTTCCTGATCATCACACACTCTTCTGAATGCCTGTGCAGCTTTGCTTGGACCAGCATGTGTGCATGTGTTGCTCGTGTTGAGTGACACGGGTCAGGTGTGGGTTGTCCAGGCTGTAATGTGTTTGTGTGATAGGGGGAAGGGGGAGGGGGCTGAGGGAAACAAGGTCATTCCTGTGTTGATATGGCAGTCTCAATCTCCCCTCTGGGACCTGCTGGCAGTTGGGCATTTATACATACTGACTTGGATTACTCAGTAATGAACTCTTAGGGGCCCACAAGAATTACACCAGCAGCTCAGTTGCAATTCTGGTTTGATGCTACTATGACTGATACATTTAGCAGAAAAACGTCAAAATGTCTACATCTTTGATAGAAATTAATATATTGTATTGCGTTGTTCATTGCACCCTTTATTCTGAAGCTGGAATCAGTGTAAAACTAAGGACAAAACAATAAGATGAGCTGAAACGTACAAATCCAAAACTCCCAACAAGACATTTTCCACTTTCATAGATTTGAGAAATATGATATCGTCACACTATGCAATACATTGAACAACGTTCAGTAGCCAAAAAAACAAAAGATCATACATTTTTCGATTCTATTGTATCATATCAGACCTGGAAAGCAACCAGCTGCTGTTTCTATGTAGACGGTGAAAAGACCAAAACAGGAGCAGCTAGTTTAGTCCAGACCGTGGATGAAAAGATGTGTAGGATCATACACAGAAAAACTGAACCGTTGACTTTAATTAAATGTTTTATGTCAGCAGATTTCGCACAACTGTATTAGGTAAGTTAAAGGCAATAATATTAAATTGAACCCTATATATATTATTTAAACTTTATATTATTGCTTTTAACTACAGTGATGCGAAATCTGTTGACATAATACATTTAATTAAAGTTAATGTTTCAGTTGTTTCAGTGTTGAAGGAACTAAAGGTGAGTGAACATTAGAAACCAAACCAAGTCATTTGCGCCGCCGGAGCAAATTTGAGTCTCTCCGCGTCTTTACATTGACTTAACATGTTATCGTGACGCGCCCAAAAATCGCATTGCGTCCAGTGTGAATGCACCATTACGCAGCGTCCACACGGCGGCGTGCGTTGAAGCTTGCCGGCGGGCGTGTCTGAAACTCGACCAACAACCAATCACCTGAATCTCCCGACCCCGACCCAGACACACAAGCACGCGGTTTTATTGGCTAGAGCTTGTACTGGCATATGATTTGATTGGCTGACGCTTCCGCCGAAG
The DNA here is from genome assembly GCA_943591055.1 of Gobionotothen gibberifrons. Classification (NCBI taxonomy): domain Eukaryota; kingdom Metazoa; phylum Chordata; class Actinopteri; order Perciformes; family Nototheniidae; genus Gobionotothen; species Gobionotothen gibberifrons. Next base: position 173,571 of record CALSBZ010046797.1, read on the forward strand.
CTTCAAAAGTTGAACATTGCTCAACTTTTGAAGCGAGCTACGCGAGCAAAGAGAAGCAACGCTCCCACAATGCAGTTCGGCAAAGCAAATGCTTCTGAAGCGTTGAGGCTTCAACACACGCCGC
>CALSBZ010046797.1:188694-204492 GCA_943591055.1 Gobionotothen gibberifrons
ACACACACACACACACACATACACACACACACACACACACACACACACACACACACACACACACACTTCATTGACAGATAGCTTTTACTGTGCAGCATCTCTTCAGTGTTGTAACTTCTTTGAACATCAATGTGCTCTCTCCCCAGTCCAGCCTTCTCTCTAGCCCAGCTCCAGCTGAAGCACCTGTATTGATTCCTGCCTCAGTCAATTCAGCTGCAGCCTTTCATGGGCTCCCCTAAACGACTGTCTTTTTCCATTTTTCTCTAACATGTCCATTTTTTACCACCCATTTTTTGTCATCTGCACAAATTTCCTGCACTCACCAAAGACGCCTCGCTCCCCACCTCTGCTCTCACACTCTTCACATTTTGTCCATTTTAGTTGTACTGTGATGGAAAATCAATGCCATTCACTTTGTTGTTGTTATTTGCAGTAGCTCATGTGTTGTCAGACTTGTCCACATATAAAAGAGCCTTGTGCAGAATGTTCTGTCTGGCTTTTAATACCCTCTCACCCATCAATAAATAAACCACATCTTGCAAACATGTACAGTTTCACACTGTCCAATGGAAAATCACAATTAGTCCCTTTATTTAATCATATTGCCATATGGTGCATACTCCTTGTAGTGTCTTTGTAACCACTAATGCGTATTGATCTGTGCTTTTTGAGGCCTACTATAACAATATCTGTCCTGCAATCTAAAAATAGAACTCTTTAGATAATAGTTGAAACACACTCTGATGTTTTCTACCCACAAACAAGAAATACAAAAATGTATGCATTTGAATACTGCAGGTCAAAACATCTCATTCTCTGTTTTTAACATATTTGTAGTATGAAAACATCACTAAGGGCTTTTTATACAGACAGACAATGTATAACAAATGAATGTAATGGTTAGTGTTTACATTGTATTCTAATTCTAATTGCAAAGTTTCACATATAAGGTCTTTTTGTTTGTCTTTAAACACATCCAGGTCCACAATAATAATACATTAATAATACATTTCATTGATATAGCGCTTCTCATCTGCCAAATCTCGAAGCGCTTACAAGACAGTAAAACTTTGTGTTCTCGGTTCACGTTTGTCACTTGTGTATTTTACCCTGCTGTTTTATAGAATTCACAAAAAAAGACAATGTTAATGAACTGCATCGACTTTCTTTTAAAGATTTCAACTGTATGTGAACAATTCATTTTAAAACAGCTCTTGGGAGTCAAATGTTCTCACTGAGGATGCCCTCCTATAAAGAAAAAAAACCATGTTTAATGAAATAAAAACCTGGTGGTGTTGGTTGAACAAAGATGTTTAAATGAACTGAGAATAAAGCGATGCCAGGTAGTGATGTTACGTTGGCGAACGATCCGATTCTTTTGAGCGGCTCTTTGGTACGAACGAAGGGAACTGAGTCGTACTTAGTGAGAGCCGTTCTTTTTATCGTTGGTTCACTGCCTGCTATAAATCCACCCGCCTTTACGGGAACTTGCTTTCCTGAATGCAAATGTTCCGTATGATGGCATAACGCGTGCTGCTTGAGTAGTCGTTTGGCTGCCTGAGAGATGTAGCAAGTTATACATGTTTCTGTGAGTAAAAGTAGATGTCTGGCGATACAGTCAATCATTATCCGGGTGATTATTTCGCAGATAAACCTATTAACCCCGCCCCCTTAAAAAAAGAACGGCTCTTTCCAACGGCTCTTTCCAACGGCTCTCGCAAAGGAACGGAGCCATAAGATCCGGCTCCCTTCAAAGAGCCGTAATTCCCATCACTAGTGCAATGCTCCATAAGTTATGATTCAGCTTTGGCTTTGTGTCAATTGTCTTAACATAAGTGCTACCTTGTTATAGTCACATCACACTCATAACTGGCCCAATAAGTAGACACCTTAGAGTTTGTGCAAACACTTTATTTGAGCAGATACACTATTTAATTTGGTATTTTACATTTAAACGTACACCAAGAATGAACTGAGGTGGATACAAAGCATAACAGTTGCTTACCTAAACTCATGGTACGGGCCTCTACAGTAGATATAATAGACAGCTCCTTTCATACTGATGTAACTATAGTACTGTTCATACCTCTTGATCCATCCTCTACCATGCTGCATATGTTTTTAGTTTGGCATCTGAGTAGGCTGTCTAAGAAAAAAAAAAGAGTCCATTCAGAGATAAGAGAACACTCCTCTTTCTCTCTGTCAACATGTAAGTCTTAAGTGAAGCCGAGTGCTAGCTGGGATTCCTGTCTGGTATCCTGTCTGACATGAAAGGCTGCTCGCTGGGACTGAGGAAGAGCTCAGAGAGAAGTATTCCCGCTGGACCCTCCGGCAGATGGAACAAGAACACCTTGAAGGATGGGAGTGTCGCCGAGCCCCAGCGCTCACTTTCTCCCCCGCAGATAAAACGTAACGCAGGGCTGTCTCAAATCTCCGGCAATCTGCGGATGTGAGCGACGCGGAGAGAGCACCTGGCTCTTCAAGGGAAACAGCCGTTTGAGATGTGACAGAACGCCTTGTCAGATAGAATCACTGTAATGGAGAGATAATCCCACAGTCATCACTCAGAAAGGCATGTCTGCAGGGCATCTTGGAGGAATAACCAGATATGCTTGGCAACATTTGGATGGTATATGTCGCTGAAGCTGCTGTGTTTATCACAAACTGAGATTAAACTGAGTGATTCTGAGAGGAATGTGGACAAGGAGAACTACGACTTTGAATGTTGGTTTTAGTAATGAGAGTCTCAGAAGGTATAAATGTAGATCAATGAGCCCGATTCTGCTCAAACTCTTGGCTGGTGGAAATAAGTACCTGAGTAAAACAGCATTGGTCCTTGTAGGCCTGTCAGGTGAAGGCGACACAGACAGGAGTTAGATATGTGCCTTTTGTCTGTTGTCACTCAGAGAGTTTTGCTGCTCAGCCACCTTCCCTGATCTGTCACTCAGTCCTCTGACAGCTGGTAAGCCACCCTCCCCATCCTTCCCCCTTTCACTTCTCCACCCTCCAAGTCCCTCCCAGTCTTCCTTCCCAATCCAGCGAGCTGATCGGGGGTCTCATTTTCATGTGGCAGGTGGCCCCCGTCAGTGTGACAGCGCCCTGTCGGCCTGTCTCATTAGAAACAGCCAGTTTGGTCTGAGAAGCAGCAGGGGAGGCGAGTGGCGTTCAGCTCTCCCAACGCGCTCAGCTAACACCGGTCAACCAGATCATCATCTGGCCTGATCTAACACACACACTGATCAGCAGTCCCAGCTCCAGCTGATACATGTACACACACACAGATATGCAATATATTTCAGCATTGTCCCAGCCTCAGTGCCCTTCCATTACAGTCACTTCATGGGCTTGAGGGTTTATAGAAAATCCAACAGAACTGAGTTAATACAAAGCTCATTTAAAAGCAATGCTGCTTTGACTTTAGAAATATTGCTTCTACTCTTTTTTCACCTTTCAAATGTGTGTGTGTTCAAACAGCATATGCTTATATTTATCAGCATCACAATTATGAATGGCTTTAGAAATATGTGTTGAATTAAGAACGTTTACTCGCCCTCCTCGCAGCAGGTGTATGGTTTTGTACCTGTCATTTTGAATGTGTGTGCTATAGTGATTCTAATCTGTCCCACAGTGTGTCAGTCACACAGATCTTCAGCGAACAGGTCTGTGTGATTGTATCCCACTCATCTCCTCTCAGGGGATGACTCTTGGTAGAGGGAAACAAAGGTGTTTACTTCTTAAACCTGCATATCAAATGGCCTTGAAGGACAACAAAAAACTTTTAAAAAACTGAACATCAGAGAGCAATGATTCCCACTCCTTTATTGTTTGTCCTTGAGTGTTAATTGTGCGATGTAGAGAGACATCCATTAGGCAGGCTAGCGTTTGATGTTTTTTGATGCGAGACCTAGATGTGAGACGGTGAATAGTTACATTCTAATTGCAAGAGGAATTTGTATCGTTATAATTTGGGGAGGCTTTGTATTCCTCCCTTTTAATGAATGTAACATGGTTATCTAGGATAGGAAGGAGCGGAGATTTTGTGAGTTTATAATGAACTGTGAAAGGCTTTTGAATATGTATGAGGATGTGAGACCCTAGGCAAGATGTACACAAGCTCCCCTGATGGGTGTGAAGTTGATCACATCATTTCCTTCCAAAGAGCAAGCCTCATTTGGTACCGAGTTGAATCCAGAGCTCATTGTAACGTGGCACAGCTTTGTAAGAAGTGGAGCACGAGGAAGAGTTGCGCATGATGGGAGGACTTCAGTGCATTTCACTTCTGTTGTTAACAGTGCTAACTGTTAATGCTGTAAGGGAATGTCAATCACAGTCCACCTTTACCATCTCTGTGTTAGTCATGTATTTATAAAGTTCAAAGGTTTGCCTGTAGGGATACAGTCAGGGAGAGGAACGTATGATGTTTACTCCTTTGTATATTTACCCCACTAAATCATGTACTTTGAGCATTGATACATTTTCGAACAGCTGTCCGTTCATTGAGACAGTTGTAGTGTTTTGGTACAAAGACAATAATTACAATTTCAGCAAAAAGTGGCATTTGTGTAGTTGGAATGAATAAAACAATAAGAATGATCTGAACATAAATCAGAACATAAATGGATGAAGCAGAGCAGCACTACAGCTTAAAGAAAGGTGTGTTACAAGAGCATAAGATGGAAAATCTTAAAAGTTATTTTTTACTTCTCACCTCTCTTGTTTAGTTTTAGGATTAGGTACATAATTGTGTTTAGGCTTGGGTTCTGGTTCAGGTTATAGTTTTGAGCTGGACTAAAGGGTTACATTCTACTAACATACATCTATGTTGTGTGTGTGAATGGCAGATGTATGTGAGTGCCCTTTAAAGCACGTCACTTGACCCGGGTCTCTTTATCTGCCTTAAACACTGACACTGACCTGACATGGCGGCGGCCGCTGAGCGTCCTAAGTGATGACCCTTCAACCTGGAACATTTCCTGTGACGGCTCCCAGGAGAATGATTTGAATGTTAGGTGCACCTTCCAATCCTGGCAGTGTATAAAAATGTAATCAGAGCGCTATCACCTCCCCAGCAGAGAGAGGGCTTGACTCTATGCAGCGGGCGATGGGGCTGGCCTCATTTCCCCTGCCAGCAGGTGTCCTCTCCTGATATAATAGGCTTTACATGTGTAATTAACACATGGCACTGCTGCCTGCGCTGGCCATAGCCTTAGCCCTGCTCCTGTCACCATGACTTTCTTTCTTTTTCTTTTTCTCCATGTATTTCTTTTCCTCTTCAGTATGAAACATAATAGAGACTGGGCTAAATCACGTTGTGGTGAAAGTAGGTGCAGGAGACAAAGACAACACCTTGACGAAGAAAGCCCAGCCTTTGGTAAAGTAGGAATGAAGCAGTGGTGAATGGAAGATGCAGTGTGGAAGGACACGGATGAAGTTAACAGCTTGCTGTGTGGGCCGGCTAATGCCTTAAAACCCCCCTCTCATGAAACCTGTAATTACCAGGGCTCCGTTAATCAAGAAAGAAACAGAGGAGAAGCAGTGGGCTAATTGGGGCCGACGTGCTCTGTAATTAGAGTAATAGTCACACATTGGAATTTTATGAATGAATGACTTTGCCAGGTTTTTATGCAGGGCTTCATTACATTGGACAGAGCTACCAGCATTATTTTCATGCATCTATATAAAGGAGACAATATGTTTCTGGTCATTTTTTTTGCACAAACAGCAGATTTTCACTCCAGGCCTCCCGACTAGGCCAGTGTTAATTATGTCTGTGGTCGAGATGGGGGGAGGGTATGGGGAGGGAAGTCCAATTATTTTTCTCTCCTTCCCTTTTTTGCCCCAAACCTTTTTTCACCAATGTGCTGCTAGTTGTCAGGGCGAGGAGTAGAATTATCTGTTTGTGGGGCTTGATGTACAGCGTGTGCAAGGAATTTATTTTTTGGTTTATCAGCATTATCATTAACACACTCCCGAGACTATTTATGATTTGACTACTGCACAATGAGCTCAACTGATAAGAAATATTGCTGTTTGTGGCCTGTATGCAACTCCCTATCTGTGACTACCGGAGAGGGTTGTTGACCTCAGTGAAGAAAGAGCTGGTGCACCTCTCCCCAGTTCGGATACTTCACTGTCAAGGGGGGAAAGGCCACAGCAGTGATTTATGGAAGCCATCTGAGGATGCAGATTCAATACCTGTGGCTGATATCTTCTCCTTGGAATCGCCTCTAATTACCTCATTTGTCATAGTGTGTGCACCGCAACACCATCCTCACTTCAAAAGGGTGCCCGGTGGATCGAGGTCCTTCCTGTCCTCTCCTGTCATGGACTAAGATAGGAGTCATAATCTCAATGACATTGAGCCATTGATCTCCACTGACTTGCTGACTGTAGAATAAGGACCATGTAACGAATAGAGTTCACAAAATAATGACTCAGTTACACATTGCAATAGGCGGTAAAAAACAACACAATCATGGTAATTTTCATGCGGTTTACATCCATATTAGGAAATATCACTCAATCAAAAATGTTGATCCAATACCATTCATGTTCAATGTAGGAATACTTGTCCCCTCTCATAAATTAGCAAGGTGGAAATTAAAAGAGTTGAGTTCAGAGAAAGGAATGTAGTGAGTTTTTTTTAATATATGTATTTTGTGGGCCTTTTTTGAGATATAGAGTGAAAGGGTGAGATGGAGGGGAGGACAATGTTCAGCCGGCACAGGATTTGAACCGGCTTAAAAGACAACAGTCACTGCATAAGGGCTACCAGCTCTAACCACTGAGCAGCCCAGCATGTTGTAAGTTTGAGTTTCACGGTGTCCTCTAACAGTCCTGCAGCATTCCCCTCCTTTAACCTGATCAATGTATCCCTAACCTAAAGCAAGTGTTCTAGTTGCCTATAGTCAGTGGCGAGACGTCAGGGCCCTCTAGGCCCTCTCTGAGGGCATATAGATATTCTAGAAAAATTATATTTTAAAACGTATTTTTTAAATATATATATTTTTTAATATATTTTTCATTAGTTTTACCAAAATAACTTCATTTAATTGTATTTAAAATAACATTTCCAAATAAATAAATCCTTCGAATCTGCCTATTCAGTTTCTGTTGGAATGTGAAGGGTTACATTAAACAAACTCGTCTCTGCCATAGACTGTATCTCTGCGAGTCACTGTGAAGAGAGGAGCTGATTGGTGGTCCTGCTATGAATTCACAGAGGGCCCGCTATAGTAACTGAACGAGAGAGTAATGTCAAATGACAGTACAATTGACCAATCATATCTTCTCTCTAAATGGGTGGGCTTTATTATCGCTGACTTTATGACAAGTTCGGGCGGTCAGAGGGCCTAAGTATAAAAGTCACGGCTCACCACTGCCTATACTTCAGCATACCATACAAATGTAGTTTTGGTGACAGGCATAAATATCACCTAAGCATCACCACACTGTGTTTGCTATGCAGAGCAGAAAGCAACAATTGTACAAATGTTGGCAATGAAAATAATCTGGGGACAAGCAAATTACTCATGTGAGAAGGTGATTCACACATGGGCGTGATTTCCACTGGGGACAGGGGGGGCATGTAACGCAAGCCGTCATGTGTGTGTGGCACGAGCGCATTTTGCTTGAGTGAGCGAGCGAGAGAGAGAGAGACACGGGGATTGCTGTTGTTAGCATCTGGTGCTAGCTCAGAGCAAACGAATATAAGGAGCCTGTCTCCTGTCAGACTGAGAGCTCTGATAACTACAGCTCAGTGAGGTAAAGGACTCTAAGTGATTAGATAGTTAACTTAGTCTAAGTTATCTATGTAGGTCTCAAACGGTTTGGTCAGCATTTATGTAAACACATATATCCAATGCACACCTCTATCTATTTAATATAGTTGTAAAAAATAAGGTAAGAAATCATTCCAATGTGTACTGACAATAACAAAACAACTGTTTAAAGGGGAGTGATTATTAAAATATGCATAAATAAAAAGAAAGAATGCTAACTAGGTAACATAAGATAAGATGAAGATAGGAGAGAGGAGTTTAAAATTAAAATAAGCAAGTTTAAATTATTTGTTATTGTTTGTGATCACATTCTAAAGACGTTTTGATTATTGAAATATATAAAGTTCTCTTTCATATGAGTGTTTAGAGCTGTATCCATAAATCTCCCCTAGAGGATGCGAGGTCCACCCACAAATAAAACAGGTTGACATGGATTTCATACTAGATACATTTGCACAATCATTATATACACTACACATTTTTCTTGGATTTCTTAACACCATATTTGTAGAAAGGCAGGAAATGGGATTCAAACCGAGAACATTTTTCATTGCGATGGACCCACAGACCCCCTGTTTTGTGTCCCCCCCACTTCTCAACCAAAGTTACACCCTTGGATTCACAGATATATTCCCAAAGTGTGCAGTGTGTTTCCCCTTGTCCGTCCTCACTGTAGGTTGTAAGGAGCATTCCCCTAAGCTGTGTTTTAATGTGGAGCCTCCTCTCTGGATCAAGGACATCTTCAAAGCCTGTGTAATGACACAGTGTACACACCTCTGCTTCCTGTCGCTCTGTGGCCAGCAAAACAACAGGGATCTCTGTCCACATCCGCCTCCGGAGCCCTCATCACCCAGCACATCCAGTAATGGACAGGGCAACTCAACATGCCCCAGCCTTCAGACCCCCTCCTATTCTCCCACAATCCCCTCTGTCTCACCCTGTTTTCTGTTTCGTCTCCATGCTCTCAGCAGTCAACATCCTCCATCAGGCTCGGACTATTATGACTTTCATCTTTGCCTAGTAATTTACTGGAGTGGTTGCACTATTTACACGTAGCTAGCTAGTGTTTTACTTCTTATGGACGAGCTGGACTCCTTATGAATCTGAGTGCTGTTGTATATTTGTGGTTATAGAACAGGACTTTGTCGGTCTATGCACTCTGCTGTTGGTTTAGCGGTACACTTATCAGTGCCACCTGCTCTTGGAGTAGCCTCTTAATTATCAGATCAAAGGCAGTGAAAAGGTGCTAAGTGGTTAGGAGTTGCAGCAGCACGCTGCTGGCCTTTGATCTGCTCGGTCCCAGCCACCCCAGCAGCAGCCTGCCTTAAATTAAATATGGACAGACATCTCTCTTAGAGTACAGCCCTCTTCCCCTCATAAGCTGCAGCATTTTTTTGTACAATGCATTCTGTTTGATGTGAGTGACTGCTCAGCCTGACAATGGATGGCAGTGTGCTTACGAAGGAGTGGCTGGCTAATCGAGGGCCGGAGCTTCCTGCTGTGTTACCTGGAAAGGTCTCAGCTCTCTCTAGACCAATGGAGCAGACTGTTTAGCGTTGTCTATAATAAGACTCTGTGTTTGATGTATTATTTGTGTGCTGATTTATCTGTTAGGGTAAACACCAGACCCTGTGCCTCCTGGGCTGCAGACGCTGAACGTTGGCTCCTGTACTTGTGCTCCGGATCGGTCTGGTCTGGCCCCGGACTGTCACGCCACTTCTGTCTTGCATTAGACCAGAGACTGTTTACGAGTGCGGCGGGCAAACTTAGCTGAAACAGTCGAGGTCTTGTGTCACCAGATGTTTTATAGGGCAGGCGGCCCGGAGGAGGCAGGCAGTAAGCAAGCAGGCAGAGGGGGGCCGACGCGGGCTGGGCGGCAGTCAGGTGCTCTGGGTGCCCTTTTATGGGCCAGTCCACTAATGAAAGTGGGGTTCTGGGACCACTGTGGAACTTCAGAGGCCACTCAACCCCACCAGACCCCCACCTCCATCTACACAGGAATGTCATAAAGCTTTAAAAGACCCCCCTACCTTTCATTATTTACTTCCGCCTCCCCTTTCACTCTGCTGTCCCATCTAATGATTAATTGTTTTCTATTTGTTGTCATGTGATTAGGTGGCTGCTGAGATGTCGTCTTCACTTCAGTGGGGTACCACAAGATGGGAACAATAAGTAATTATTAGACATATGAAGAGTAAAGGCTCCTACACACCAATCTGACACCAAAGAACCCGTCCCGACGGACCTGACGGTTGTGTCGCCTCACGTCTACTGCGTCTTGGCCAACAGTCGCACTGGAACACACCGCAAAGACTTCAGCCGACGGCCAAGTAGCACGTACGAACTGCGCATGCGTGAGTTGCAATAACTCTCCGAAAACTGTCCGCTCCTCGCAGCAGTGGCGAGCAGCAACGAACCTCGCAACGAGCCTCGCAACGAGCCTCGCAACGAGCCTCGCAACGAGCCTTGCAACGAGCCTTTCAATGTCCCGACCAATAAGTGCACACTGGGCTCACAGGGAGGGGGGGGGGGGGGGGGGGCTACAACAAGCCATGTAGGACAGAGAGTGAATACACATACTATACAGAGATGCTGTATGAGAAACCAATGTGAGTTTGGAAAATTGCACAATTTAAATCTATTCTAGTAGACCTCAACAATGGAATTATGATCAGTAGAAATGGCCATGCCATGGGACCTTTAAGCTGTTTCCACAGGATCCTGAGCCCGGATCCTGTGTCCTGCATCCTGAGTCCTGGATCCTGAGTCCTGAGTCCTGGATCCTGAGTCCTGAGTCCTGAGTCCTGGATCCTGTGTCCTGGATTTCGAGTCGTGGCTGAACCTATCACTGTGGTCCTGCCTGACTCTCATCATACTACTTCTCTGATGGCTCCCACAGGATTGTTGACATCCTCCTGGATTCATCTTCTTAGATAGAATGGGAGGGATGAACCCCTCTTTAATGGTCACACATGCAGAGCACAGAGCACACAGTGACATGTGTTCTCTGCTTTTAACCCATCCTAGCACCAGGAGTCTAGCACTAGGAGCAGTGGGCAGCTAGTGGGCAGCTAGTGTACAGCGCCCGGGGAGCAATGGGAGTGAGGGGGGAAGGGGGATGTCCGGTGCCTTGCTCAGGGGCACCATGGCAGGGCAGGAGGTGAACTGGGACCTCTCCAAGTAGCAGTCCACACTCCACATTTTAGGTCTGATCGGGGACTTGAACCGGCGACCCTACAGCTCCCAGTCCAAGCCCCTACTGACTGAGCCTCTGCCGGACGATCTCTGCATTTGACCCATCCTAGTGTTAGGAGCAGTGAGCAGCCATTAGGTCGGCGCTCTGGGAGCAGTGTAGGGACAGCACCTTGCTCAGGGGCACCTCGTTCCGAGACTCGAACCGGTAACCTTCCGGTTCCCAGGCCGAGTCCCTACGGACTGAGCCACCACCGCCCTATTATTATATTAATAAGCATGTGTCTTATTATAGACACATGCATTTCCAAACATTTTGACTACCTATGTTGTAAATGTATTATCTTTTCAATTTACACACGGCATCTATTGCACGTCTGTCCGTCCTGGCAGAGGGATCCCTCCTCTGGAAGTTTTTCCTTGTACGATGTGAGGGTCTAAGGTCAGAGGGTGTCGTATTGTCATACTGATATTCTGTACAAACTGTGATGTCCACTGAGACAAATGTAAGTAAGTTGAAATGGAATCTAGCTTCGATACAACCAATATTAATATCTAGGCCGTCTCCGATACCGAACTCCGGTGCTGATAAGGCTCCGGTGAACGGCCGTCCAATCTTTTTAGGACTTGAAAACCCCCCAGAATCTACACGCAAGATCAACGTAATCTGCTTAGGGGGGCGTTTACAACGTGGCCTCTAACACCACGCTGCCCGTCGTATCACTTATTTCAGGCAGTAAAGCGTCGGTCACCGACCGCCAGGATAGCAAAACGGTGTGTTTGGTGTAGTAGGTGTTGGTGGGCTGGTAGAACCCCAGAGCAGTATCAAAACTGCCCCTGGAGGAGAATCCCTCTGTAATGAGAGACAGAGACATTATATCAATCAAAACAATGCAAATGTAATATCAAACATTAATGTCACAGCAGTGATATTATCACATCAGCAGAGCATATGTCATATTTCAACATTCATCAAAGCCACCTCAACCACAGTAACCAATGTGAAACTATAGTTTAACCTTAGCAGAGTTTCTATTCCCCTTAAACAATTTAAATCCAAATTATCAACTAATGTCAGCCTTTTCCAAGGAAGGGTGTTCTTACCTCACTCTAAGACCAAGCAGATACCTTCAGAGACCACGAGAGAGACCAGGAGTTTTGGGTCGAAGTGTACAAAGTACAAACCGGTTTATTAAGGTTTTAACAAAAATTGAGGATTAAAAAGAATCCTTAAAAAAGAATAAAGACACCAAGTCAAAATACAATAGCAACAGGTTTGACACAAGTCAAATCCTAAAGCGGGTCTAAAAGAGCCCAAGCCCAGGCTCAGGGCCAAATAAAAGCCAAAAAGACCCATTTCTTCTTCTCCATTCTTCTTTATAGTCTTCTTCCTCCTCCCTCTCTGCATCAGGTGGTCTCCCCATTTCTCTCTTTCAGTCAGAAGGAGGTCACAACTGTTCAACTTTTAATTATTGAACATTAAAAAATGTAAGGTTTAAAAATTAAACAAATACAAACTTATTGTACTGATATGTAATTTTAAAGAGAGGGATTATGAACATTTTTCATGAAAGCAGAACACATTGTCAATGTCATGACTTTAGAATCAAATAATTTTCTTTAAACATTTCAATTTCAAATATGCAAACTTTAAACTTTAATTCATTAAAGGTAGGGTAGGTAAGTTTGAGAAACCGGCTCGAGATACACTTGTTGTTATATTCCATGGAATGCTCTTAACATCCCGATAGCAATGAATATCTTAAGTGCTTTGACAACAAATCCATAAAAAAAATGTCAAGCCGTAGTACTGTAAAAAGCACGACCAATCATCTGAGCCGGCCCGGCTAAAATAACTGGATGGCCTACCTGCCTGTCAGCCTTCCATCTGTGCACAAACTTATCTCGTGCCCTCATTGGTCATGTGCACGTTCGTGTGCGTTGGAGGAGGGGCTCTGTAAGGAAGTGGCAGATTTTCTCCGGTCGTGTATTTTCAAATTCTAGCGCACTCAAGCTGGTTTCTCAAACTTACATAGCCCACCTTTAACAGAGACTTCATTTATTAACAGAGACAAATAAGGGCAGCTTGTCTCTACGATTCGCTGGCCAAGGAAGTTGATTTGAATCTGTGCGTAGGTCGCCTGCATCCTGTGCCTCATTGTCTTCATACCCACTGTAAGCGCTCTCAAGGTGTCAAAAACCACAAGCGACTTTTCTGAATGGTAGCTGGAACTTTTACGCTTTTATTGCACCATCTAGAATGTTTAGTGTGTATAGGTCAAAAGTTCAGAATGTTCTGTCTAGTTTCACATGCCTGGTTTCATATGCCTGAAACCACAAGAAGAAATACATCCTTTCCATTCACAGACAATTTAGCATATTTTTATCAATGGTAAGCTTAATAGAGGTGAGGCAAAGGTCAGGTCTGACACGGCCACTTACACAGCAGCACTGTCAACCAAGTGAATGTGATTGGTTTGATAGAGCCTGTCAAATGGAGATCTGTTGAACACTGGTCACATATGGAACAGATGAAAGGAGTGTTTCTGTGATGTTGACACTTCAAGGAACCTATTGGTGTAAAGTTGCCACAGAAGAGACCTTACCACACACTCTTTCTCTGCCATTTTGCTTTTAGCTATCAATCTACTCATCCAAAATTCATCAAAAAATTCATCAACTAGACTTTAAGCTGGCATCTGTCACCTCAATGGAGACCAATGACTTGGCAAACATTCTAAATACAATTCAAAAACAATTATTTTGGCCAATATTGAGATGTCATTGTCTTCAGAAACATCATGCATCTCTAAAGAAGATGTATGTATTTTGACCAAGAACCGGACATATAAATGTGTAGGCTTCGAGTAAAAAATGCTCTTGTCTATGTTTAAGAAACAACTAATTTTAGTTTTTTATTTAGTCAGGTCACCAGATACATGACTGCATGAGTCTAAGGCAAGCACAAGTCTTGAGACTCAGGTCCACACCTCTGGTTGTAGCCATACTGGAAAAGCAGACTCTGTTAGAGAGAATGTGAGACCCCTGTCAGACTTGATTGTTTTGGTAAGACGAAAGTTGGATTCAGTCAATCCATCTACTACCAATCTTCAGTTCAATCCCCACTTCCTGCTGACCCACCGTTCCCAGCTTCCTCTCCGGCCCCTCCCTCCCTCTCCCAGTGTTTTGGAGCAGCTTTGAACTCCAGCATGTCTCCCATGCCTCCTTGCTCCCACACATTTCAGACCCATGCATCACGGAAGCTTAACTTGAATGTAAATCATCAGTTTGAGAAATACATCCTCTGCCAGGTGCATACACTTAGCCAGTGCTGCCCTACTGGTGTTGAGGAAAAGAGGGCAAGTGGTGAGAGAGGGAGAGGGAGAGGGAGAGAGAGAGATTGTATAAGTGTGCATATGTGTATTTGTCCCCCTTCCTCATGGGAGCACAGTTACTGCGATCTACCCCGGCAGGCATTTGCAGGATATGACTGTATCACACCCTAATCTCTGCTTGCACGTTTTAGCCACAGTTCAACAGGCATGAGTGGAAGATGATGGTGAAAACAACAACAGGGAAAACACGGGGGGAAAGAGGGGGGGGGGGGGGGCTATGTGATGGGTAGCTGTGTGGAATAATGTCCCTGTGTTTTTTTGGACTGTTGACGTGTTAAACAACAGGGAGCCAGGCGGTGCCGGTAGAGAGAGGCTGGGGGAGGTTGTGGGGGAGGTTGTGGGGGAGCTTGCGTTGGGATAGCAGCTGATTCAGAGAAAAGGGTAAAGATGGGGACAGGAGGATGAAAATAAATAATACAAATAACACAGTAAGCTCTACAGGGTTGAGTTCATTGGCCTGCATTCACAACACATAATCAAACATAGTAAGTATAGTGTAAAGAGTTAATAGAGTTAATTATTTTCCGTGTACCACAGTTACACAGTCTGGAATTCTTTACCTAATGTTCTGTCCTTAATTTGGTGATTTGTCATTAATAAGTAGCATTTTTACAAAGGGTCAAGGTTTGTGGATGCAAACAGATATACATAAAGCTATGTTTCTTTACCTTGCATTATAATGACTTTGAGGCGTTTCAGGCGCTCTTTAAGTTGTATTTACTGAACCCCTCTAACCAGATACTGTCCATGGCTGCTAAAAGGGAGGACTTCGATTAAAAGGTTTTACATTTTACATGTTTTATTACTATTTACCTGTAACAGAAACATTTGATCAGTGACACCTAAGTATCAAAATATAAAAGTAATGCAGCCTGATGACTTTCCATAGCTTTTGGATTCACTGCATTAAACTGGAAAGAAATATCAATAGGGTGTTTTTTTTACTTAAAACAGAACAACAACATCTTAGAAAGAAACCAAGATATTTAGTATCAAAAATGTGTGTTCTGCGTATTTTATTTCTTTCTTTAAGCATATTCATTAAGCATATGCTATGGGATTAGTTTTGTGTCATAAAGATAAAGCAACACTTTCTCAGAATCAAGCAAAACTAAGAGTTTAAGAGGAAAAAAAACGGAGTCAAGCAAAATTAATTTAATTTAAAAAATAAAACTATAAGTTTCCTCATTTTTTGTTTTCGATTTTGACACAAACGTCCCAGGTGGGCGGGACTTTCAGGGGTGCGTCCCCATTGGCTACTCAGTTTTTGAGTGACAGCCCACTACACCACATATCATACAGTGCAACTCATGCAGCAAACTCCGGAGTCCACTCGGCCACGTTAGTGTAGGTGTCTCCTGGGGAGTTTCATGAACAAATATTTTAAAGGTGAGGTGTCATGCTATTCCAGTTATTACCCGTCCCCTTGT
>CALSBZ010046797.1:209492-228823 GCA_943591055.1 Gobionotothen gibberifrons
GTACCGAACCGTGACCCCCAAACCGAGGTATGAACCGAACCGTGACTTCTGTGAACCGTTACACCCCTATTGTGTATAGAAAGTGTGTAGTTGTATTTCTTGCGCTACCTAACATCCATGAAGGCATCATGACAGAGGGAGGGCTGTCACTCAAGGTTCCAAACTACTCTTTGGTAAGCCCCGCCCCCCGAAGCAATATCAGGGTCAAAAGTCTGAAAGCGGAAAAAAAAATTATCTGAAAGTGAAAAACGATCTGAAGGCGAAAAAAAGATTGAAACCTGAAAAAAAAAGATTTGAAACTGAAAAAATAATTGTTTTGAATCTGAAAACGTAAAATCTGAAACTGAAAAAAACAAGTATTCAAATATCAAAATATGTATAAAAGTGAAATATGAAAATAAATATTTTATTCAAAAAAACATTGTATTTTTCAAAGTTCAGGATGAAAACTTTCAAATAAATTGTATTTTTTTTGAATGATCAAAACTTATGACCCTGAAATAGCTCCATAGAAGAGCTGCAGCGAGAGCAAAAGTCTGATCATTGAGAAAGAAGAAACAAGAACTGAAAACAAAAAGATATGTTAAAACAAAGAAAAAAGACTTATAGTTTACATGATTACACAAATGATTTGTTTGCAACTTATAGTTTTATTTTTAACATTTATTTTATTTTGCTTGACTCCGTTTTTTTCTTCTTTTAAACTCATAGTTTTGCTTTATTCTGAGAAAGTGTTGCTTTATCTTTATGATACAAAACTATTCCCATATTATTCAGCAGAGGTGGGAGTAAGTCCTACATGTGCAAGTCATGAGCAAGTCTCAAGTCTTGACCTACAAGTATCAAGCAAGTCCCAAGTCCCTGTGGTGAGAGTCAAGCAAGTCAAGTCAAGTCATTGCTCAGGTCAAGCAAGTCAAGTCAAGTCATACGGAATTCTGATGAATAAGCCCAGTTTCCGCATTTAAATCAGTTATAAGACAGTGGTTATGAAAATGGATTCAACCCACACTATGATCTTCATTACATACACAGTTAATCATTTGAAATCTAATTTAGACCGATGACAATCATATTAGATTCATATTAACCCTAGAACTGCAGACAATATAGCTAGGACTCAATCAGTCTGTTCAGAAAGGCAGAATTCCAGGTAAGAAAATCATATTTATATATATATAAATCACATTTGCCATTACACATATTTAATTTAAATGTCTGTTAACACTAGAACCGCCAACAGCGTCAGCACCTACATAGATATCATTTTCAAATCATTTCATTTGTTCCTCTTCATCATTTCCTTATAAACTAAGTAGGACGATTTAAAACTCACTTAATTGGGTTAATTTAGAAATTGCTTCAGTTTATCATCATAACAGATCAAAAAGTTCAGATTCATTTTACAATAAATCAATGAATGATGCACTTCTACAAACAACAACAACATAATTAAAACATTTAACCTCTTAAACCCGAAGGTCCCCCCAGTGGACCCCCCCACAGTTTTTTTTCGAGACTATGTCTCAGGGCTCCTTAACATTTATGAAACTATTAATGTTCCATACCCTTTTAAAGGTAAGAAACTCCGCTAACTGAATATATGAAAAATGCTAAAAAAAACACAAGAGTAATACCAAGCCTTTGAATTAGCATTGAGCTAGCAAAATGCTAACTAATGCTAACGGACTTTTACACAGAACTCACGGTAGAAATGCCCTTATTACTATCTTAACTGCACAAACAAGATATACGATTTAAAGCTGAGACTCCACAGATTCCAGACATGTAATGTCATTACTGTACGACCCCGAATTGCGGAGCTATCAGCCAGAAAAGAGAACGTAAACAACATCCGGTTTCAAAAATATTACAATAATTACGTCTTACCTTTTTTATTTGTGATCAAAAGTTGTGTTCACCGGAATAAAAACGCCGCTCAAGGTTAATCCAATGTCTTTGTGTCACGTAGAATTTGTTACTGATAATCCATCATCATATTTATGGCAATATACTGGGTATAAAGTTTTGCAGTCCAGGCTTGCACTTTCAGATATGCTTCGTTTGCTTCTCTATTACACCCGCTATGGTAATGTTTACGTGGATTTGGGAACTGCCCCTCGATTCTATTGGATCTGATGGTTAAGAAAAAGGTGTAAATCACACGAATCGTCCAATGGGTTCCAGAGATATGGTCCTGCGCAAAGTATAAAGAATGCCAGCCAGCCTGTACTTTGCGCAGCTGACTTCACTTATTGTTTACTACGTGAAAGGAAGCAGGAATTCCAGCAGGACCCAGAGCGCACGGAGCACGGAGCACGGAGCACGGAGCAGACAGCAGATACTAGAGCAGATTACAATATTAGCGTTTAGGACTTTTTCTGTATTTTGACTTTTGTCAAATAATGGCTCACAGGAAAGAGATGCTTAGTACTTTACTGGCAATGGAAATTGTGACTAATGTTGACAGCGATGCAGATATGTTAGCTGTTGATTCTGACGACGAGGATCTCCTCCATTTTGTATGTTTTATTTTTATTTTATTATAATTTTTTTGTATTATTATTTTTTTTTACAACAGTTGTATTTGGATGGAATGATTACCTATAGTGGAAATTCAAAGTAATAAAATGATTTTTACAGTGAAAAAGGTCAAATGGAACCGACGGTTCCCAAATTACCCAGAGGTGAGTCCGCCTGGACTTTATTTTTCTAAATCTCTCTAAAAAATTTCACTTGTTTTGCATCAATCTTGATACAGGGTACTTATTCTATGTTATAGTTCGGATTCCTAAAGCTTTTAGTCTACTAACCCATCATGCAAGGGTGGTTTTCACTATAAGTAAAGGTTTATTTTTATTTTTTATTAGAATTTACATGTTTTTACTATGTTCCATCTGAATTTACTTTAAAATAAAAATACATATATTGATTCTGACACTTCTACATCCAACTCACAGATGTAACCTTGCTTTGAGAAAAATAATTATTAATTTACCCCTTTTAGAAGTGAAGATAAGTAATTTGTTGTGTTAGTGGCATTTTCGAGCCTGAAACCTGAAAAACAGGCTCAGGGCTTAAGAGGTCAAACAAACTACTAAAAGTAGATGAACTACATTATTCAAAAGTGTACAGTAACTTCTGATATTAACACAGGGGAAATAAACGAGGCATCTATTTTCCTCTCTCTCTCTCTCTCTGGCTGCAGTCGAATAGTTTGAAAATCAGCTCCTAAGTTCTAACCCTATCGTCTATTCCTTGACCTCTGAGTGAAACGTCACGGGGTTAAGGGATAGTGGATAGGAGAATTCAAAAGGATTTAGGAGAAGAGACTGCAGTACTTTAGAGAATCCGACTGCACTTTCACTATCCGACGTGTTTATGATGCGCCAGCGGACGTCCTTTTGTGCGTCTGCTGCTGTGGGGAAACCATGGAAACCACAGTTTTCTATACAGCGGACTACAACATGGATGTTTAATAAGAACGAGGGACTACTGTAAACTCATCTAGAGACTCTGCACCGTGCTCTGATGCTGTTATTTTATGCTTTATGAACATGGACAACAGAGAAACATATTCTTCATGACCAAAGTTGGAATTGAAATAAAAAAGGAAAGTGAAACTTATGCTCGTCACCCTCTCCCTCCGGTCCACATTAATACAAATGATCCCAATACGTATGATTGTATGAAAAGATCTTAAAATAAATACAAATGTATTTATTATAAACGTTAGTCCTTAACATCTATCACTGTGTATATCACCATTCAAACATCTTTTAAAAGTTGAACAAAACCCACACAGCTCTGTGAAATGTTGACTTTATTTGATAATATTTCTCTTTTTGATTATAATACTGATGAACGTTCAAAACAAAGCACTTTGGCAACTTACCACATACGTTTTAAAAAGCTTAATAAGCACCGTAACTTTCATGATATAATTTCTCCGTCATAATCGTTTGTTTCCGTGAACGGCCGACTGTTGTGTGACGGCAAATGCTGCGGCTGCAAGGCATTGTGGGGCAGTATTTTCTCCTCTCCTTTCGGTGAGGGAGGTCCAGTGGTTCCTAAGCTAAAGGAGGTTATAAAGGAAGTTTGAAACCTCCTTTCCTATCATGTAGACGAATTCGAACGGCACTTATCATGGCTGCTACTGAGGTACTTCCGGGTCATTTCACTCCGTTAGGAAGGTTCCTAAGCTAAATTGACTATTCGACTGTAACCTCTCTCTCCTGACAGCCCGTCAGTATCAGGGTTAGTAAAAATGAACCCCTTGGCGGTTCTCAAGTTCATTTACCGTTTTGTCTTCTCTTTGCAATGCTTAATCGATTTGAAACCAAGTCTAACGTAGCTTAAACTTAACGTTAGCTTTCTAGCTAATACAACACATGTACGCACCTTTCTCTGTGGGTTTTTTTGTAGTGACGAATGAAGTTGGATGTTGTGGTGGTCGTGTCACTGATCTTTATGCTGCAGACCCTGCATACCGCTGTTCTCTTCTTATTACCGTCATCGACAAAATAATCCTTGAATCCAAACTTCACTATTTTTGGAGTAACGCTAGCCGCTGCCATGTTAACTGACACTCCTGCGTTCTAGTGGGTTGCCAGGTTTGCACGCATGGCGCTATAAGCACCCAATCACATTTCGAAAAAACTAAACGTAATATCTCACGTCGGGGTACTTCCAGGATCCCTGAAGACGCAGCACTGAATCACCATGGTCACTAACCAATCCGTAACATTAACCCGATGAGTTCCATGCATGTGCGCAAATAAGCTACTTCTTGCCACCGCTTTCGTTTTGCGGCATTGTTGAACTGATTTCCTCGCTACATTTGCCTACATGGGAATCAGATTTTCCTGACCACAGTTACAGCAATTTCATGTGTTTTGGCAAAAGACACTTTTTACCGCCACGCTACATTTTGATCCTCATGGTCTTCTGATGATACTGACCAAGTCGGGAGTCAATCAGATGAAAACTGTAAGAGCCTTTAGTTCAAATACGGGCCCTGACAATAACAGACCCACAACTTTCACTATGGAACTTCCCACACCTCTTAAGGCTTGCTTATCTGAGCAAATTTCAGAGAGATCGGAATAATCTGTGAGGAGGAAAACTTTAACTCCAAAAGTTGTTACTCTCAGTTGTAGATGAGTGACTATGATCATGCAGATATCTTCAGGCGCGGACTCTGATCATCCATGAGAGATTTGGACATTTTAGGAGTATATACGGTCGGGTTACAGCAACTTCCTGTGTCTTGGCGTAAGATTTTTCTTTTCAATGCCACGTCGAGATCATTCAAAGTTGACAAAAAAAGTGTGGATTTGATTATCCAGGTCTTCGGATGGTACTGGCCACATTATGAGTCGATCCGATTAAAACTGTAGGAGGAGATAGTTTTGGTACTGGCCCTGAAAAGGGCAAAAATTGCCAAAAAGATGGCCGACTTCCTGTTGGGTTGCCTCCGACTGACTTTTTTGTGCGTCGCATCATGCTACATATGTCTACAAAATGTCAGACTTGTAGGTGAAAGCACAACGCGACGCTGTTTGTTAGCATTTTGTAGGGGGCGCTATTGAGCCATTTTGATTGCGCCAATTATGAAAACCCCAAAATCACCAGACCTGTCAAGTGTGCAAAAAATCTCCATCTTTTGAGAATGCTTAAGCCCTCAAAAAGGAAATTCATTTGGGAGAAAAAAATGTATTGCATAAATAATTAATAGGAAAACAATAGTATTTGATCCGGCTCTGTCGAGCTCAGTCCCTTATATATATATATATATATATATATATATATATATATATATATATATATATTATATATCACTAGCTTGAAGCTACCAGGCTAAATAAGGCTAACAAGCCGGCTAACCTGCGGTCATGTTGCTCCCAATGAAGAAACCGTCACTCCATGTTTACGTTTCTTGAGGTAAATTAACTTGAAAATGTGCAACATTTAAAATAAATGATTACTGTTATTGAGAAAATTCTACACAAACTGAATATTTTTTTTCCCATTTAAAAATATATATAATTGAAGTACATTTCCAAACACTTGATCAAATCGTTAACCTGTTAAGCCCGACAGACCCCGGTACCGGGGCCCTCCCGCAACATCTTGCAGGAAACAGTGTCTAAGGGCATGTTCATTTAATAAACTATGAATGTTTTATATCCATGTAACGGGAAGAAAGTCATCTAACTGATCATTTAAAAAAAAAAAAAAAAAACACAATGCTAACGCTGAGCCTCTGAATTAGCAACGAGCGAAAAATGCTAACAGATGACTGCACCGAAATTCACTCACAAAACCTTATTATTTATCTTTTCTGCACATCCAACCCATCGTTCCACATCGTGAGATGACACAGAATTGATGGGTACAGACATTATCACTCAATGATACAAACTCGCGGAGATAATAACAAGAACAGACATCAAAACATGTGGCGCTAGGTAGCTAAAAACGCTAACATGGCTCACCTGTGTCATAGTCTGGTCAAAAGTGGTCTTCAATGGCATTAAAACGATAAAAACGCTGCTGAAGTTAATCCATAGGTTAATCCAATGTGTCTGTGTCCCTTTGAAATGATTTCTGATAATCCATAAGCAATAAACCTGCTTTTCCGTTTCTGGAAGTCAGAGCTAGAAATATTTTCACTCTGATGCAAAACTGCGTGCGCGAAGCCCCCACCTTTTTGTTTTAGCATGTGTGTGAGCGGGGAGATTCCCCTTTGATTATTTTGGCTCTAACGGTCAAAAAGAGATGTCAATCACCAAAATCGACCAATGGGTTCCAGAGAAACGGTAAAACCCCCATTTCCACCCAAATCCAAGTTTTCTTTGCTAAACCTCTCTAAAAAGGTCAAATGTCACTTGTTTTGCATCAATCTTGATACAGGGTACTTATTATATGTTGTACTTTGGATTCCAAGGGTAGTTTTCACTATAAGTAAAAAAGAATTTTTGGACGGACACTATAATTTACAGTTTTTTACTATGTTCAATCTGAATTTTTTTTTTTAAATAAAAAATATCTATATTGATTCTGACTTTTCTACATCCAACTCACAGGTTTAACATTACTTTGAGAAAAAAGATCATTAATTTAAGGCTCAGGGCTAAACAGGTTAATCATCAAAGCTGAATTTAAATTTAACATGACTTAAGTTACAATTTTTTTTTTTTGTGTAACTTGGTTATGCTTTTAATAAATTACCATGACAAAGCTAGACTACATGTGTTGGTAGCTAGTCAGTGTTCCTACTGTGACGCCTCTACCACTGCTTTAGGAGAAATCGGTGGGAGTAAATGAGCGTTCCACCGCAGAGCGCTGGTGGGCAAAAGCAACAGTCTAATCACAGTAAATACATGCTAGCAATACAGCGGAGGGCATTGAGGGCTATCATGCCCCACAGATTGATTTTATCAACATAAGCGGGGGTCGACCCAAACTCTAAGGAAGAATTTAGTTCTGGGTTTACGAATGTTAAACGGGATTAAAGCGAGCCATTACATCAATGACTGAACAGTTTTGAGATAACGTGAGCTAGCTAACCAATTAAACTAACAACACTGACCAAAGCAGTGTTTTCCTGTAACTGTACAGGAAGCCCTAGGACAAAACGTATTTAAACGCCAAATTAAAGACACATATCAATTCCAGTTATTCCCTACAGATATGAATCTGTGGTTGGCCGACATTAAATGCTGCGTCAATAAACGATCCAAGTGTCAGTTGTAACTTGAAGTCAGTAATAGCAATGGAGGCATGTGGTGCAGTGGGTTTAGCGTTGGTGTTCGGATCAGGGGGTCACAGGTTCAAACCCCACTGCAGTCAGCATGTTGTTGTGTCCCTGGGCAAGACACTTCACCCCAAATTGCTCCTGTGGGGATTGCCCACAGTATTGAGTATGTAAGTTGCTTTGGATAAAAGCGTCTAACAAGTGACTTGTAATGTAATGTAATAATTCATACAGTCTGATGTAATTACAGCAGAACAGAGGGAATATTTTCAGTTTACCAAAACAAGTGAAGTGAGAACATTGTTCGTAATTTACAGGTTATATATCGGCTCGGTAATGCATGTTACGCTAAAAACTGCGATTCTGTGATTTTATGAGGAAATCTGTGAAAAGATAAACTGCCACCAGTGTTGGGCAAGTTACTTCCAAAATGTAATACAGCACATATGACTTATTACTGTCTTTTTTAAGTAATAAGTTACATTACAATATTACTGTCTCTGAAATGAGTTACACTACTTTTATATTACTTTTGAGTTACTTTCACCAAAATAACTGCAAAATAATGGCTAGGTATTTTAAATGCTAAAATGTAGTTTAGTGCAGCAACTGTGTAGGCCCTTACGGCTACTAACAACTTTAATTACACGGCTTGGTTGAATACTCAATTCTGATTGGTCAATTTAAAACATGTGACACGTTGTTGATACAGTAGTACAGACTGCTGTCAGTGTTAGAAATTAAAATCAATGTTTTATGGCATAATTTAGTTTAAACATGCCATCATTTGAAACTTATGTCAGAGACTCCATTGGTCTCATTTATCCTAAACTTGTCTCCTGGACGCGAGAATAACGATTAAGCTAACATCAGGGACTATAAAGACCGTTGCTAAGGAGGATAAAGAAAGAGAAAGGAAAAGAGGTTAAAAGAAGGAGCGCTGGACAGCAGATACAGTACATGAACAGAAGAATGCAGAGAGGAAGTGAACACTAACAGGAACACGGTATGGGCTTTGCAGTGTTTAAGGACTTGTTAGTGGATCAGAAACTGTAAACAGATTTGGACAGTGCTGCCGTTGTTGTTGTCGCAGTTCAACAACTGTTTTTTGTTAGCGGAAGAAATACAATGATTTTAAGTCAATACAATAATTTCAATTAATATTGGGATTCGATTCCTTAGTTTGTGTGCTAGTGCTATTGAAGCTCGCTCATGAACGGGGGGCGGGGGGGCTTGGTGGGGGGGTGCTAGTGGAGCACGCTCATGAACTGTTCGCTGGAGCCTCGCAGCGGAGTTACTGCGGAGCGCATAAAGCAAGTTAATCGATCGCAGATGGCGTCGTGCTCGCGGACGGATAAAAAAGATTAAACCTAAATGGGTCGCGAAATATAGCTGGGCGGCCCGCCCAAGTAAAGTCTATGTGTGGGATACCCTGATTTGGGGTTGAAATGTGTTGTAACGTGCGTTGTAACGGGTATTATATTACCCACTAGGGGTGTAACGGTATCCGTATTCGTCCCGTACGTCACCAATGACATCAGCTCGTTTCCCCCTATACACAGTCATATATATGTCATATCGGATGGTAGACCCACGGCCCTATCAGAAACGTTGCTATCAGAATCAATGCCCGACGTGTTTTGGACGTAATACAGTCTTTGTTTACATTAGCAAGCATCGCTAACACTCAGAGCTAAACTGTACTGGAGAGAGCATGTGTAAGAAGCAGGGTATAAAAAGGTTCTCACCTTGTAAGGCTCTCACCGCAAGAGAAAAAGCATTTGAGCTCAAAATTGTTTCAGAAATAATCCTTGATGTGGTTTTGAACATGATTTGGCCTTTCATCACCGCAGCATCTGGACAGTATCTGCCGGGTCCCACATGAGCAGGCATAAGCCCAGTCCCCTCTTTTTTCTTTTTTTTCAAATATTTGAATTCTAGTAATGATAAGTCAGGATTCTACACAGTGGATCCTGATTGAATGGCCAATGACTTGCTTTCCAATCAGGTTTCTTTTGGGTATTCTTTTCTAAATACTGAACCATGAATAATGAATCACTCTGCCAAACACCTCTGAGGCAGACTGAAATCTGTTTAAGGGACTGTTGCAGTGGTTGGTTGAATAACAGCCTAAATTCACAATGACAATGAGGTTGAGCCATCTTCTGCATTTAAGTTATGGTTGAATTCACTTTTGATTGCTGGATGAAAATACAATATAATGTGACCTATTATTTTTCACCATCATGAAAAGATGTGTAGTTGTATACAACGAAGCCATACATTTCCAGGAGAACATATGAGGAGCAACACTCAAATTGTGTTCATGTTGTTTAAGAAAGCTGCTGTGGATCAAGTTTGTGTACAGACCATTAAACAACTGCTTTAAATAAATGGTATTGTCTGTGCATCTTCTCCGAAAGCACAGGATAAGCTTTCTTTCTTTGAGTTCCTGCATATCTTCCATCCTCCGATCTCCTTTCCAAACTAGCTCTGACCATTTCTCCCTCCTTCCTTCTTCCCATCTCTCGCCCCAGCACTGGCCTGTGTCTTTGTGCTCAGGGTGGGGGGGTGGGTCATTCATGCGAGAGCAGTCGGAGTGCTTGTGGTCATTATCAGAGCAAAGTTTCAACGTTGCTGCACCAATTAGTTTTGACCCAGAAGGGAAAGTCTGTAGACTGGGGACAGACATCGCTCCATCCACAGAAGATTGAGAAGGACACACACCCAGACATACACAAATGCAACATCACTTCCATTTGTGTTGCAGGAGTGTACAGCGCTGTCGCAGCATCTCTCCCTCTCTTGCCCCATATTCTGATTATCCGTATTTCCATCTCAACAGAAGTTTTCTGCTCAGGTGCCTCCAGACAGACAGGGCCTGTCTTCAGTGACAACCTTCATATCAATCTGGGAGTGAGTATAGGAGGGAGCACCTTCACAGGCACTGGAATCAGATGTATCGAGGACACAATAATGAACCTATAGGGTGAATGGCTAATAAAATGTTACTTTTTTCTGCTTTTGTCAGTGTGAAGTGCATCTCCATAAAATGTTAAATATACCCAGGGGTTAAATTGGGATTTGACATGTGGGGGGGCTGTGTTTTTTTGGGGGTGGGGATGCGGGCTATATATGAGGCCCAATCCTAAAGCAACTGCTCCTGTATCAGATGCACTATTTCAGGGGTGCCCAACCAGTCGATCGCGATCGACCGGTCGATCGCTGGGAGATTCCCAGTCGATCGCGAGATGTGTCTAAAAATAGAACAACAATATTCTGTTGTATCGTTAATGTCCTATAACATAATATTCCTGTGCCAGAATAATGCACTTGAACGCATCAAAGCTTTGTGATTGGCTGGCGGGACCCCATGTGTCGGGGTGTGGCTAGTGGGCAGTGGGCACAGTTAGCTGACGTTGTCCGCAGTCCGTGTAACAGCCAGGAGTGACAGTCCGCACACACACAAGACCGCAATTATGGCAGATGCAAAACAACAAAAAAGCCCAAAATATATAATATTCACTCCGAGTGGGAGGATGATTATTTTTGTATCTATTCCAATTCAAAGTCCATCTGTCTCATCTGCAATGCGAGCGTGGCTTTACCGAAGAAGGGTAATTTAGGAGCGGCATTTCAAAACAGTGCACAAACGCTCCCTCCTAATTCTGCCCTACGCTCCCAAAAAGTGAGGGACCTGAAAGGACAGATAAATGCACAGCAGTCCATTTTCACCAGGCCCAACAACAAGAGCAAGGCTGCTACCATAGCATCTTATCGTGTCAGTCACGTTCTTGCGAAACACATGAAGTCTTTCAAAGACGGCGAAGTTGTGAAAGAAGGATTCCTGGAGGCTTCCGACGCGCTTTTTGGGGACAGTAAAAATAACAGTAGCATTTCAACAGGTTTTTGATATAATAAAAACTCAAGTTAGATACCGTTATTAATCAGCTGTAAGTGTTAGTTTGTTTGAACTTATTCATTATAATTATTGTACAAAATGGTAAGAATGCAAACTTAAATTGATTATAGTCTATTATCAATTGAGGATAAGAAACTAGTGTTGCTTGCATCCTATTTTAAAGGCATTTCTTTTTATACTAGAATGCAACAAAAAGGGTTTGATTCTATTAATTTTGTCTTTTTTATTGCACTTTGGCAGCAGATTCCTGTGTAGCTTCAGGTCTGAGTTGTCTTATTAGTAAGCCTAATTTATACTTTTGTAGCAACACTATTTTTATATGATGGCAAAGAAAGGGTTCAGTCTTTTTTTCCTGTGTCATATGTGGCAGCACTGTTCAATGTTTCTTGAAAACATTACCCACTGTAGTATGTGATGTGTGAATAACCTCCAACTCTGTATCAACAACACTGTTGTGTAACTTCAGTTAAATACTTGTATGTGTGTAGATTAGAAAGAGGTAAGATAAAGGATCTGCAGTATTTTATGAAGTATTAATCGTACAAAGGCCAGTTGTATACAAGTAGAAGTGTGTATTTACCTGGTAGTAGGCTGTCACTAATGGCTACGCCTCTCTGTTTGGACTGGTAGATCTCGGCAGACTGGCAACTTTAAAAGTAGCTCTCGGTTCAAAAAAGGTTGGGCACCCCTGCACTATTTGATGCCACCAATTGAGAAAGTAAACATAGAAAGAATGTCAAATAGACCGTCTTTTTATTAGTATTATTTAACTGGAATGAATTTACATTTGAAATTACGTTTACGTTTACGTTTGTGCTTTCAGATTTTAATTTAATTTTTTGATTGATCCCGCTGCTGGCAGGGAACTGCTGCGCGCAGTTCCCTCGCCCCTCCCCCCTCCGAGGGAACTCAGCCACACGTCAATCATTTTGAGTATTTGTTTTAGTAACTTTAAGTGACAATTTAATTAAAAAACATAAACAGTATTTGCTTTTATAATGTAATGAACAGTTTAATCTCCACTGTACATCCGGGTCTCTGATTTGATTTAGTTCCAATAAATCGTAATATTGTAACCTTTTTTTGGAGGGGAGCCACAGGGGGGTCCCTGGTCAGTGTTACGGGGGCACTGGCCCCTGTTTCCCCCCCTAGCACCGCCCCTGCATAGCATGGTGTAGGAAACGGGCGCTCTGCACGGAGGAACCGCAGCAGAAGCCTCATCTCAATACCCCTCCGACTCCTCTCTTCCCCTCCTCCGGGACTTGACCCGGAAATCGATCAAGACACGCCATGTTGAAGGACGTCCCAATAGCTGAAATGCACACGGAGGAGTCGAGGAGGGGTGAGGGAGGAGGGGTGCGGGAGGAGACGAAAGGGAGGATACACGCAAGCAGACTACGCGGAAGTGTTTTCACTACTCGCGTATAAAAGCCCCGCCCCCACCTTCACAGCTGGTCCATTTCAACAGAGGAAAACCGACAACTGGAAGATGAGTGGAAAAGCGTCACATACATGTATACATGCTCACAGCTCCGTGGGAATTATTATGTGCAATTCATTTCTAAAAGGCTTTCACCATACTATCATTATATTTGTACTTAAATGTAGGCTACATTTTACACCAAAACGGAACACAAAAGCAGGACCAACCATCATACATTGCATTCCTTGACTAACAAGAGAAAGATTCATTCATTTAAATAAATATTTAACCACAAATGGGCCGGTTCTAAGGGGTTATTCAGTTAAGCCCGATGAGAGGGGATACAGCTGTGCACATGTCATCATTAACAGACGTCGTTTAAAAGTGACGTTTGAGTGAACGAGGACATCCCAATTAATACCTGAGGACTCCTCTGTCCTCGCGTCACCTCCTCGTGTCTCTCGCTCGCATCTTACGGAGGCGGAGCTAAGACGCAAGGAAAGGAGGCGAGTGAGGGAAAGGAGGAGTCGAGGAGGGGTATTGAGATGAGGCTAGAGTCTCACGATCGGAGCAGAGACACACGTTCACTGACACTGCCGACAAACTATAGCTGGTCGCAGAGATCTGCTATTCTAAAAATAAAGTCAACAATATCGACCACTGGCTGGTGTCTTTCTCTTAGTTTAAGAAACGCTTGATTTGATCAAAAGTTAGTCAAACAAAAAAACGTTATATGGTAGTCGAACGTAAAAGCAGAATATCAGAGCAATTCATGTTAAGAAACCTGTCAGCGTATTACCTATTTTTCTCCACACTTTTTCCCGGATTCACCTGTCACTCTGCTTGCTGTCTGTGTGGTCGCCGATCAGCAAAGTAGATTTGAAGAAAATAAAGAAAGGGGAACCCCGCGAAAAATTTGAAGAGTGCAAGTCATCGTCGCGTCATCTTATGTTCCCTACAGCTAGAAAGAGTGTTTTATTGATTTTTCGAATTATTAAGAACCTTAAATATATAGAAAGAAAAGTTTTAACAAGTATACCTTTCTTGTGTAAACGTATGATATAGGAATGCTGCATACATTGTTAAAAATATGCGAGGGTGATGACGTCAGAGCATTTTCTTATGTGCCGGGGCTTAGCCGGACAGCCCCGGCCCAATTTAACCCCTATAAGCGCAGCAAACACATTGAAGGTGCGATCTCACATGAACTTCTGAATGTCTTTGACCGTGGACAAATGCAGCTCATCACACTGATAGACACTTACCAAAATAATTTCCTGTTAAACTTTTGCAGCGGCTGGCCCTAGGCTCAGGAATACTTTGCCCCTCCATGTGAGGTCGGCCCAGACCCTGTTTTTTTTTTAATCAACACCTAAAACTCATTTTTTCTCTCTGGCTTATGTTTAATATTATTCGAACATAGGAATAGTAGATAGGATATATGTTGTGCCTCTCTTCCTCTGTTTCTGGCTTTTCTTTTCATACCCTTGTTTCTCATATAAGAGAAGAAAAACTATAAAAAAGAGTTGACATATGTGTCTCTTCACTTGTACACTTGAGGGGTCAGAATTCATATGGTGAGGGATTCCACGAGCGGTATGCGCCGGCCCGTGCCTTCACCTTGGACTTCTAAATAGAACTGCTCGGGTCTTGATAGATTGAGTGGGGAGGTTCAGGAGATCTTTCTTGAGGGTTATGAAGAATAACTTTTATCCAATGACCTTTTCCCTCCCTGTCTGTGTCTGTGTATTCTCTTGTTCCGATTAACGCAGCCAAATCTTTTTTTCCTTCTTGTTTTGTATCTATATCTACGCCGGGTTCCGGAGTCAAGGCTGATCATCTTGCTGTAGTCCTGTGTTCTTGATCCTCTATCCTGTGCTCTGGATTAAGTCGTGGACTTCGGGTTGTGGCTGAACCTGTCTCTGCGGTCCTGCCTGGGTCTCGTCATGCTGCTTCCCTGATGGCTTCCACAGGATGGTAGCTGACATCTTCGTGGATTCATCTTCTTATTACAGACACACACATTTCCTAACATTCGGTCTATATGCTGTAAAATGTATTATCTCTTTGATTTACACACCGCATTTATTGCACGTCTGTCCGTCCTGGGAGAGGGATCCCTCCTCTGTTGCTCTCCCTGAGGTTTCTCCCATTTTTTCCCCTTTAAACTGTGGGTTTTCTCCGGAAGTTTTTCCTTGTACGATGTGAGGGTCTAAGGCAGGGATCGGCAACCCGCGGCCCTCGAGCCGCATGCGGCCCTTTAAGCCCTCTGCTCTGGCTCCCTTGAGCTTAGACAAAAATAAGAAGGAAATAAAATAAAAGTATTTGTAGGACTATTTATATTTTCTTGCACGGTTGAAAATGTTTCGTATCTTGTATTTTGAGGTGATACTGTGACACATAAATAAAAAACAAAACGGTTTTAATTAGGTCAACTAAAATATGCGTCACATCCTGCTACGGTCCCGCGCTAGCGCCTTTTCTTGCAGGCGAATAACCGATGAGCGAAGTCGCGAACTATGGATAAATCAAAGAAAAGTACCGGAGGAACACAGGATTTCATTCTGCGTGGACAGAGTTATATGCTTTCACAGCAAACGATGCTGGTTTACCGCTATGTTTGATATGTAGAGAGAAGTTGTCAAAGGTGCTGCAGCCTTTACATATCGAGGAACAACACGGGAGAGGAAGACAGCTGACGATCTTCAGTCATAATTCAATGGGGTATGTAATTTATTTCAGAAAACACTTTTTGTTATATTCCATGGAATGCTCTTAACGTCCAATGAAGCAATGAATATATTAAATGCTTTGACAATAAATAGGGCCTACATAAAAAAATGTATCTGTGGAAGCCGTAGTACTGTAAAAAGCACGACCAATCATCTGAGCCGGCCCGGCTAAAGTAACTGGATGGCCTACCTGCCTGTCAGCCTTCCATCTGTGCTCAAACTTATCTCGTGCCCTCATTGGTCATGTGCGCGTACGTGTGTGTTGGAGGAGGGGCTCTGTAAGGAAGTCTGAAAGAAGGGGCAGATTTTCTCCGGTTGTGTACTTTCAAATTCTAGCGCACTCGAGCTGGTTTCTCCATTCTTACCTACCCTACCTTTCACTCTTTTTAGGGTGCAGCTATATGTTTTTTTTATTTAAAAGTGGGCCCATTTTAATTATATATTTTTTCCTTCAAATGTGCAAAGGACTCCCCAAGTGCTGTGTTTAATTTATTTTAAAGTAGGCCTGTGTATTCTTTTTTAATTATCCTTATAGGAGTTCTTTGTTTCTTATTAGAGGTTAACAGTTTTATATAATGTAATAAATAGCCTAATAAATGCAAAAAAACTGTAGTTTTTGTCTGATATAACAATAAATACAACTGTATAAGCTATCAAGCTATGAAATATGTGTTGCGGCTCCAGACAAAAATTGTTTTTGGAAAAAGGAGCAAAATGGCTCTTTTGGTCAAAAAGGTTGCAGACCCCTGGTCTATAGAGGGTGTCGTTTTTCTCATATTGATATTCTGAACAAATCTGTGCTGTTTGCATTTGCTGTAAGTGTCCCTACTGTAGGCTATTTTTATTATATGTACAGCACTTTGGCTCGACCAAAAATCGTCTATAAATGTGCTATATAAATAAAACTTGATTTTATTTGATTTTATTTAAACTTTCCCCAAAATCTTTGTAATCCAGTCATTTAAATACTTAATAACAAGAGCTAACACTAGTAATATTATCAGTTTGAAATCTTTATACTTCTCAGACTGAAGGATACTCACTGTTTTTGTGGTGCAAGTGCAAGAGGGTACCAGGAGAAGGAGCAGAAAAAGAATATATTTGAAAGTGTAAAACTGTAGACACACTGATACATCACACTGACCCTAGGCCCGGCAGGGGGTCGAGTTAAGCGTGGCTTCAATAAGGGCTAATTGCAAAAAAATAAGCAAAGTCAATAATATTAATATACTTGTACCCCCTAAAGTGTGT
Source organism: Gobionotothen gibberifrons (assembly GCA_943591055.1). NCBI lineage: Eukaryota > Metazoa > Chordata > Actinopteri > Perciformes > Nototheniidae > Gobionotothen > Gobionotothen gibberifrons. The sequence continues at coordinate 226,577 of CALSBZ010046797.1, forward strand.
TGTGATTATGCACAACAGATTGACCCAAAACCAGGATGTGTGTGTGCCTGCATGTAAAGTCCAGCGGTCTCTTCCTCTCTCTGCGTCCCTGCTGGCAGGCTCCTCTCTGATTTGTTAAGGTAATGATCTAATCTGCGGCCATTAGGGAGAGCAGCCTTTAGTGTTTAATGTGTGGCCAGGTGGTCCAGCTGCCAAGCTCCAAAAATGAAAGACCCGCTTTGCAGTAATGAGTAATGAGCTGTATTTAAAAGCTGCCATACCTGAGCCTCCGCTCGGCCAGGCCTCAATATGGCCGGGTTTAAATGAACAACTTACATGCTTTTTTAATTCCCCAGATGCTTGGATGAGATGAGATGACTGTAGACAGTGTATTTACACAATCACATGCTCAGAAACATGTGAGGAAAATACTCAGACACACCTCCATTCAGAGGTCAGTGAACATCCCACCTTTGTGACTGTTTGGTTACTATGCCATACTTGTCTTATTTATTTGAAAATAAATTGTCCACAGTTGAGGCAATAATTTGCATTTTGTGCTCTCTATATCCAATGGTCCAACACTACTCATGGTAGTGAGAATCAGCCCACAGAGAGAACAAATATTGCCACGTTTTGGTTAAAACTGCAATTGTTGATACTGACAATGTCAGAAATGGATTCAGCATCCTCAATTACCCCCAAAACCACTCAAACATTTTCAAATCGCCCAAGTCATTTTGTAACTATAGTTATGGGCTATATTTGCCATTGATTCTAATAAACACAACTTGTGCTGATTGTGCAAACTGCCCAACATATGCCGGTTAGCATCCTGCAGTTTCTATGTGCTGGGGACCCTACATTTCTATCATAAAACGTTGGTGTGCTCATATCCAGGTTCACTATGCTGGCACTAGACTACTGTATATGTTGGATCCAAAATCTTTTGAGTGTATAGTCATGTCAAACATAGAGATATTGAATACAGATAATACAATCCAACAGTGTTTGGCTTTCATCCAGAGTCTTCATGCATCAGGAAACACAGTGACTAATGGATTTTCATGACTTCTGATCATCAATCTAAAGGAGATGCAGGACTATAGCGAGGGGTTACGTATGGTAACCCTTGTTATATAAGCACAGGCGGAGCCCTCTACTGGACTCTATGGGTACTACCCCTTGATCATATCATGCAAGCATTCATCCACTGAGACTTCTATAGACGTAGCCGGCCCCGAGGCGGGCCTACCTGAATGCGCGCGCATCTCACCGTATAAAAGGAGACCACGCCTCCTGACTGTCATCCTACACCTCTCTTCAGCGAGCGGCATAGGACCGACAGGGCCACGAGTAGAGGGCTCCGTCTGTGCTTCTATAACAAGGGTTACCATACGTAACCCCTCATTATATCTCTCACAGGCTGCGCCCTCTGTGTGTTCATAATGTGAACATTATGAGATGGACAGCCTGAGAGAATAAATGAAAAACAGTTATGAAATACTATATGACAAAACAAGAATACAGTTTAAAAGGGAAGTGATTTGTAAAATATCCATAAAGAAAAATCTGTTCACAGTTCTGTTTCATATGGGTGTTGAGAGATGTATCCATATATCTCTTAATTTTGCTCTCAAAGTGCACCAGATGCGCCACATAAGCGCATAGGTGCGCCTCAGATGAGGCCCCCCTCCGCAAGGTGTGGCCCCCTCCACAAGGTGTGGCCCCACACCGTCTGCATGATCTGCCTGTAGGGAGGGACGGCCCTGGGAACAACAGCAGCAGTACCAGTACGAATTGTATTGAAATATAGCCAGTGATGCATGACGTCCACTGTAGTGGACAGGTGGTTAACCATGATTTCCTGCAAACATAAAATCAATACTTTGATCATTTATGAATAATATGATTCCTTAGTTGTTACTTGATGTCACCACATTGTTTATACCTGCAGGGGACGCTTTCCATAAAAGGATTGGCAAGATATATATGGGTGACTTGGTCCATGTGGCTTTCTGTGGTCCATCTTGGTTTAGAGACATGTATCATGCACTTACACTGACTTGGCACTGAGTAGCAGTGTATGGGATGATGCAATAGGGTCCTATGTAGTGGCTGATGGTGCAACTATGCAAAAATAACAATGCATATACAAGAAAACACCTTTTGAATAGCTGTCCACTGTAGTGACCTCTATGCATGAAAGGACTAGTTAACTAGTGGAGGGCATTTCTTCTCACCAGTGAGGTTCTGTTATAAACATGT
>CALSBZ010046797.1:238669-249864 GCA_943591055.1 Gobionotothen gibberifrons
ACACACACACACACACACACACACACACACACACACACACACACACATACACACACACCTCCCTTTACACCCAATTAGCCCTGTTACTAGGCCCTCTATGCCTAGGGACCACAGAAATATACAGGTAAGCACAGCCGGTAGCATACAGGTAGCATAATTGTCACACAAACACACACACACACACAAGCATTTTTGAAGCAATAAAAACAGATTCCATCCAGTTTGGTCAATTCCAGATGTCATGCAGGCTATATATATATATACTGCACATGGCTACTTTTTCCTACATAATGAATACAAGCAGTCAGATAAATACGAACTCTCTTTTTTATTATTTAGAAGGTGCATCAGAATGAGGGCACACTTTGACATGAAAGGCACTTCCAGGCATGCATACGTTTAAAACTAAATCCTTTTCTTCGGTCGTTCCTTCTGTTACATACTCAGGCACCAGCACATCTGTGCACGAGGCTGCATACACTCGGCCCGGTCTAATGAGTGATGTCTTTACCTCTTTGCGTTTCACTTAAAGGACCCTGAGCTGCCCTCTGTGCCTGTGTCAGCTTCACTCTAAATATTAAAATTTGCATTGCACATGAATACAGTATATCAGAGCATTTGAGATTAATTAAATACAAAAATATACAACAACAAATAAATAAAGTGCTTTTGCAATACAATACAGCTTCATGACAATAACAAGGCCCAATATTACTAAAGGTCCCTCACATGACTGAGTGTTTCAGCAGCAGCTAAATCATACTTTGGGTGTATATCCTGATGAACCCCATCGGCCAAACAACTGTCTGTCAGTATCCCCAAAATAATCACAAATCACTGTTTACAATTTCAACTCAATAAAGACGAGTAGCTGTTCCAACTGAGGGGTGTCAGGTTAGCAGTTAGCATGGGGATCACAGAGAACACATTGTAAGCAGGAGTTTGTAATTAGACAGAAGTGGACCCTTCCCCACTTCATACCCTATACTTCAGGAATTCTTGCTATCACCACACACATCGTCATAATTCGATTTTCAGGTATATTTTGTTGAATAAATATTTAAGAAGACCTTTACTGAGCAGACAGAAAATCTTGTGTTCTTTATTACAAATGAAATACAAATTGTAACCAGGGTAAATGTGGCAGTTCGTCATGATTTTTAATTCGGCTGATGCCCCGAAATAATCCTGCATTCAAAATGTTAGTCAAGTAAAAGTACAAAAGTATTAGCATCAAAATATATTTCAAGTACCAAAAGTAAAAGTAGTCATTGTCCATTTCAGAATAATATATATGATATGTTTTATAATGATTGATCATGAAAGTGTTCTCAAAGCTGGTAAAGGTGCAGCTATTTTGAAGGACTTTGTATACTGCAGGGTAGCTTGTGGATTTACTCCAGGTGGAACTAAAGTCTGATTTAACACTTGATTATATTTCACATCATTCATCCACATCTGTGAAGTAACTAAAGGTATTAAATACATGTAGTGGAGTACAAGTACACCATGTACCTCTGAATTGTAGTGGAGTAGAAGTACAAAGTAGCATAACATGGAAATACTCAAGTAATGTAAAAGTATCTCAAAATTATACTTAATTTAAGTACAGTACTTGAGTAAATGTATACGTAGTTACTTCTCACCTCTGTAACCCAGGACCTGGACTGTTACTGAGGCAGACTGCGTCTCCTGATAGCTGACAGAATCACAGACTATATGGCAAGCCATTTGAGTATTTATTCCATATCCTTGATATCACACGGCAGCTGCCTACACTAGTTGGCTCTTTGATTTCACTCATTAGATATATGGTCAAACTAGTTTGGCACTCTGCTTTACTAGTTAAATAAAACATTATACTAGTCAGTCTTTTTCAGCAACTAGTGGCACTTTTGTCTGACTAGTTACCATGTATGCCTTACTAGTGACGCCAGGAGCAGCACTTGTAGCACCAAAGTCCCAACTTGTAAGCTTTTTGATGAACTAGTGGCCCCCGTACTAGTGACCAAGGCATACGTGGTAACTAGTCGGACAAAAGTGCCACTAGTTGCTGAAAAAGAGCGACTAGTGAAATGTTTTATTTAACTAGTAAAGCAGAGTGCCAAACTAGTTTGACCATATATCATGGCGTCAGCCATCCTGGTCGTACGACTGGGACGCTTACACATGAGAGAGTTTCAGCGCTGGGTAGCCGCCCTCAGACTAAACCCTGCGCGTCATGGCGCGGAGAGTGATGGTCACTGTGAAATGCGTAATGGCACTGCGCCACTTGCCAAAAGAAGCTTGCCATAGCGCTTCTTTTGTGTAACTAGTTAACATGTCAGAGCTTTTGCAGCACACTAGTTAACTTGTAAGACTTTTAGGGTCACTAGTGCGGTCAGAGGGCCACTAGTTCATCAAAAAGCTTACAAATTGGGACTTTGGTGCTACAAGTGCTGCTCCTGGCGTCACTAGTAAGGCTTATGTGGTAACTAGTCGGACAAAAGTGCCACTAGTTGCTGAAAAAGACTGACTAGTATAATGTTTTATTTAATTAGTAAAGCAGAGTGCCAAACTAGTTTGACCATATATCTAACAAGTGAAATCAAAGAACCAACTAGTGTAGGCAGCTGCCGTCTGATATCAAGGATATGGAATAAATACTCAAATGGCTTGCCATAGTGTCACTAGTACGGTCAGAGGGCCACTAGTTCATCAAAAAGTCTACAAGTTGGGACTTTGGCGTTACTAGTGCTGCTCCTGGCGTCACTAGAAAGGCTTATGTGCTAACTAGTCGGAAAAAAGTGCCACTAGTTGCTGAAAAAGAGTGACTAGTGTAATGTTTTATTTAACTAGTAAAGCAGAGTGTCAAACTAGTTTGACCATATATCTGGGCCATTCTACCGAATTGGACCAAAGTCAGGTTGGAAATGTTTTGAAATGTTATATGTTTTTTTCCCAAAACTTTGTCCATATATATTTTGCACCATATCTAAATAACACATCCATCCATCCATCCATCCATCTTCTCCCGCTTATCCGTGGTTGGGTCGCGGAGGTAGCAGTTCCAGCAGAGAGCCCCAAACTTTCTTTTCCCTGGCCACATCAACCAGCTCTGACTGGGGGATCCCAAGGCGCTCCCAGGCCAGCGAAGAGATATAATCCCTCCACCTGGTCCTAGGTCTACCCCTTGGTCTCTTCCCAGCTGGACGTGCCTGGAACACCTCCCGAGGGAGGCGCCCAGGTGGCATCCTAACTAGGTGCCCGAACCACCTCAACTGGCTCCTTTCGACGCGAAGGAGGAGCGGTTCAACTCCGAGTCCCTCCCGGATGATTGAACTTCTCACCTTATCCCTAAGGGAGACGCCAGCCACCCTGCGGAGAAAACCCATCTCGGCCGCTTGTATCCGCGATCTCGTTAGTTCGGTCATGACCCATCCTTCATGACCATAGGTGAGGGTAGGAACGAAAATGGCCCGGTAGACAGAGAGCTTTGCCTTCTGGCTCAGCTCTCTTTTCGTCACAACGGTGCGGTAAAGTGACTGCAGTACCGCTCCCGCTGCTCCGATTCTCCGGCCCATCTCACGCTCCATTGTTCCCCCACTCGAGAACAAGACCCCGAGATACTTGTACTCCTTCACTTGGGGTAAGGACTCATTCCCTACTTGGAGTGGACAGTCCATCGGTTTCCTGCTGAGAACCATGGCCTCAGATTTGGAGGTGCTGATCCTCATCCCAGCCGCTTCACACTCGGTTGCGAACTGATCCAGTGAGTGCTGAAGGTCGCAGACCGATGAAGCCATCAGAACCACATCATCTGCAAAAAGCAGTGGTGCAATCCTTAGTCCACCGAACTGCAGACCCCCTCCCCCCCGACTACGCCTCGAAATCCGATCCATGTATATTACAAACAGGATTGGTGGCAAAGCGCAGCCCTGGCGGAGGCCAACCCTCACCGGAAATAGGTCCGACTTACTGCAGAGGATCCGGACACAGCTCTCGCTTTGGGAGTACAGAGATTGGATGGCCCCCCTCACCCCATACTCCTGCAGCACCTCCCACAGTAACTCCCTGGGAACCCGGTCATACGCCTTCTCCAAGTCTTGGACTAAATGACACATATCTAGTAAAATAACCGTACATTTTTACATCGTATTTTCAGACTGTATTGGAATGTTCTTCCTCTACCAAACATGGTCACTACCTAAAGTACATACAGGTGTATACACTGTAGTAAAAAAGTTTTTCAAAAATGATATTAACCTGTTAAGATTGTTTTACCTTCCCTTATCTAAATAGTATTTTAACAAATATTTCTTGAGGGTTTTCACAATTAAATGAATAAAAGTGCATTTTTAATCAAATTTAAAAGTTCAATTTATACAATTCATAAAAATCATAATGCAAACTTTCTTTGTAAAATGCATAATAATGATCATATTGATTCCAGAGTTGATGATTGTTGAAATTGAACATAAATTAAACCAACTAGTATCATATCATTTTAGATGATAACTCAAGATAATTATTTTTTTACAAAACATCCACTGTTTCGGTAGTGACCACAGTATTTTGTTCTCAAGGTTGTATCATATTCCCTCAACCTTATTGCTTAATCTGAACTCATAACATGCCTTATGTTGAAGTGTGAATGTTTGAAGCTACTGACCCAGAATCAGCACTAAGTAGAAATAGAGGGGAATGAGGCTAGAATGGGTGATCTGTTTGGTATTTTGTGCAAAACACTTCATAGACATGTTTTTTTTATATATCTGAGACCTATAATATATGCATCCAAATAGTATAATAAGAGACCTTTAAAGTAACACACTGATTTTCAGACTTTAAAACACATTTATTTCAAAACTACAGTATGGGATTTACCTGCTTACCATTCCATTTTGTCACTACCGAAACAATCATGTCAATTACCGAAACGTAACCCCAGTTCTCAGAGTAACATGAAGTGAGATGTCTCACTATGGGATGCGCCTCATCCGCGGAGCAAACAGAAGCATCAATCTCATTAAGCCAATCCTGATTGGCAGGTGATCTTGACGTCAGCGTCAGGGAATCCACCCCCTATAAGTAGCTTGCGCTACGACGCATGCGTCATTCAAAATAAGCACCTCTTCTCGCTTCACCATAGCAAGAAGGGACGTCTGGTGAGACATCTCACTTCATGTTACTCTGAGAACTGGGGTTACGTAAGTAACCTATAGTTATGAGTGCCTATGAGTGCATGAAGGATGTACAGATAGCGCATGAATGTCACTGACTCGTTTGGCTGATGCCAGAGCCAGTAACAGCACTGTCTTCAGTGACAGGTGCTTCATGTCAGCTTCTTCCAGAGGTTCAAATGGGGTTCGAGTGAGCCCATCTAAAACCACTGTCAAGTCCCATAAGGGCACCAGTGACCTGGAAACAGGGAGGAGCCTGCGAGCTCCCTTCATAAAACGGCAGACCAGAGGATGCTGGCTGGCCGTCTTACCCTCAAAGCCCACATGGCATGCAGCAATAGCAGCCAGGTACACTTTGATGGTGGAGAAAGCTCTGTGTTTTTCAATCAGGTCCTGTCGAAATGATAAAATCACTCCAACAGGACATTGAAAAGAGGTGTGCCCTTTTTGAAGGCACCATTCCTCAAACACCCTCCACTTACAGTCATAGAGAGACCTGGTGGAGGAAGCTCTCACACTCTGAATAGTGGTTATCACCTTCTGCGGGAGACCGACTGTACTCAGATTGTACCACTCACGGGCCAGGCCCATAGGGCCATGCGCTCCGGGTGTGGGTGAAAGATCATCCCCCCCGCCTGAGACAGTATGTCTCTGCGCAGGGGGAGCTGCCACGGCTGACTGCACAGCAGCTGATAAATCTCCGCCAGCCAGTACATTGCAGGCCAGTGCGGAGCTATCAGGATCATTGTGTGGCGCTGTTCCCTCACTCTGGCCAGAGTTTGGGGTTTCAGGGCCAGGGGTGGAAACGCGTACAGGAGGACCGGAGGCCAAACGTGCGCGAGCGCGTTGTTGGTAATTAAATCAATGTTGTAATTGCATAAATTAGCTTAAATGTTGATTTTATTGAAAAACAGAAGTATTCACGCAAAATGTATGTTAAGCTTTTATTTTGAAATGACTTCCGCCAGAATCTGGAATACAAGTTTATTTTGAAAATCTATTCCGGAAGTTATCTCTGAAATACTGACGGAAGCTTGAACTCAATGTTAAAACCGAACGTAAACAATACCAGCCGTTGTGATGAGAAAAAAGTGATACAGGCGAGTGTGTAGAGCCACAAGGCGTGTTTGGTCATGTGTTAAATGTACGATGTAAATATCCTTTGAAAAAGTGTGTGCGGAAATAAGAAGACGAGCGGAAGTGAGCAACCACAGAGATACCGGACGGGAGGGGCCAGCCTACTGTATTTAAGGAACGGAATGTTTTTTGTTTGTCTCTTCTTCACCCCCTCCCGGAGGACGCAGCTGCAGCCGTTTCCTCCTCTTTCAACTCCCGATCCTGCTTGTGACATTACCGTGCCTTTTATTTATATTAAAGTACCAGATTTGAAATTTATAGTCGAGACTCATTGTTCTCCTTATTTTAAAACTTTCTCTCCTGGACGTGAGAAAAACGAACATATCAACAGCGTCCACGCCTAACGGTGCGTTTTGATCTCGCATTGAAAAGAAAAGCTGACAGAGAGCATTTTCTTTTGATGCGAACAGATCCACCGCGGCCCGGCCGTAACACACCCACAGCTGGCTCACAATCATTGGATGTAGAGACCAGTCTGCGTATAGTGGTACACCTCTGGACAGTAAGTCTGCCCTGAGGTTCAATACCCCTGGTACGTGCGTCGCTCTCAGAGAGAGGAGACGGCCGCAGCTCCACAAGATCAGTTTGCGTGCCAGCATGTGTAACTGGAGAGAGCGGAAACCCCCTTGTCGGCTAAAAGCTCCAGGTCATTTATGTGCGCCCGCTGGAGGTCTCTGCTCCAGAGACCCCTCACCGGGCGACCCTCGTAAATACCTCCCCAACCTGTCAGACATGCGTCCGTGGTGACCACCTTCCGTGAAAGGACAGTCCCCATCGGTACGCCCCGTACTATAAAAGTCGGGTGTAGCCAGTGGCGCAGTGCCATCACGCATCTCGCCGTAACCATCACTCTCCGCGTGTCATGACGTGCGGGGTTTAGTTTTAGAGCAGCTACCCAGCGCTGAAACTCTCTCATGTGTAAGCGTCCCAGTTGTATGACCAGAATGGCTGACGCCATGAGCCCCAGTAACCGCAGGCATGATCTGAAGAGAACATGTTTGCGCAGCTGGAAATGAGCGAGACAAGCTCTGAAAGCTTTCAAATCAAATCAAATCAAATCAAGTTTTATTTATAAAGCACATTTTTAAAACGATTTTTGGTCGAGCCAAAGTGCTGTACATACAATAAAAGTGCTTTACAATAAAAACACTTTACAACAAATACAACAACACAAATATAAAAATAACACACAAGGAGTCGTGCTCCGCTCTGACTAGAAGGCCAGAGAGAAGAAGTGAGTTTTTAGAGTTGATTTAAAAAACCCCATGGTCTGGGCCGACCTCACATGGAGGGGCAGCGTGTTCCAGAGCCTGGGGCCAGCTGCTGCGAAGGCTCGGTGCCCTCGGGTTTTAAGCCTGGTCTTAGGCACTACCAGCAGCAGCTGGTCAGCAGACCTTAACCTGTTAAGCCCCAAGGCCCCCGCCGGCGGGGACCTCGGGGCTTTTTTCACGACACTGTGTCTCAAGGAACCTTAATATTTAATAAACTATGAATATTTTATATCCATATAACGGGGAAAAACTCAAAAAAAACAACCACACATACCATACACTGAGCCTCTGAATTAGCCCCGAGCGAAAAATGCGAACCTATTACCGCACCGAAAATCACTCCAAGCTCCCTTATTACTTATCCTAGCTCTGCACATCCAGCACATCGTTTATGATCATAAAGACACAGAATCTAACGGTGCCAGCCTCAACACTCAATACAAACTCACAACAGGGGAAGCAAACACAGATATCACAACACGTACCTTCACTGAGATTTTACGGGACATCGTCTCACCGTAGCTGTCAATCTGATCGTAAGACTGTTCAATGGCATTCAAACGAGAAAAAACGCTGCTGCAACGGTTAATCCATAGGTTGAGAAAGTATGGGCAATCTCATTTTTTTCATTTATAGTCCATAATTCCATATTGATGGCAAAACCGGAGACCAAAAGTTAGCTGCTAATGGTAGCCACCTGCTGCTGCTGCTCCAATGCTTTGACTGACGCGGCAGTCTAACAAACAGACATGACCAAATAAGGACTATGTGGGACTTCCCCTCGATTCTATTGGCTCTGACGGTCAGAAAGAGATGTCACATGTCAAAATCGAGCAAGGGGGGCCAGATATAGGTCAAATCCACCCAAATGACCCCAAAAGAGGGTTTTTTTCTTTCTAAATGTCTCTAAAAAAGGTCAAATATCACTTGTTTTGCATCAATCTTGATACAGGGTACTTATTATATGTTGTACTTTGGATTCCTAAAGCGTTTAGTCTACTAACCCATCATCCAAGGTTAGTTTTCACTATAAGTACAAAATATTTTATAATATTTTTCTATAATTTACAGTTTTTTACCATGTTCAATCTGAATTTTCTTTAAAATAAAAAACATCTATATTGATTCTGACTTTTCTACATCCAACTCACAGGTTTATCATTACTTTGAGAAAAAAAAATTAATTTAACCCTTTTAGAAGGGAAGATATGGTCATTTGTTCTGGGAATGTCATTTTCGAGCCTGAAACATGAAAATCAGGCTCGGGGCTTAACAGGTTAAGGCTCTGGCTGGGGTGTAGTGCTGGAGGAGTTCAGCTATATACGCCGGAGCCAGCCCATTTAGTGCTTTAAAAACAAATAAAAGGAGTTTAAAATCAATTCGGAACCGAATTGGAAGCCAGTGCAGTGAGGCCAGAATTGGGGTGATGTGGTCACGCTTTTTGTGGCCCGTAAGAAGACGTGCAAAAAGTAGGATCGCTAAAGGCAGAGAGCTGAGGGAGCGGCGAGCCGACACAGGCGCCATCTTGGAAACTCAGTCTCCAAGATGCTTTCACTCTTTCCGCCGACAAGCGGGCTGTAAAGGGCACCGAGTTTAGGCGTAAACCCAGGAAGAGTACAGTCTGTGGTGGGCACAGCATGCTCTTCTCTGTGTTTATTATGAAACCCAGGTTGAGCAGGTGCTTTACGAGGACATTCGTCTGCGTAATAGCCTCCTGCTCCGACTGTGCGAGGAGCAGCCAGTCGTCTAGGTAGGTTGCCAGGCGAATACCCTGTTGTCTCAACGGGGCTATCGCGGCTTCCGTACATCGAACAAACACTCTGGGACTGAGAGACAGCCCGAAGGGAAGTACTCTGTATTCGTAACAGACCCCCTGAAATGCGAACCTCAGATGTTTCCTGTGTGGGTAATATACTGGGATGTGGAAATACGCATCCCTAGAAAAATAAAAAACGTCCTCGCTATCGTGGTGTCGGTAGTGAGGGAAGGCAAGCTAGCAACAGGTGTGTTACTAGCTTGAAATCAAAACCTTACCTTTTTTATTTCCGAAGAAAAGAAAAAACGGCGAGGTCGATTGTAATACTAACTGGTGTGATAGTATTAACAGTCTTCTTGCAAAAGCAGAAAAGTAGCAGGCGAGCGCCCGTCGACCGAAAGTTAGCTTTGGGTTCAGTCTGTGGACTGTTAAGCTAGCCCGGCTACCGATATCGAGATGTGCTCTGAAGCGAGAAGAGGTGTTTGAATGACGCATGCGACGTAGCGCAAGCTACTTATAGGGGGTGGATTCCCTGGACGCTGACGTCAAGATCACCTGCCAATCAGGATTGGCGTAATGAGATTGATGCTTCTGTTTGCTACGCGATGAGGCGCATCCCATAGTGAGACATCGAACGGAGCGTTATGAATGAGAACTGGGGACATGATTTTTTGATTAAAAAATGATACCCACAATAAATCTAAATATTACAACTTCTGTTTGAATGTAATCATAAAGATCTTCTAAATAGATTGAAACATTTAAAAAAAATGTTTTAAGTGTTATTTACAGAAATTGAAATGTAGATGTCAGGGTTGGGGACAGCTGCTTCCCAATAGAAAGTACCCTATAAATGATGTTTTTGTATATATTAAGCCTATCATTATGTGACCGGAGGTCTTCTCCCTCTGTGCCGCTGCTTGGCACCGGACCAGCGCACCAATTGTGCGCACCGGCTATTTAAGCTGAGGTGCCAAACTGGGTCCCTCCCATTTCCGCTTCTCCTGTGGTGGCTGCAGCTTGGCGTAGTAACGCAAATTGTTTGGCGTGGCAGCATTCAAGTCCTACTCTTTACCGGACAGCTGACGTCCAGGGCATTAGGGGAAGCAATTGCTCTGCCGGAGGCTCCGTGATAGCGGCGTTGCACACTGTTGCGGGATTTGGCCCTGGGATTTGCGGGTCTCATTCCCTCCCTTATCGGCTCTGTGGCTGCGCCTGGCTGCACAGGGTGGGGTGTTCTAACCATTCTCGCTCCCCACCTTTGGCCATCATTCCCATCCCGTGCTGCTGTTTTGGCTCTGTGTGTTTTGGGCTCTCTGTGAGCTTCGCCCATCGCTGTGGCTCCTCGCTGTGGACAGGTCCAGACTGCTCGCTCTGGCCTGTTGCTGGAGCTGTTCTTGGCGTCAGGGAATGGTCCTAATACACGCCATAAGGACATTTATTGTTTAATTGGTTTATTCATTGCAGTCCTTTACATTTGATGTAATTTGTTTATTTCCTGCAGTCCTTTACATTTACTTTAAGTTGATTTAATTTGTTTATTCATTGCAGTCCTTTACTTTTGCTTTAATTTGTTTATTCATTTGTTGTTTACATTTATTCAGATTTGGTGTATTTGTTGTTTTCTTTTGTTTATCCTTTGGTCAGAATCATAACCTTTTATCCTGTGCCGGACAGGGCTTGGCTTACCATGGCGGCAGTTAACGAAAAGGGGAGTAAGGGGTCCAAAATAAATCACCCGTGACACTGCACACCACTCAAACGGATACGTGAAGGAAACCACTGCCACCACCAGGGAGTCTGCCGCCTCAGGCCCACAGCACCTGTCCGTTTCCCCCAAAGTGGGTGTTTTATTCAAATGTATTGTGT
>CALSBZ010046798.1:57451-103096 GCA_943591055.1 Gobionotothen gibberifrons
GGAAGTTATCGGTATCGGTTTCAAAAAACCAATATCGTGCATCCCTACTCGCCATAAAAGACGATGTCGCTATAACTCCTATGAAAATGTTCAAAAAGTGCTCAAACTTCACATGTGTGCTAACAGTCCAGCCGTGAAGACATCTACGGAACAGTTTTGCGATTTTTTCAAATGCCGTTGCCATGGCAACACAATGCTCGCCATGAAATACGTTTTTCTCATAACTTCAGTGAAAATGTTCCAAACGGCCCAAAACTTCGCAGGTTTGGTAACGATGCAGCCATCAAGCAATCGACAGATCATTCGCCATCAAGTTAGTTCAAAAGTTTGCAGTTCAAATATTCTGCTGCGTTTCCAAGCCTTTTTACTTTATTTTCTTCTTTCATCACACATTCAAGCCCCCAGTGTTCATGTATAATTTCAATCTAAATTCTTCACTTTCTTCTTACACATTACATTTCAGCATAGCAGTTTAGCGTCAGCTTTTCAGCATAAAGCATTCCCACTAGCAATTTCTTCAGGAATTGCATTCTCTAGTTTCTCTTAATCTCCCAATGCATTCACTGTGATCCAAGAGCAAGAAAGACTTGTCGTGTTTACTTTTGATTACTATCAGAATATCACATTGCAGTTGACTGAAGCAATTCATGTTTTTCATTTTGTCGCAACAAATGTCTGTCCAATATATGACTGTCTCTCTGAAATAAAACCTTTGTTATTGTCAAATGATTAGTTTGAAGCGGTCAAAACCTCCAAGGGGCAGCTTAGGACTGTTTGTTACTATTCATGACTTTATATATTGGCCATTTATACACATTTCAAATCATAAAAAAGCTAATAATCTCTTGTAAAACATGAATAATGACTCCTATTTTCCTCCAGGTTCCATGTGAATTTACAGTGTGGTTCTACCAATGCGGACATTGCTCTCCAGATTAATCCACGATATGACAGCCACCCTGGTTATGTGGTTACCAACACATTCCAAAATGGCAAGTGGGGCTCTGAAGAGAGGAAGTACAACTCTCCATTCCCTGCTGGCAGTACCTTCAGCCTCAGCATCACAGTGACCCAGCAGTCCTTTCAGGTCTGTTGCTGAAATGTCATTCAGACTGATTTCACTTCCCTACATTTCCAAGTTTTACGAGTCTCTTTTGTGAGTGTCTTTGTTACAGCAAGTGTTATCATGCACAGTGGCGAGCCGTGACTTTTATAACTAGGCCCTCTGAACCCCACCCCTTCCCTCGAAAAAAAAAGAGTTATTACGTCACAGCGTATACTTCAGCGGAATATCAAAACAACGGTCCGGGGTGCAAAACGCATCAATGAAAGCGACCCTCAACCACACAAAACATCACCTGTAAATAACCCAATTTGTGTTCTTTGAAATTGAAAAGGATATTGCATTGTGTTTGTTACTTTCGTTGCAGTTGTATGTCTTAAGTGTAATTTGGCATGCTTTTATTTTGAAGGCGAGTTTACGCTGTTGACAGGAAGTTGTTGTTGCTATGGAAACAAGAAAAGCTTCACAGCGGGCGGAACTTGTCATAAAGTCCGCGATAATAAAACCCACCCATTTAGAGGGAAGATATGTTTGGTCAATTGTACTGTCATTTGACATTACACTCTCGTTGAGTTACTATTGCGGGCCCTCTGTGAGTTTACAGCAGGACCACCAATCAGCTCCTGTCTTCACAGTGGGTGTTTCTCAATGTCGAGGACGCTTGCTTGGTAGCACATGTACCTCCAAGTCACTTGCTTCAGAAGCGAGGCAAGAATCCTTCCTAGCCTCGGAAAACGAAGAATTGTGGAACAGGCTAACAGGATTCCGCTAAAGATTTGGAAATTGGTCCGTGCGCAAAGCATTGTGGTGATTTTAAGACCGCGGAGTCTACACATGTGCAGCCTCGAAATTTCTCGCTACGAAGTACGCCGGCCTCGGTAGAATTCCAAGAATGCTGGACATTGGAACAGTCCTTAGTATGATTGAAATAGTGGCTCTGGAGCAGCCTTCCTCGACATAGAGAACCGCAGTGACGCGTCCTAAAACCCGGAAGTAAGTTAGCATTTTTACCACTTCCGGTTCCTTCGATTAAAAGCAATGCAATTTCTCCATAGGATTTTGGAAAATAGCTCCAAATAAGGTCTGTGTTTGACACAAATTGAAGAGACAGATCACGTTTTGTTCTACGACATTAAATACATCAGCAGTGACCCCGCTGGTGATTTCTGAAGAGTTTACGTGTCTGAAAAACGATGGTTGTTGCCAAGTGGCTGAATAGGACTACAGAAGTTGTCCAGGCCGTTTTACGTCATTACACCGAACACGTAAAACACTCCCGCTAAGTTTGTTTGCCCTGTTCTGCTTGAAAGCAAGTACCTGCCTCCTGCAAACTGTTCAAACAAACACTTCAACTTGTACCATTTTGAATCTGTATGTTTGAATATGGATCTTAAGTTGGCGTGACGTTGAAGCAGCGACCCTGCTGTAGTTCGTTTATAGCATAACGTTAGCATTTTGCTTCTGGCGACTCGAAAATTATAAAAGTAGGGTAGACATGTGGATATTATCTGGCTGAACAAAACGTGATCCGTCTCTTAAATGTTTTTCAACCACAGACCTTATTTCCAGCTATTTGCCAAAATCCTATGGAGAAATTGCATTGCGTTTTTGACGAAGGAACTGGAAGGAGTTTACTTCCGGGTTTTTAGGACGCGTCACTGCGGTTCTGCGCCGGACTCAGATGAAAATATTCGTGGTGGCCAAACGGCGGTACTACATTTCCGTTTGGTTGCCAGGCCCGGAAACACTTTTTCCCATTGACTTACATGGGGAAAGAGTGGTCTGTAAATCGTTGGATAATGTTTTTTAAACTAAATAAACTACCCAGTATGAACACTTGTATAGCCCTTATTAAAAACTGCTAATAATGTTATTCTGCGAGTTATTTCCCTCTGCATTATGAACGCGCAGCTAACCCACGGGACCGCGCCGCCCGGCACGTTCATGTTACGTGTTCAGCACTACATGCGTTTATCTTTACCCATGGATGCACAATAAGAACGGACCCATATCGTCTTACTGCCATCCCACGGAGCTGTAATAATGGATATATTGCACATGTTTGCTGTAATTCATCATTTGTAAAATATTATACTACATGGGCTGTATGATTAAATCTTATACCGTAAATGTTAATTAAAGTTAATATTACCGACGTTAGATGAACGTCCCTGTAGCTTCTTATTGCACTAAGAAGCTTATTGCACTTATTGCAGTGCAACAATTATTTCACGCTAAATGAAGCTCTGTTGCTTGGATATCACTAGATCCTGTTACAGCGTAATATAAGTACATAACGATTGATGTGTACATTAGCATAATTACTAGCTAGCCGTTAGCTGCTAACTGCCCGAATCCATCATAATAACATCCATTACCATGCTGTCATGAACGCGTGGTGCTGTTACGTGTACGCAAATTGACGTGCTTGATGTGAACAAGCATTTTGGTTAAAGTTGCGCATGCTCTATGAGCGCACATAGGCCTACGGGTAGAATATCTTAGGCCCTCATAGTGGCCTAGTGGGCACTGATGGCTCGCCACTGATCATGCAAATAATAGTTTAATATAAGTTAACAAACACATAATAACCTCTAATGTTTTACTGCAGTCTCACTGAACCTGGGGGTTTTTATGACGTGTAGTTATTCCTAGTAACTGATTGTTCATAGGGTAATTTGTTTCTGGGGAAATGAGTAAGCATGAGAAAATGCTAACTGATTATGCAGAAAACATAGATTTTAACACATTTAAAACACCCTTTTCAGGATGATATCGTACCTTCACAAGTGTCAACACCGTATGTATCATCTGAATTTGGGGATAACATTTTAATATTCTTAAAGCCAATACTTTATTTTAATTTGTTATGATGGAAACCCACTGTCCAGGATCCTGCGGTGTTACTATCGTGTTATTAAATATTTTTAAACTAATTTAAAACACCCTTTTCAGGTTTCTATTTTAATATAAAGTTACAATTTATTTCCATGCTCAATATTTTTCTGTGCGTGAATACATTTCCATATTTTCTCTCCAGCTGACTGTCAATGGCAGCCACTTTATGGAGTACAGGCACCGTATTCCTTTCCACCAAGTGGACACCATTTCAGTAGGCGGGAAAGTGGAAATTTCCAACATTACCTTCCAGAACCCCATGGTGAGGATGCTCCCACAGTTATGTCTGGCATTTATTGTATTTTATGTACTTTATGTCAATGTTCTCGTTACAAATCACCCCACACCTTATTACACATAGAGTATGTGAACAATGTAGCAGAAGTTATGAATAAGATTAAAGTTCTTCTCTCCTGTGTTTCCTTTTCCTGTCCAGCAGGCGTTTTCTGCTCAGCCTGTGTTTGCTGCTCAGCCGGTGTTTGCTCCCCAGGTAGCCTATCCCACCCAAGCTGCCTTGCCTTCTTATCCTGGATTCCCTATGCAGCCTGGATTCCCAATGCAGCCTGGATTCCCTATGCAGCCTGGATTCCCTATGCAGCCTGGATTTCCCTCTCAGCCTGGATTCCCCTCTCAGCCTGCAGTGCCGGTGAGTTTCCGACAAAAAAAACGTGTTGGTCAAGTTAAAGGGGACCTTTCATGCAAAATGCACTTTTTGATGTCTTTTATATATACATATGTGTAGAAAACAAAACCCTCTCTCTTTTCCTCTGTACGCAAATCTCTAAAAACGGGGGTACAATGGAGCTGGTCCAGATTTGCGAAATGTGGACCCACGGCACTATCAGAAAGTTACTGTCAGAAACAATGCCTGACGTGTTTTGGACGTAATATGGTCTTTGTTTACATTAGCAAGCATCGCTAACACTCAGAGCTAACCTGTACTGGAGACAGTGGCCGTTTCTCAATCTCGAGGATGCTGGCTTGGTAGTCGCGTACTTCCAAGTCACTTCCTTCAGAAACGAAGCAAGTATGCTTCCAAGCCACGGCTTCGGAAAACGAAGAAGAATGGAACAAGTGTGCCACTCTCTCTAACGGTTTCAACATAAACTATACCGAAAATAAATAGCTCACGATGTCTATCTAATTATGAACTAAGTTACTTTCACGGAACACATTTTTGGTGATAACAAATGTAACAAAGTCACATATTTACCAACACATGTTCTACGCCACTACATACTTACATTTAAATGTGTGCTGCGTCGGTTCAGCCATTCTCCGCAAGGGTTTTTGAAATTGGTCCGTGCGCAAAGCATTGTATGGATTTTAAGGACGCAAAGTCTACCCATGTGCAGCCTCGAAATTCCCCCCAAACCAAGGACACTTCCTCGGTGGAATTCCAAGTATGCTGGAGATTGGAACAGTCCTTCGGCGGCACTCGATGACGTAGCATCCTTGAAATATTGGCTTGGAAGCCAATATCCTCGCGATTGAGAAACGGCCAGTATGTGTAAAAAAGCATTTGAGCTCCATACTGTTTCAGAAATAATCCTTGATGTGGTTTGGAACATGATGGTGTTTAATCACGGCAGAATTTAACTTTATCTGACGGGAGAATTCTGTGCGGGCATTAGCTCCCCCTACTCTTATTTTTTTGTTCAAGATAAGGACCTAAAATCAGCGTTTCTCTAACAGGGCTGAAACAGAGGGATATGAGGGATGTCTAACCATAATATATGCTTACAAATAGCATAATAGGAGACCTTTAAAGGGTCAGTTGACACAATAAAAAAAAGATTCACTTAAATCTAATTCTACCTGGCCATGTAGATAGTGTCATTAGTCAAGATGTTGGGCTGTCTTTGTTTATTTTCTACCTCTATACTAATACAGTATAATGGAGAGGAATATAATTGTATCAATGGCTGTGGCTGCAGGGGCTAAACAGGCGTCTACCAATCAGAGTGTTCTTGGCAAGATGCTTAACCCCAAATGGTTGGCATGTCTACAGCAGGGGTACTCAAACTTTTTTGTTAAAGGTCCACTTGTGAATTATATACAAGGTCAATGGTCCGGATCAATGCCAGTAAAGTCCCGGTGCGTCGGGGAACTCACGCAGCGTCAGAAAATAAAACGCTCTCTCTTTTCCTCCGTACCCAAATCTTTTAAAAACAGGGGTTCAACGAGTGGACCCACAGAAAATTGCTATCAGAAACAATGCCTGACGTGTTTTGGACGTAATCTCATCTTTGTTTACATTAGCAAGCCTCGCTAACACTCAGAGCTAACCTGTACTGTAGAGCACGTGTGCTTAAAAAGCAGGAAATAAAAAAAGGAACTCACCTTGTGATAAACCCGCAAGAGAAAAAGCATTTGAGCTCCATACCGTTTCAGAAATAATCTTTGATGTGGTTTAGAACAGGATGGCGTTTTATCACAGCAGAATTTAACTTTATCTCCGGTAGGCATTAGCTCCGCCTCCTCTTTTTTTTTTTCAAGCTAAGGACCCAAAATCCGCGTTTCTCTAACAAGGCTGCAACATGGTCTGCAAAAGAGCGGTATGAGCAGTATGAGGCATGGCTACAATGGGTGAACTGTTTGGTATTTTAAGCAAAAAACTTCACAGACATGTTTTGTATAGGCATGGCCCTAAAATATATGTTTCCAATATATATTACATCAGAATTTATAAAAAATGTAAAAATTAAAAAATTATTTTTAAATTTCAAAAAAAATAAATTATAATGGGACACAGGGTTCGGTCCGGATTGATTTGCAGTTCGGTCCGGATCCGGACCTTGGTCCGGAGTTTGAGAAGCCCTGGTCTACAGTATTGAAGTGTATGTGAATTGCTTTGGATAAAAACGTCAGCTAAATGACATGTAATATGCTGTTTTTTATGTAGTTGGGTTAGGGGTGAAGCCAAACCTTGTGCTACAATGGAAAAACAGGGCAAAACAATAGTGAAATGGATTTCTGTACTACGGGAGGACTGCATACACGGAAAAATAATGGTGAATTATATGGGCAGATAGAAATATTTCCACAAAAAAACATTTTTAAATCAATTTTCATAAGCCTGGTGTCCCGCCCCCTGAACTATCAAAGCTTATGAAAGACAAGAAAGCTCAAAGTGTCTCATTAAAAGCTCTAGTGTTAACTAAATATGTTTAAACCGCTAGAAGAGAGTCTTAATATTATTGTTTTTCACTGAAAATAAGTGTAGATGTCAATTTAAATGCATTTGTATTAAGGGTGAGTTATACAAGTGATTTTCATTTAAGGAGCAGTTGGGTTTAATACGATAGCAAAGGGTTTAATACAAGAAAAATATTTGGTGAATCATCACAGATGAGTGAGGGGGTTCTTAAAGAATGGCGACCAGCTCAAGGGGTCCACGAGACAAGAAAAAGGTTGGGAACCTGCGGCAGCCTCTTTCTCTCCTCGGTTACGAAAGCCGGTCCAAAACAGGGTGATGGAGCGTTGTTCTCGCGAGACAGCAGAGCGGATATTCATCGGGCTCCGCCCCTGTACCCATAGAGTGGCGAAGTCACGCCCATCTACTTCCGGTCCATGGGACCTTATTTTGGAAAAAAAATGTATTGAAGTCAATGGAGAGAGAAAACGTATCTTTCGATCCCGTTTGAATTGTGCCATGAATTACACATATGATGTTTGTCAATCTTAACAAATAATTTCCATGTAAAAAAAGTCACAGTTTGTCGTAAAACTGTTGAAATATAAGACTATGAAAAATACGCAACTAGAAAGACTACAAATCCCAGAGTCGCGTAAGTGATATCACAATAGAGAACCGCAGTGACGCGTCCTAACACCCGGAAGTAAACTCCTTCCGGTTCCTTCGTCAAAAACGCAATGCAATTTCTCCATAGGATTTTGGAAAATAGCTGGAAATAAGGTCTGTGGTTGAAACACATTTAAGAGACGGATCACGTTTTGTTCAGCTGGATAATATCCACATGTCTACCCTACTTTTATAATTTTCTAATCATAAATCTAGTCGCAAGAAGCAAAATGCTAACGTTATGCTATAAACGAACTACAGCCGAGTCGCTGCTTCAACGTCACGCCAACTTAAGATCCATATTCAAACATACAGATTGTAAATGGTACAAGTTGAAGTGTTTGTTTTAACATTTTGCAGGAGGCAGGTACTTGCTTTCAAGCAGAACAGGGCAAACAAACTTAGCGGGAGTGTTTTACGTGTTCGGTGTAATGACGTAAAACGGCCTGGACAACTTCTGTAGTCCTATTCAGCCACATGATGTATTTAATGTCGTAGAACAAAACGTGATCTGTCTCTTCAATTTGTGTCAAACACAGACCTTATTTAGAGCTGTTTTCCAAAATCCTATGGAGAAATTGCATTGCTTTTTATCGAAGGAACCGGAAGTGGTAAAAATGCTAACTTACTTCCGGGTTTTAGGACGCATCACTGCGGTTCTCTATAGAGTCCAGTAGAGGGCGGAGCCTGTGAGAAATATAACGTTGGGTTACGTATGGTAACCCTTGTTATATAAGCACAGCAGAGCCCTCTACTTATGGAAGCACTGCTGTCCTATGCTACTCAGCTGAAGAGAAAGTAAAGGGATAGGAGTGAGCGGGCGAGGCCGCCTCTTATGCAGTTGATGCGCGCGCATTCAGGTAGGCCCGCCCAGGGGCCAGCTACGTCTATGGCAGTCTCAGTGAAGGAATGCGTGCATGATAGGATAAGGGGGAGTACCCATAGAGTCCAGTAGAGGGCTCTACTGTGCTTATATAACAAGGGTTACCATACGTAACCTGACGTTATTTTTGCATCCTTTTGATACATTTCTGGCAATAGCATCAGCCTAATATGTTAATTCTGGGTACAAACCATTGTAGTAAACAAGATTGAGTGATCCAAATTGGGACTCCTTAGTCATAATGAACAGGCTTGGTGACATTCTCTGAACTGTGTGTGTACAGGTGTGTAACAGGATGATGTGTTGTGAACCCAGAGGTTACGACATTTTGATATATTTTGGACTTTCGCAACTTAACAAACCATCAATCAATATGTGCAATCGAGAAGGTTAAATAGGGAAAGTGCATTATGTGTAAATAGGTATGGACACAATAGGGATATGTGCAATTTGACAGACACTATGCATAGGTGCAATAGGGAAGTGCAATATTGATTTGTGTATGAATGCAGTAGGGAAGGTGCAATATTTGATTATGTATGTGCAATAGCGATATGTGCAATAGGGAAAGTGCTGTACCTGTATGCTTCTTTGCCATGTGATATGTGATGTCTGTTCTGTATCTATGACTGATTGACCTGAAGGTTTTATGTTTATTATCTCGATGCCCAAGACAAATTTCTCCTAAGGGAGACAATAAAGCTCTATCTTATCTTATCATCACTGTCATCAACTTTGATCAATAAATTAACTTAATAATGGATATTTGTATCAGTCCTTTATTCTTGTTTCCTCTCTGTACAGGCTGTCCCATACAAGAGCATGATCAGTGGTGGACTGACACCTGGCCGGACCATCACTATCCAGGGGACGGTTCACCCCCAAGCCATCAGGTCTGACCCCAATACCAATGAAGCCAAATTACAAAACTGGCACAACACGACACTTCACCTCAAAACTGACGCCTACTGTATACATGTAGCGGAAATCAGAAATGAGGACTAATATTGAACCCAGTAAAAGACAGATAATCAAATACAGATCAGAATCAGAGTCAGAAACAGGTTTATTGCCAAGTAGGTCTTCAAAATATGCTTAGTAGCAAAAGTACTAAATGTCCTAATGGCCCATTTCAGAATATATAAATGAAATTACTCGACCATATTTATCATATTTAAGTACCTCATATCGCACTTAAGTCCAGTATTTGATTAAAAAACTACTTTAGTTGTTCTCAACTGGACAACTTTAACCATAAAGAAGAAATTGTCTGCTGTAAATTTGGCCGGAATATTAATCAGCACCTTCAATTTAATACCTGTATTCACAGTTACAAAAACAAGAACAATCACAAGACAGAATGGAGATTTGAGAAATGGGACACCCAGAAAAAATATCTGAAGCTTGAGAATAGGGGCCCAGACACGGCACAGAAAGTATTTAAAAATAGAGAGTCAGTGTATTATACAGAAACATGTACATGTATAAGCAACAACAACAAAAAACATCCTCAAATAAATCCTAAATTAAACTTGTATTTACTACCAATGGTTCCAAAACATGTAAAAAGGGTGAGAAGTCCCAAACCATTGAGTGTATTCAAGCTCTGACATGTTTGTGCTAGCCACGCTTCAAGTGGAAACAAAATGTGGTTTGTGTGACATGTTGATGTCTTGTCTTTGACCTGCGTGACCCTCAGGAGCTGCTGGACTAACTCTTGGTGTGGGAACTGTGCCTTTTGTTCAGTTTTCCTGTGGTCAGGTTTCCTCATTCCTTTAACAAAGTTTCCAGTCAAGGTTTCTCAACTTTTAAGTCAAGAAGTCACATGATGCACCGTAATAGAAGTTGCTGCCCAGAAAATAAAACTGAAACCCACATTCTTTGGTGGTTGCACACACATTTATTCCAATTCACAACTGGGTTTTCTGGCAAAAATTCAGTGCTGTTTTCAGGAAAATGTTCTTCAATTTTTTCATTGGCTTAGTAGTCGATCCTGCGATTTGTCAAATGACCTTGACCTGTAAATAAACTTAAATCTGGGACGGGCCATGTACTGGGTCTTAGTCTCTGCTACAGAGTTATATAGCTCCTGAGGGTCATATATATATATATATATACATATTTGTATTTAGTGCCTCTACTGTGACATGCTTTAATGTTCAAAAAGCACTATTCTTCTCATAGCACCTCTTTTCACCCTCTGTCTGAAACTAGAGCCCATTCTGCTCTGATGGATAGCTGGCCAGCTCTGTTGTGATTGTCCACTGCTAAGAGAGTTCCCACCCCTTAGCCTATCACATACAATGTGTTGGGGCACTTGCCAATAGAAGCACAAGTGTTACATAAACAAAGGAGTCCAATCAAGGTGTTTCAGGCAGGGGGGGGAATGTGTAGGAGAGAAACTCCCTCTGGTGGAAACTTTGGGATTTTTCCCATCACAGACCATTTACATGCACCAAAACCTAATTAACAAACTAGAGGAAAGAGAACAAATACAAAAAGCACATTAGGGCCACTTTAAAATTCCTAACTGTGTTTCCTTATAAAATGGTAGTGCTGTCTTCAGGCCCCTTTTCTTAGACTAGGATTTGTTCATTGGTTAGGTAGTCCCCATGTGATTTGGCCACTAACCTGGGTTGCGAATACGACCCAGGCTCGAATAATAGCAATGGTGGCCAAAAAATTATCTTTAAACAAACAAAGACAGAACAAACAAACTTGAATCTAAGTAATCATTCATTCAGAAGGCCCAGTATCATGGTGTGCTCTGTCTTTCCTCTCAGGTTCCATGTGAATCTCAGCCATCCCTCTGGCATCGCTCTGCATTACAATGCACGCCTCGACGAGAACACTGTGGTCCGAAACACCAATAATGGGGGGAAGTGGGGCAATGAGGAGCGAGGCGGAGTGATGCCTTTCCAACGGGGGAAGCATTTCACGGTAACACTGCAAACACTGATCACACACACTGACCAGGGGGAACTTCATTGATAATAGGGGCTACATTTAGTACATCATTGTATCGGCACTTATTTGTATAGCACTTTAAAAAAAAGGACTTCACAGCACAGTCAAATAAAATGTTAACATGAACGTAAAAACATATTAATAACAATATAATTATTTAATTAAAATTAGAATTGTTACATTAAACTCCATCAGTTCAAAGTTAGATGGTGTTTTCTGATGAGGAAAACCAATGTGTTTTTCTTTTGCCTACTTTCTTTCCTTCTTTTCATTCCTTTTTTTCTTTATATTTCTGCAAATTGATATGACTGCACATAGTCCCTTGATCAGACTGTTCTTAGCAACGGTCCACTAGAAAAAGAGCAGACCGCTGAATGTCCAAATTGACCAATCAGAATCAGGTACTCAACTGAGCTCATTTTAAAGTTATTTAGAAATCTATAACTTCCCTCTTTTCCTTTTTTTTCAGTTGACTATCTGTTGTGAGAGTCACTCCTTCAGGATTGTGGTGAGTGGGATGCAGGCCCACAACTATAGGCATCGTTTCTCTCCCCTCACACAAATCAGCATCTTGGATATCGATGGGGACATCAGCCTGACCTCTGTGGTGGTGTAGACCCCGTGTGGCTGATCTCACATCTTACACCAATCATGGTTTTCCTGACTCCAACCATTACACCATTTAATGATTCCATGCTAATTGATATTTACTTGATATTGTATATTCATTTCATGTGTATCCATACAACAAATAAGCATTTTCATTTATATAACATGCTACATATTTAATCATAATATTGGTTCTTCAACAACTGATAATCATGCCCAGTCAGATCATAAATTAAGTTAATTCAGTTTTGTTCAGCAGACACTTTGGTGTCAAGGCAAATTGATGAAAAAATAAGTAAAACATATTCGCACATCACAAACCATGAGTGCAGCTAAAAAATGTGTGGATGTTTCTCATTGATATGTGAAAAGTAACAAAAGTTAAGTTTGAATACTGTTGTAAAATACAATGTCCTCTTAATTGTGTAATAGTAAGTGTTTGTGAAACATTGAAATAAAAATGTATAACATGTACTATAGTGTGATGAATTCTTTATATGACCAGATAAGGGTAAAGAACATCATCAAATTATACTTTAGATTACAACATGTTAAACAATCTGTGAACATTGGTCATCACAGCTCTCTCAACTATTTCCTGTCTATTTACAGCTGTGCTATCAATGAGAGGCAACTAAGCTATATATAATAATATATCATATAGTAGTCTTGTTTTGGCAGTGACTAAACTTACATTGTATCTTCAATTCTTGGAGGCTTGTATGACAGTCAATGTTAGGTCTATGTATAATCAAGAAGACTAGTTGTGGAAGCATGCAATATTTGCTTACTAGAAATAAAGGCTAACAGGAATTCATTTAGAAAAGTATTAGACAAATTGAACAATTGACCATTGGTGGAAAAAGTGCTTAGGCCCTTTACTTGTGTTAAAGTTAAATTACTATGGTCTTAAAATGATCCATTACAAAGTCCTGAATTAAAAATGTTACATAAGTACAGAAGTATTATCAGTAAATGTAAATTATATATTCACGATAAATAGTTATTCTATGATATCAGTAGGAAATACATGTCAAATCATTTAAATGTTGTTTGTCAATGTGAAGCCAATTTTAGATATGTTTTAAAATGCTGTGTATATAAAAAAAATAGTATCTATAAGTATATCCACATTTTTTACTTTTTACATTCCAACACTGCAATTGGCTTTGAGGAGAACATGAATGTTTGCACAAACGTGACAAATGTCCATCATCGGGTGAGTCAAAATCAGGGGGTCACCACCAATATTCACCACAAATGTTGTGCCAAACTATCTGGTAGAGAGATATTTGACATAATACATTTGTAATAAGCTGCAGGTAAATTAAGGAGATCGTGTAAGCCATTATAATTCATCCTCTTGGGCCCATGCATGTCTGAACAAAATCCCATTTTAGTCCAATACATGTTAGAAGTTTCAGTCTGGCACAAAGTGACTTGAAGTACAATGGTGTTAGTAGTGTTCAGAGTCGCTCTGGTAGTGTTGATCCTGTTACTAGGATGGTGCGAAATGCGACTTGCAGCCCCCTGTCTGTCCGGCAAGGGGCGCTGAGCGGCTTTGGCTGCTGCAGGGCGCCTCCGAGCGGGGCTGGCAGTGGGAGCAGCCGGCTATCATAGCGCTAGCTGAAAGCCAGTCTGCGGCTTCTGTTCCTGACGAGCCGAGCTGCGCCCAGAAACAAGGCACCAGCGGTGCTCCATAGTTGTCCTGGAGAACAGTGAGTACTTATTTCTACGTAAACATGTGTGTGGGGCACTGGGTGTTTGAAGCAAGCCTTGTGGAGGCAGGCGGGCGATCGGGCTCACTGGGTCATTTTCACAGGATCCCAGTATATTGTTCTTGGTCCAGGATTTGCCCCACCAAAGAAGAGGGCAGAGAACCGAGGCTGTGGCTGGAGCCAATCAAGCTATTTAGCTAGCTAGGTGGCTCAGTCCAAAGTTGCAGAAAATCATTATGAATGACTTATGGCTTTTATATCTGGTGTTTTTTTGTTTGCGGTTTAATAAAATGGCAAATATTTGTTATTAGGTAACGTTACCCTCCACCTACGAAACGGTAGCTCGGCTAGCTAATGTAGCCGAAAAGCTACACCTATTTAGCGCTGTCATGCTTTTTGTCCCCTGACTTCACATTAAATGCAGAGTGGGGCTAATAAATGTTGCTTTGTGTATGCTTCAGTGCCAGGTGTTAGCATCGGTTCACCCTCAGCAGCCATTAGAGAAACAGAAGAAAGCATTAAACAGCAGCACCGTTAGCGTTTAATGTCCCCTAGCTCTGGTTATTGGTTATTATATATACACACACACACACACACACACACACACACACACACACACACAGTGATGTTGACACTAAAGCTGACCATTCACTCTGGCCCTGTCTGTAGTCAAAGATAACAGAGTCACTGAATCAAAAGCAGAGGTTGAAAGTAACAAACACATTTATAACTACTGTACTCAAGTACAATTTTGAGGGATTTGTACTTAACTTTAGTATTCTAATTTGTTGCTACCCAACTACAACTCATATGTTAAAGGAGGGGTAGGTAAGTTTGAGAAACAGCCTCGAGTGCACAAAAATTCAAAAGTACACAACCGAAAAGAATCCGCCCCTTCCTTCAGACTTCCTACAGAGCACCTCCTCCAACACACATGAACGCGCACACAACACCCAAGATCATGATAATGAATGTAAAACAAATGTATAACAAAGTTATTGTCAGTGCTTATATTTTTGAAGCTAGCATGTTTGTTTTGTGAAAATGTATTACAAATGTTACGTCTAGCTGAGGAGAGCAGGCTGCGGTAACCAAATCAAATCAAGTTTTATTTATATAGCACATTTATAAACGATTTTTGATCGAGCCAAAGTGCTGTACATATAATAAAAATAGCCTACAGTAGGGACACTTTACATTAAATACAACAGCACAGATTATTCAGAATATCAATATGAGAAAAACGACACCCTCTATCCTTAGAACGTAATGTTACATATCAGGCAAAAAAAAGGTTATCAATACTACACAGCCCAAGTTGGTTTTGAATGTTTATTTGAAATATTTAGCGTATTCATCTATCATGTTTGTCGACGAACGAAATACAGTACCTAATTACCTAGCTACGCTAGACAGCGTCTGCTAAATGAGTAAATATGTGTGCCGGTGTGCTCCATAAGTAGTCGCCATCGTTGAAAAGCAACTCCGATATTGACTCTGGTTTGACTTCTCCTAGTTCCCACTTTCTTTTTCTTCATAATTTGCTCCATTACAGTTCTTTTTTTGCGACCGAGTGCTGCTGGAGTGCTGCTGCTCCCGAGCTGCTGCTGGGAGACGGGAAACACGCCCAATGACGGCGCGCGCAATGACTGCACGAGTGTGTGTGTGTGTGTGTGCACGAGATGGAAGGCTGACAGACAGGTCGGCCAACCAGTTATTTTAGCCGGCCCGGCTAAAATAATTGGTCGTAGTTTTTACAGTATTACGGCTTCCACAGATGAAATATTTGTATGGATTTTTTTTCAAAGCACTTAGAATATGCATTGCTATCAGGATATTAAGAGCATTCCATGGAATATAACAAAAAGTGTATCTCGAGCCGGTTTCTCAAACTTACCTACCCCTCCTTTAATAGTGTACTTTTACTCCACTACATTAATTTAATTCCTTTTGTTACTTGAGTACCTGGAATAACATTTGCAAGCTACCCTGCCTTATACAAAGTAATTTAAACTAGCTGCAACTTTACCAGCTTTGATAACACTTATTATCAATAATTATAAAACATATCGTATGAAATGGACCAATCTGCATAATGACTTGAGTACTTTTACTTTTGGTAATCTAAGTATATTTTGATGCTAATACTTTTGCACTTTTACTTTTGAGTTACATTAGATTTCAGGACTTTTATTTGTAACAGAGTATTCTAAAATTCTTGTAGTTTAACTTTTACCCAAGCACTTCTTCCACCTCTGGTGAAAAGGAGCTTTTAGGACACTTGTATTACTGTTCTGGTTTAATTGTTCCTATATAATCCACTGAGAAGCACTACATTTTTCTAAAATGTCAACTTAATCCTGAGGCGATGAGTGGTAATGTTTCAGCACCCTGAAGCACTGTATTTTTACTACGATATTATTGTCTCTGTGTAATTGAACACCCTTTAGCTGGGAGTTCATAGTATCCTTCAGGCCCAATCTCCCATAATGAGAGGTAGTGTTGAGAGGAGTCTGTGTGTGTCTCTCAGGTCTCAGCAAATAATGGGAACCAGGCTGGAGGATAATAATAATAATAATAATAATACATTTAATTTATATAGCGCCAAGGAGTTCCTAATTTTTTAGGGTTTGGAGAGACCCAGTAAAAAAACAAGGCCAGGAATGTGTTTTGGTCCTTCCAAGTACATCCAATGAAATATCAGGGTGTTGGAGGTCTTTAGTGATGTAGGCCTGTACCTTATACAATGCTGTGAGACTTCTGAGGCACATTTCTGCAACAAAGTGAATAAACTATACAATAGCCAGATGTTATTGGGAAGTAAGATATTTAAAACGCTTGCCACTTCCGTTAGTAGTTATATCCCGTTATCAATGATGTCACTAATCTCGGCAATATAATACTTAAATGATTATATGTAATTGCACATAATTTAATATCTGATAAAGTTCCAGGTTGATTTATTGTCATTGTACAACACAGGGTTACACAAGAAAATGCAGTTGTAGTCCCTTTATGCAGCACCAGAAAAAAACAAAGCTATTTTTGAAGGTGGAGTTTGAAGGATGAGTTGAAGAGGGAAGAAGCTGCTCTGTAGTCTGGTGGAGCAGCAGCAGATACCGCTGTCCAGATGGCAGCACGTTATATTGTCCTCTAATGTCTTTCGGACTCTGCGAACAGAAGGCACCCCACAGTGTTTAGTTCTCAAATATATTTTTGCTAATAACAAAAAGAGCCCTCAAAGAGATCTTTCAAAAGTTGACTTAAAAGATCCCAAACCTTAACAAATGTCCTAAAAGTCATGGCAAAAATATTGTCACATCAATAATATGAATGTTTTTGATTGTTTTAAAAAAACATTATATTATAGGCTTTTTAATATATATATTAGTTTTATTAGCTGTATCCAGCTAAAAACAAGATTTTATTTAATTAATATGTTGTATGCTTGACACAGTGTGTTCTCCTTTTCTCTTTCCCCAGGGGGTTCGTCCCTGTCGGTCACAACAAAAGCATCTTTGAACTGGACCTCCATCTCGGTAGAGAAAATAGATTAACGGTGGACGGAAAGGCATCGTCTAGTTTGTCACCATGTTTAATCTGATGAAAAAGGACAAGGAGAGGGAAGGGAGTAAGAAGGACAAGAAGGATAAGAAGGAGAGGATGTCTGCAGCAGAGCTGCGCAGCCTGGAAGAGATGAGCATGCGGCGTGGCTTCTTCAACCTGAAGAGGGAGTCCAAGCGTGAGTCCAAGACCAAACTGGAGATCTCCAACCCCATTCCCATCAAAGTGGCCAGCAGCAACGAGCTAACCCTCACTGACATAGAATCGGATGGCTTGAGCAACCGCAGCAGCATGGTTTTTGATGATCAGCTGAGTGCCGCCAGCTCCACCGATGACCTGAAGGGGGAGGGTGGGGAAGGATCAGATGGACGTCGAGGCTCGGTACGGGATCGCGTTGCTCACTTCGGTTCCCTCGCCAAGACCAACTCCTCTCAGATGATGAAACGCTTCTCCTTCTCCCAGAAGAGTAAAGAAGAGAGCCCTTCGGAGAGCTCCACCCCCTCAGGCCAGAACTCTGCTGCCCCGTCCCCGCAGGTGGAGAGCAAAGTCTTCAGCATGCTCCGCAAACACAGCCTGAGGCAGCAGCCTGAATTTGCACCTGAGCCCCAAAAAGTCTACGTCCCTGAGGTGGTCGACAAGACCTTCCCCGCACAGCTTCAGCTGCCGGCTGTGGTCGCACCGAGCGCACCAGAGATCCGTGAGCTGGAGCTCCAACGGCGCAACACTGGCGACTTTGGGTTTTCGTTGCGTCGCACCACCATGCTGGACCACAGCCCTGACGGAGGAGTGTACAGGCGTGTCGTACACTTCGCAGAGCCCGGCGCCGGGACCAAGGACCTGGCCCTGGGGCTGGTGCCTGGCGACAGGCTGGTGGAGATAAACGGACGCAACGTGGAGAACAAGAGCCGGGACGAGATAGTGGAGATGATCCGTCAGTCGGGGGACACGGTGAGGCTGAAGGTGCAGGCCATCCTGGAGCTGAGCGAGCTGAGCCGCTGCTGGCTGAGGAACACCGAGGGGCTGCGCAGGGAGTCCGGACAAGTAAGCAGCTCTTTACAAACTCTTAAACTCTCTTCGCCACGAGTGCTGCTCTCTTTCCATATCTTGGCAGGTTGACTGTCTTCTAATCTGAAACTCTTTCAGTGTTTCCTCACAGTTTTTTGAGTGCCGTGTTTCAGAATCTTTTTTACAGGCAGATTTTCTGATACATCAATGTGCCCGATTCTCATGTCTAATCATGGCGTGGGGGCTGATGCCTGTTAGATGACAGTCAAGTCAAGGTGTCCTGCTTTGAATGTAAAGCTTCAAGACTTAATTCATTGAAAAGAATCGCCTTGAGTCTTAACTTGTCTTACCACTCTTGCCTTGGCTTTTAAAAGGATTTGTTTACATTGATTCCCCTTTTTTTACATTCCTATATTTTCTCAACGGATCTCCATTTCAACATTTCAGAGCATATCTATGATTTCGTGATCGCCTCTACATGCCTCTTCTTTACTGCTGTATTACTGCCAGAAAAGCATTTAATGCCTTCACAAGTCCAACTCAAATGAGATTGCATATGCTACTGCTTAATGTCTCATTTACAGTTATTGTTTGTGTTTCTAAGACAAGCTATCCAAGTGCCTGATCGTGATGTAAGAGACAACGCTCGTGTTTTCAACCTTTATTTTGTGAGACTATGGTATGTGGACCTTGGACTATCTAGTGGGTCTTGGGATTTGCTCCCCTGGAACAATATTTTATACATTTCTATTAGGGATGCACGATAATTATCGGCCCGATAATTATCGGCCCGATATTAGGAATTATGACGTCATACCGATAAACCCGATAACAGTATTAATAGCACCGATAACATACAATATATTTTTTGGGTAAAAAAAAGAAAAGAATACTGCGGTGTGGGTGGATTGGGATGAGGGGCGCTTGTTTTTCACTCGGCTCCTCCCGTTTTGCCAGTACTGTGGTATTAGTGGTATAGGAAGAGGGGAGTGTTTCACAAATCCAGCGCTCCCTAACTCATGCCTGGCTGTGACGTAAATGGTGTGCAGCCGTGAAGCCAGGACAGTAAACAAACATGTCGTCGGTAGTATGGGACTATTTCAAAGTTAGATAGTTCGCTTGCTATTTGTATTAACAAATGCAATGCACACTCCTTCATACTCTGATCGATAACGATATACGGGACATAAGTTTCACCACGGACATATGGACCAGTGATGTTAGCCCCGTTAGCATGCTAGGTCTGACGGCGCAGTGGCTGGACAAAGACTACAAACATTGACTGATTGACTCAATTATGTTTATTTGGGAAAATAAATATGGTCACTTTGAAGAGTCAAAACTGTTCTTGGCTTTGTTTTGTTCATAGTAGTAATGCTCATGTCATTTGCTCACTACTAGTCTTTTTTTTACCACCAGGTGTGCAAAAACTACAGGTACATTTAATATATATATATATATAATATTATTATCGGTTATCGGTATCGGTCTTGAGAAGCAGGAAGTAATCGGTATCGGTATCGGTTTCAAAAAAACAATATCGTGCATCCCTAGTGCCAACAGTCCAGCCGTGAAGACACCTACGGGACAGTTTTGAGATTTGTTCAAATGCCGTTGCCATGGCAACACAATGCTCGCCATGACACACGGCTTTCTCATAACTTCAGTGAAACTGCTCCAAACGCTTTTCAGCATAAAGCATTCCCACTAGCAATTTCTTCAGGAATTGCATTCTCTAGTTAAAATATGTTGTTGTTTGGAATTTCTCAAACTCCCACTATAAGCCGTATGTGTGTTGGCAGACTTATAGGTTGTACTGAAAGAGCACATACACACCGCAGTACTTTTCCCACTTTAGTTCTGATAGTTCCGAAATGTTGCGTTCACACCAAAAAAATCCAGAACTAAAATGAGTTCATCAGAACCTTTTTACCCCCCTTTCAGTCCCTGCTAGAGAGCAGGGACTTTCGTGGGAGAAAAAGGTTCCTATGTCTGATTGGCTGGGCGGATTGCAAACCACATTTTATTATCCTTGCATTATTATCATTAGCATTAGCCCAGCGCACAAATGCAGAGAGAATAACTTATGACAACACAAAAGAAAACATGGGAGCGGTGGAGATGAGGAGGTGTCAGCGTTCTGGCGATTTACTCGGAAGGTTTCAGTAGAAGCTGCTGGGAGTCCCAGCAGCTTCTACTGAAGCCAGTCCCCAACTTCGGGGACTTCCGGCCGGGGGCTTCGGGTGGCAGTATACGCCGTGAAGTGGTTTGCGGCCTGCCAGTAAACCCAAAGCAGAAGAAGTGACGTCAGCGGCTTCATTTGCCTAATCCTCCCCCAGGGACTTATTGTGTGAACGCGATCTGAACCTTTGTGGGAAAAGTACTGCGGTGTGAAAGCGCCTATTGCTAATCGCAGTTCGCATTTGCATTATGGGTCTAGAACATGTTTACTTGTTTAAATTCTCCTACTCTCTGTCTGAATAAACCTGTATTCCCCATCAATCTGCAATGCTCCATTATGGCGCCTGTCTCTTTAAGCCCCGCTCCTGAAAAAGCCCAGTATGCTCTTATTGGCTTGTGAGGAAAATATTGTACACCTTTGCAAAGGTAATCCTCAAATTGTTCTTCATAGTGGCCAAACTGTGGAACTACAACTTATTTGTCACGGGACATCATTGTACTAAAAATACCTTTTCCCATTGACGTACATCGGCAAAGAGACGTCTGTAAATCAGTGCAGTATTTATTTCAGCTAAAACAACTAACCAGTACGGATCCTTGAATGTCCTAAATGTTATAACATGCAATAGAAGTCTCTTTATTTGACTGGGCCGAGAGCGGACATATTTTTAGTTTCTTGAGAATCAGGCCATGAACAGACTTCTTTCTGCGGATTGATATGACTGCGCATAGTCCCTTGATCCTCCTTAGCAACGGCCATGTTATCCTTAGCAACGGCCATGTTATCCTTAGCAACGGTCTGTTAGCAAGTATTAACAACCTTTCAAATGTCCAAATTGACCTAACAATATCCAGCTTTCAATTCAACCGTGTAATGAGTTCTCTTTAAGATCTCTGTTCACGATCATAACCCTCTCCATGTGTGGGTACAGGTTAGGACTGAAATATCAACAGACCATAGCAGTGATGCACTGTGACACACTCTGATTACTCTGTTGCAGTTTAAACTATCGACATGTCAGTGATACAACGCTGTTTAGTTATAAAAAAAGACAAAAACGAAAACAGAAAAGCAGTGAGACTAAAAAACATGACAAATTAGACTTTCTTTTGCACTGCACTTTTAGAGAAAGAAGGTGCTGAATGAGTTTAGATGTTTCCTTTAATGAGTGAAAATGATATTAAGATTGCTGATTTGAAACTGATGTGACATCGTTTTAGCAAACGAGTTAGGGTTGCAACTGATGATTGTTTTATAGTCTGTTACCTCACAATTAGTTTTAATAGTGAGGATTTTGTTGACCAACAATATACAATCTAGATATTTTAATTTCACTATTTTAGTTTAAGACAGAACCGCAGAAAATCCCCATGAAGGTAGAAGTAGAGAATTCTGCTTCCTCATCAACGGATTGTTTCAGCTCTATCAGGTTCACTAATTCATGGCTTGTGTTGAAATGAATGGATCTGGCTCGGGCTAGTACCTGAGAGGAGGAGTCTTTCTCTCTCCCTCTTTGTGCATTTCACTAAACTGTCCCAGTCAAGGTAATTCTGTGGAAACACGTCTGATCCCGCACTGCACAACTCCTCCAGAGCAACACATGGTAGGAATGTACACGCAAAATGTGAAAATAAGGACGTGTGCACACCTTTATATATACAGTCTATGGTGCACACTAATGAATTACATAAAAAAATATACAGACAAGCTGGGGGAGTTCTCGTCCCCCTTGTTTCTGTGATGGCCAGTTTTCCAAACACCTTACAGTGCCGCCATATAATGCAAAGATGAATTTACATTCAATTGTTTGGACTACCAGACAGACTTGAAAGAGGAGTGACAGAGAGGATGAAGCGGGTTCAGCAAGCCAGGATTCAGCCCCTGTACAAGGACCGCCAGCTCTACCATGCAGGGGAATCATCCAGCATTACAAATAACTAAGGCATTACCAATCAGCATCTGTTTTGATCAAATAATTGCAATATTTAGACAAAGAAGCTTATCACTTATTCAGTCATCCTTTTCAAATTAGAGATTTTATTGGTTCAAGAGGCCCTATGATGCATTTTGGGGTTTATTTCCTGTAGTGTGTTATATAAAATCCCAAAGTTCCCTCCGGAGGGAATTTGGCTCCCATACACTCCCCCCCTGCCTGAAACGCCTCCATTGGACTCCTTTGTTTACCTGCATAACCTAGACACATCACTTTGTAACACTATTGGCTCCAACACATTGTACGCAATTGGTTAAGGGCCGGGACATCTCTAAGCGGTTGACCAATCACAACAGAGCTGGCCAGCTAACCAATTAGAGCAGACTGGGCTCTGGTTTCAGACAGAGGGTGAAAAGAGGTGCTGCAGCACAGGCAGTAGGAGAAAGATAAAGAGCTTTTTGAACATTAAAGCATGGAGACATGTCCCAGTAGAGACACTACATACAATTCTGAATCCTGAAAATAACAGTTTAACAGTTAGATACTGGTACAAGGACACTTACTCCCAGCATGAGTGGCCAAAGGTCTCACTGTGGTTGTATGAGAACAAAGCGATTCCCCCAGGGGAAATTTAAGTTCCATGAGATCCGAACATTACATTTCATCTTTCGGGTGTAGAAGTGAACCATTTGACCTGATGGTGGGGTTACAGGAGACGTCATGGAAAGACATTTATATCTCTGGGGGATCATAAATAGGATATGATTTACTAACACGCAGTACAACAACAACAACAGCAACTTGTAGATTTAATGTCATAATGCCTCACACACATTGCTGACAAATAAAGCGTACGCAGACGGTGGTCAACAGAATCTGACAGCAACCGGTGTCACCAATTATAACCGTATTTTGCTCAGTGACCAAACATTCCTGCAGAGTGACTCACAGCTCACAGAGCGACTCCTGTTGCTGGTCAGGTCTTTAGTGGCTCCAAACTGAACCAGGGACAGAGAGCGCTAACACAGGAACTGCACTATAGCAACACCTCTGAGTACACACTGCGCTGGGCTGAGATCAGCGGTGGCCAGAAACCAACAACGTGTCTGCACAGGAGGCGTCAGCAGAGCAGCAGCTTACTGTTCTGCAGGAGGCATTCAGGCACAGCCCTGAGTGTGGGTCAGAGGCATTTTGGCAAAGCTCAGAGGCCAGAAAACAATCACTGTAGTTAGGTAGAAGATTATAGATACAACTCGGATAGAAGTATCTCTTTCCTCAGAGAAGACGCAAACTGAAAAAAAAAGATATTCTACTTTTTGGATAGCAAGACATTTCTGATAATGGAGTATTTTTTAGCCATGATAGTAACACTTTTCCGAAAGTAAAATATCTAAATACTTAAGATGGAGAGAACATATGAACGGCAAATGTTCAACACCAAAACACCAAGAACTGTATGTGACAGTGCAAGGGGGAGACCATTATCATACTGTATTTGTGCTGATTTGCTATCCACAATGCATCTTTTTGTGTATATCCTGTGCCAGACGGATACAAACTGAGGCCCTGCAACATGCAAAGCAACACACACATCACACTGACATAGTGTTGCAACAAAACAATAGGGTGTACCCACATGCCATTGCAGCATAAAAGAAGCCAAGTGCGTAGACAAATTCCGGTTAAATGGGAACTTCATTACCAATATATTTTCTGCATTTAAAGGAGCAGTAGGTACGTTTGAGAAACCGCCTCGGCTGCACAAAAATTCCAAAGTACACAAACCGAAAAGAATCCGCCCCTTCCTTCAGACTTCCTACAGAGCACCTCCTCCAACACACATGAACGCGCACAAGATCATGATAATGAATGTAAAACAAATGTATAACACAGTTATTGTCAGTGCTTATATTTTTGAAGCTAGCATGTTTGTTTTGTGAAAATGTATTACAAATGTTACGTCTAGCTGACGAGAGCAGGCTGCGCCGGTAACGTTACATATCAGCTCGGTGTGCTCCGTAAATAGTCGCCATCGTTGAAAAGCAACTCCGATATTGACTCTGGTTTGACTTCTCCTAGTTTCCACTTTCTTTTTCTTCATCATTTGCTCCATTACAGTTTTTCTTTTGCGACCGGTAGACGATGTCGACCGGTCTGCACGGAGCTGCTGCTCCATGGTGCTGCTGGGAGACGGGAAACACGCCCAATGACGCCACGCGCAATGACTGCACGAGTGTGTGTGTGTGTGTGTGTGTGCACGAGATTGAAGGCTGACAGACAGGTCGGCCAACCAGTTATTTTAGCCGGCCCGGCTAAAATAATTGGTCGTAGTTTTTACAGTATTACGGCTTCCACAGAGGACATGTTTTTATGGATTTTTTTTCAAAGCACTTAGAATATGCATTGCTATCAGGATATTAAGAGCATTCCATGGAATATAACAAAAAGTGTATCTCGAGCCGGTTTCTCAAACTTACCTACCCCTCCTTTAACAGACTGTAATCAACAGAAAGGCCAGACACTCCCCTCTTCCAATCCCAAGTTCAACCATAACAAGTTCAATTCCATGTTGACTCATCGCTTACCTCAGTGTCCTACATGTGATCCTGCGAGGTGAGTTAAAGAGTGTGTGCTCCCGTGCAGCCTGAACGTCTCTCTGCTGCTCTCTGAGCCCACCTGTCGCCTCTTCCTCAACGCAGTGTCGCCTCCAGGCTCCACCCGCCTTCACTGTCTGTGCTTACTATTGTTTACAAGGGGCTCTGTGTGTGTGTGTGCATGTGCATGTGTGTGCTGGTATGTACAGAGGCTGCTCTGGGTGTGTATAAATAGCACACTGGGGAGGGACAGAGGCTTGCAGAGCAGCTGACTCAACACATTCTAGTTTGGGTGAGTGCTCATCACACAGCAGTGTGGCGGCTCCTGTCCAACACACAGACCCCACTAGCATGGTCAACATAGCACTCAGACACCCAGGCCTTACAACCATGGAGGTATTAAGAGAACTGGATACAGCAATAGAGGCAGTGCCCCGTTCGGTCCAATGAAAGTCGCTCAGTGTCGCATGAAGCCAAAATAGAGTGGTGAAGAGATGTCTTCACCAACCAGGAAGTTAGCATCGCAAGGGCTCCCTCCACTAAAAGCAATGGGAGTTTTCATTGGATTTTGGAACATGGAACAACATGAAAATAAAATCTGTGGTAAACACATGTTTATGATATTTACATGTTTTGTTCAGCAGGATCTCCACATATTTACAATGCTTTATGATTTTTCAAGCATAAATGCAAACGCCACAAGTAAAAAGCTAACTCTATGAACAAACTACAACACAGTCGCATAGCTGCGCATCACCACTGCTAAGCTAAAGGCTAATTAGGCTTATTAGAAACCACAGTTTTTGACGCATAGAAGCTCGGGTATGTAATGATGTATTTTATATGCATCGAAAAAAAGTTTTTAAATGTCTTCAGATTATATTAACGATAGACCGTTTCTCAGGCATCTGACCATAAACACGTTCCAAAAACGAATTTTGAGACAAGGGTACCAGATTAAAGGCTTACTCATTTCTGGGTTTGAGGACTTGTTTCTGCAACATTCTATGTTCTGACTCTCGAAACTAAAATACCAGGATAATCCTGTGACACCATCTAAAAGGGGGGAGGCTATGGCTCAGTGGATAGTGTGCTGCACTTCGAATCAGGGGATAGCAAGTTCGAGTCCCACTGCAGTCAGCATGTTGTTGTGTCCCTGGGCAAGACACTTCACCGCAAATTGCTCCTGTGGGGATTGTCCACAGTAGGCCTACTGAATGTGTGGCTGATTTGATTTGATGTATGTAAATTGCTTTGGATAAAAGCGTCTAACAAATGACATGTAATGTAATGTAAAATATTTGAAATGATCAATAATACTGGATAACACTGTTCAAAGTGCTTAGGGAACTGACACCAATCTTGGTCAGATTCAACGGCTCAATTCATGTTTCATGCTTTCTACCCTGGTTTTGAGTGTGGACAGTGTTCTCACAGGAAAAGTAGATATTTATTAAGATTTCAGAGGGCAAAGAACAAGCTGAAAAGAGTACCAACATTATCTTAATAAAGAGAGCATTAATGTTGTAGGAAAAATATATCACTTTTTCTTCAATAGCTGCAAAAACGGATTATTTTCTGGCAGCAAAATGCACATCTTCATTAAATTGTTCAGGCTTAAGTGTTTTCTTCACTGTAGGTTCTCTGTGGCTGAAAGCTCCCATATACTTCACCAGCTAATTGCTAGCTTAAAACTACAAATTAAAAACACATTACAACCTTGCAAACCCCTACCTATACTTTGCCTCATAACATAAATTACAGAATTTCTAAGGTTGAGGAAATATGGTAGATAGTTGCCCTATGTGCCAGAGCATACTCGCATAAACTGTACCGTTTGAAAATATGGAGTGCTTTTGGTATTTAGCATTCTGGGAGATTCCCAGTCGATCGCGAGATGTGTCTAAATGGTGTCTAAATCGATGGTAACCAATGTGATATCTTTTCATGGGGCCCAATATCAAGTTAAACATGTGAATACATAATTATAACTTTGTGAATGTTTAATTCATAATAAGTTGAGAATTTTAAGAGATGAGATTGTTTGTTTTGTTTCCCGTGGGAGCACCGTCCCGTTGCAAGTCTTTTTTTACTTCCGGTATGTATTTTCCATGCATTTCCAACGCAGGCCTCGCTCGACTTAGTACGGTTTTGTTAGGCCTGGTTAGGCCTTGTTAGGCCCGGCTCACTTTAATGCTGCGCTTCCATTACAGTTTAGGAGCTGGGGCAGTAACGGAGTGCCCACACAGCAGCGTGCGTTGACGCTTGGCGGTGGGCGTGGCTGAAGCTTGGGGGTTAAACGCGACCAACGCGACCAACAACCAATCACATGAATGTCCCGCCCCGGACATACAAAGCAAAAAAGCCTGCTAGCCTGCTAGCTGTCCATTCAATGTTAAAACGAAGTACACTGGATATAAACTCCCCAAACAGGCGAAAACCTACCCAACTTCACCCACTATCTCAGCCACCTCCCTCCATGCCTGGCTCCTCCGGTTTGTATCCTGGTAGGTCAACAGGGACTGATCGTATAGGACCGGGTGATTCCCTACTGCTATTATTATTTTATCCTCCATTTTTTGGAACATGAGGAAATGACCTGCGGGCTCTCCCAGCATACACGCGGTTTGATTGGCTAGCGCTTGTACTGGCAGATTTGCATAAGCGGGATTTGATTGGCTGACGCCTCCGTCGAAGCTTCAAAAGTTGAACATGGCTCAACTTTTGACGCGAGCAACGTGTAGCTACGCTCCCCACAATGCAGTTCAGCAAAAAGTGACGTCACCCCATTCAAAGTGAATGGGCAGAATCGTTGGAAGCTTCAACGCACGCCGCTGTGTGGACGGGCCGTAACTATAGTAACGCAGTGTAGGCGGAGCCGTGACGTCATCTTCAATGAGCACCCCAGAAAAACAACATCAGCCGTTAGCTGTTCGCACTCAAGCTCACAGCTCCTCATATCTGTTCAGAAACTAGACAAAAGTTAAACAAGTACAAACCACAGACTGTCTGTGTCATGGCGAATACAGTCGCTGGTTTATTTATGTCTGTATAGGCCGTTGTTGTGAGTGTGGACGGTCAAATATGTTCATCTTGTTGTAGTTGTAGCCCCCTTGCCAGCGATTCTCTCTCTAGTTTAGCAAACTCAGCCCGACTCAGCCCTGTTTGTTGGCCCCGATAGAACCACGATTTTGTCGGGCCAGAAAAAAGGTGAAAAAGCCGGAACTAGGCATAGTGGAAACGCAACCAAAAACGGGCCCGGCACGACACGGCACGCTTGGTGGAAATGCGCCAAATGGTGTCTAAATCGATGGTAACCAATGTGATATATTTTCATGGGGCCCAATATCAAGTTAAACATGTGAATACATAATTATACGTTTGTGATGTTTAATTCATAATAAGTTGTGAATTTTAAGAGATGAGATTGTTTGTTTTGTTTCCCGTGGGAACACCGTCCCGTTGCACGTCTTTTTTTACTTCCGGTATGTATTTTCCACCCTCCGCGAATCTGGAGAATCACAGAACAGCCGGTCTTCAAGGGCCGCTCGATTCGCTGACGGCCGTCACCGCCCTTCATTTTTTATGTTTTTAAAAGGCATCATTGAAGTTGCACCGACAGATCTGGTCCGCCGTTTCCCCGCAGCGAGGCTCCCCCCCAGTTAACAGTTCGCTAGCACCCCAGCCCCCCCCCCCTCCCTCTCTATTTGGACTGGTAGATCTCGGCAGACTGGCAACATTAAAAGTAGCTCTTGGTTCAAAAAAGGTTGGGCACCCCTGATGTACAGTGTAAAAGTAAATGTTCTGCCATACTGTTTAATAAACTTTTAGCGAGCTAACTAGCTTACATATTTCTCTAAGTCTGTAAGCTACACTTTCTATTTTATTTGTATAGGCATATTGTAACAGATTACCACGTTACATCATATCTTAAATTATCATCCTCACTGATAACTCCTTCATTTGATATAATATATATCAATAGAAACGTTTTTTCTTTTATGCATCTAAACGAACCTGTGTGTTCATCATGTAGAAAATAGAACACTCTTATTTTAGTATAGAGCCTCAGATTGATTACAAAAATGCACCCTATATTTAAATAATTGTTAAAGGTGGGGTAGGTAAGTTTGAGAAACCGGCTCGAGATACACTTTTTGTTATATTCCATGGAATGCTCTCTTAACATCCCGATAGCAATGAATATCTTAAAGGTGACCTATCAGGCAAAATGCACTTTTGTACGTCTTTTATACATGAATATGTGTCCCCGGTGTTCCAGGGAACTCACCAAGTGTCAGAAAACACAACCCTCTCTCTTTTCCTCCATACCCAAATCTCTAAAAAAGGGGCAGTAACGGATCTGATACAGACTGATCCAGATTTGAATTATTTTCTACGTCACAGAAGTGGTGCTCCGCTTATT
Organism: Gobionotothen gibberifrons; assembly: GCA_943591055.1. NCBI lineage: Eukaryota > Metazoa > Chordata > Actinopteri > Perciformes > Nototheniidae > Gobionotothen > Gobionotothen gibberifrons. The sequence goes on from CALSBZ010046798.1 coordinate 87,099, forward strand.
GGTCAACTCTCCACCTATCAGGGGAATGAGAGGTTGGGCCACGGCCGGCCATTGCCGCTCGAAAGCGCTGGAGACGCTGTAGTACATATGCCAGGCCTGTAAGTGGCGCTGTAGTGTGCCACAAAAGCAGCGAAGAAGACTTCCCGCGCATGGTTGCCATGGTGCCCTTCTGTTTATTCTCCGCTGTGGCTCTTTTTCTCCCTCCCCGAGGCAAGCGTTTGCTCCCGCTGATGTAATTCAATGCAATCCCTTCCCTGTCGAGGCAAGCGCTGTAATTCTCTCCGGTTAGTCCACCAGCAGATGACAAACACCCATCTCTCCGCCTCTTCCAAGGAACGAGGGGACCGTGCGGCAGAGTTTCAGTTCGATTTTTTTTCGCCGGTCAACATGTCCGTTAAAGTTTCAATCTTCCGGACAAAATTTGAAAAGTGCCGGTCAAAGGTCTTCTTTGTTATTTATTGAGCTTTAAAACAAATGAATAATGACTCTATATAATCATATATAAGAATAAAACACGGAGGACGGAGATCTCTTTTTGTCCCCCTCTTCTCCCCGCTGCAGCCCAGCAGCTGATCTCAAAGCACGCTCCCCTCTCCTGCAGGGGGGCGTGGTCAGCTGCAGCTCACAGAATCAGCCCCCTGCAAAAACAGGGCTGGAAAGAGCATATAGAGCGAAATGAGGCATGGCTAAAATACAGGATCTGTTTGGTATATTGACAAAAAAAACTATATTTATATACTTTATATAGGTATGGCCCTGCAATATATTGTTCAAATATAGCATAATATGTTACCTTTAAGTGCTTTGAAAAAAAATCCATAAAAAATGTCATCTGTGGAAGCCGTAGCACTGTAGAAAGCACGACCAATCATTTTAGCCGGCCCGGCTAAAGTAACTGGATGGCCTACCTGCCTGTCAGCCTTCCATCTGTCCACAAACTTATCTCGTGCCCTCATTGGTCATGTGCGCGTGTGTGTTGGAGGAGGGGCTCTGGAAGGAAGTGGCAGATTTCTTCCAGCTGAGTATTTTCAAATTCTAGCGCACTCGAGCTGGTCTCTCCAAAATTACCTACCCCACCTTTAACTACTGATATTTTCTTTTCTATTTTAGATGATATTTTGCTGGTCCAGGTATAAGCAGACTTACGTATATTCCAGAATGTAATGGATCCAGCTTGTCAGGGTTATTCCTTATACTTGTAAATAGGCTTAGGCCAAACCAGCTTGACCGGTATAACACAACAGGGTAATACCAGCAACGCCCACACACAGCATCATGTAAACATTACGTGGATCAGTCAGGTTATTGTTGACTGATGTCAGTGTGTGCATGGTGGTTAGTATTGAGGCTGAATCACACATTGGCATTTGTCAGGAAGAGGACAGGCAGGATGAAACGGTTCAATTCACCAGAGGGAAATGCGGATGGGACAATGGGGTTCTGTGCTCTGGTCAGTGATGGCTCTGTTGGTTGAGGATCCGGAGAAAAAAATATTTTGGATGCGATGTGTATGATAGAGGACAAACGGTTCCTAGTGGAGACAGACAGCATGGATAGAAAACATGGAAAGGTAGAGTGCAAATGGGAGGAATGCTCTTTTGTGGATGCAAATGGTATGCGAGTCAAAACTAAGTTTATTGTCCAGTAAAGTTCAATATTAAGCCTAACACTAGACTGGATCGATTAACTAAATCTAACCACTATGTGTCGCACTCGCTTTAGCAACCAGCGAGACTGAGAGAGCCCATGCTACTCCAGTTCACTTTTGCCTCTGTTGCAACTTACTTTGATGTTGTTTTATTTTATTACCAGACTTTTAGATTACATGTTTTACTAATATTAGCCAATCAGCAATCTGATTCAAAATGTTTAATAGCTTCTTAGTTGATGAAGGCTTACACTGTTCCTGATGATTCTGATAAAATGCAACTTATAGAAATACCATTTAGGTCCACATTTACACTATCATTTAATAATCAACGGTAGGGGTGTAACGGTTCACAGAAGTCACGGTTCGGTTCATACCTCGGTGTGGGGGTCACGGTTCGGTACGGTTTCGGTAAAACAAGGAAAAGCAAAATAAAGTCCCAAATGCATAATTTTTTTTTGCTGTTATTTATTTTTAACAGTAGTGCAAGTGTTGGTATGAAAATAAGGAACTCTAACATTTGGAATCATTAACTGTACTACACAGTTAAAAACAAACCACAAACAGTAACACACACTCAGATGGCCATATTATTTATAATGGCTGATGTCAAACAAAAAGGTTCAATAAGCTACAACTAAAAAGAATGTCTTGAAAATATTAAAATAAATAATAAGAAAGTGTTTCAATCACTATCAATAAAAGGCAATACAGAACTGTATAACATCTCCTGATGTCAAAATATAAAATAAATACAATGATAAATATAAAACTAAATAAAATCTGTACCTTTAGGAGCAATGTCTAACATGTGTAATTAACTTGTGAGTGTGTGAGGCCATTATGCCTAACTAAAGGTACTCAAGCTTTACTCTATTTTCAAGTTTTTCTTCAAAAAGATGAGTTTGTCTACGTTGTCAGTAGTGAGGGCAGATCTGTTGGCGGTAACTATGTCACCTGCCGTCGAGAAAACCCTCTCGCTGGGGACTGAGACTGACTCGGAGGTGATGGAGCATGTTTGACGTGTTACCACTAGCATACCGCACTGCTGTAACAACGGCGACACACCGCCCTCGTCCGATCCACAACTCGCTCCCCATCGTTATTGTAGTCCACAGGGAACCCGAAATGTTCCCACACAGCTGATTTAAAAGAAGCAGGTGTGTTCTAGCTCCTGTGTGTTGTGAACTCGCCATAGCTGCTAACTTTTCTTCTTCATGTATTGTGTTCGTTTTGTTGTGTTTTCTTCTTGTTCTTCATTTGTTATTTACGGGCGGCTGGCTTTTCGGCGCAATACCGCCCCCTGGAATATATATAGTGTATTACTGCCCTGAGTGACAGACTTGTTTCCCACTCGTAAAAAAAGGCGTATTCGCCGTGTGACTGCATGTGCCGAACCGTGACGTCCGAACCGTGGCGGTACGGGACGAATACGGATACCGTTACACCCCTAATCAACGGTATAACTCTTCACTGACATTTAGGCTAGGAAAATGTGACATTATAGCAGCTTTAATGCATTGAAGCTTCCCCCAAACTAAGAAGCATGATTTCCCAGACAACTCATATGAAATAATTAATACGCAAATGAGTTGTTCAAAAACTCCCTAAACCATAAACACAGCATTATTATTATTTTCTGTAGGCTTACTTGACTGTGTTATAACAATGAAAATAAAAGCTACACAAAAAGGTCCAGAAAAGGGAAGGATACAAATGATACAGAGAGAGGCAGACAGAGAAGGAGAGTAAATTGAAGAAAACAAATGCCCCAGAAGTCAGAACAAATACCTGAGTACCAGAAATAACCATCTCATTTATCATAGCATGAGCTATACAGTAGGTACCTTGGTTAAACCAGACCAGCATAAGGAAGTTCTAACATGGAAGTGAATTCACCAAAGAAAACCATCTCAAGAGAACATTTTACAATTTCCAAACACCAATTGCAATCTGGCTCAAAGTATTTGATAGTGAGATCCAAACCATTGCGCTGAATAGTCCATCCAGTCATCATAGCTATACTCGCTTGGACAAACAGAAAAACACCAACAAAAGTATGTTTTATACAGAAAAACACCAACAAAAGTATGTAGAGCAGAATTAGGAAGATACCCAATGATAATTAACGTTCCATTTTTTATATCCAGCCCCTGGAGACACCCCCACTCTGAAGCCAAGAGCTGAGCCCATAAAAGAGACCTTGCCCCTTTCACACCAACGCGGTTCCAGGGGCGGTTCGGAGCTAGAGCCTGATAAGCACAGTTTTTTCCTGTTCACACCGCAGCAGAGCCGGCTCTTTTCCCCGCATAGGTCACGCTTACTTCGGAGGGGGGCGAGATTAACCTGAGCTAACAGTTTATGGCGAGTACGGCAAATAAAAGTTGTAACAAGCAGTAGCGCTGAGCAAAGTGACTAGAACGCAACCACACACTTGTAAAAAAACATACTTTATAAAGTCAGGCAACACTAACCAGGCTTCGTGTGATTCTGTTTATTTGTACCTTACTTTGACCATCCGTTCGCTGTTATTGATCATTGTGGAGAGCAGGCAGACGTGTTGTTTTGTATTATAGCTATTATTTTGTATTTTTAGCTTCCGATCCGATTCCGATATTTTCATATAGGTTCCGATCCGATCCCGATATTTCCCGATACCGGTTTTCCGATACCGATTTCCGATATCACTTTTTGTGTTGGCAAACAGCATTTAATTTCGTATACATTAAGAAATAGACAGACACCCAAACTGTGCTCAATAGCTTTTATTCTCTCACTATCACAAATAAGAGCTTTTTTTTTTGCAATAAATATTCTGTTAAATAGGACTTTGGTTGTTCAAGTTGCCAGTAGTTAGAAACTATAGTATGAATATTCTGCAGGTAAACTTTACTATCCAACATAAAGTACCCATTACAACTCAAAAGTATTAACATTCAAAATATAATATTTTGAATGTTAATACTTTTACTTGAGTAACATTTTGAATGCAGGACATTTACTTGTGATCTGGTAGTACAGTACAGTACAAAAACCTCAAATGTTCCAAAAATATAAGTAGAACATTTTTAGTAAATGTACTTACATTCCACCACTGGTGTCTTCAGCAGAACAGGCAGAAGTGACAGAAGCTAGCCTGTTAGCTTTAGCTTAGCTTCCATGCATTGACTGCTGTAGCAGTTGGCGATAAATCCAGCGATCTGATAGTGAGGTCAACAGTTAACGGTAACCAAAGACACACAACCCCGCATTAAACAATCGATGACAGGGCTGAGGAGGCTGTGAATATAATCTTGCGAAATCTCGAGGAAGTAAATCCTTTCGTTTCAAGCTGTCCCGCAGTGTTTGTTGATGTAGTCCATCAGTCGCAGACGCTGTCGCTTTACAGCAGGCGGCGTGTTCGTCGGGGTGGTGCTTTTTAAGATGTTTTATTAGGTTTGTGGTGTTGTAGGAGACCCTGTTAGCACCACCTCGTGAGACTTCCTTTGCATGTCGCAGTCGGCGACTCACTTCTAGTTATTTTAAAATGATGCCAAACTGCAGACATTTTAACAAGCTAACGATATGTGTCCGTTCCACTTTTCCAACTCGATAATGGCGGCTGATGCAATAGAACAACAACGACAAACAACGTAACAACGTAACAATGGAATCATGGGAAATATTAAATATGGATCGGCCATGACATTTAATTGGATCTGCCGATCCCGATCCACCTTAAAACCCAGTATCGGGGGCCGATCCGATCCGGGGATCGGGATCGGGACATCTCTAATTATAGCAGCTATCGGATGGAATCAATACATGGGCTGCACAGGTTGTCATGTCCGACTATCACAAGTAGAATCATAATGAAAAATACTCCGGTAAAATGTGCCTGTAGAAAACGGCTTATGCCACAATAGGATAGCAACAAGTAGTCAAGATAGTCAATTTAGCTTCGGTTGCTATGCTAACTTCACCCATTTTATACCAGAGAAACTTTCATAACAGCGTTGTGATGCCAAACAGCGTCAATTCAGACTGACACACATTCACTTATGGGGAACTGGGGATATTTATCAGCTGCTTGTGTGACAGTCAGACAGTGAAGACTTTACAGCGGCCGCTGCCGTGAGTTAACGGGAGAATAAACTCCGGTGGACGAGCAGCACTGCAGCAGTCGGTAAATGCCGCTGTAACACATTAATAAACAATGAACCACGGCACTCTGGAGAAAAGTATAAGGTTGGAGAAGTAGTTATTTAATTTAATCTGGCTTCGTATGATTAAACACGATCATCGACCCGACGCAGTCCCCTATTGTTGTTGTTGTGAGCGCCGTTGAGGAGAAAATCAGCGATGTAAACGGTGACGTCATGACGCAGCAGCGGCAGCACCAGTCGGGCTCTGGGCGGTGTGAACAAAAAACGGGGGCTGAAAAGAAAAACCGGTTCCGAACCAGAAGAGCGCAAGCATGGAGCTAGAACGGGAACCGCGTTGGTGTGATCTCTCAGCTGGTGATAGAGCTAACTGCCCCTTCTCAGACACACTGTGGGCAGTCTCACAACAACACTACACACATCAAAGTAAAACCTATTACAACACAATGATTAAGACACTACCAAAATACCGGAGGGAAGAAACTAAAAGCCAGAAAGTTATCTGCCACTAAGAGAGACTATGATAAGAATATCTCTATACTGTCAAAGATAGAAAAGCAGAGACAGATCCTTGACAAGTACGGGTTGAGTGACCACCAACTGGAAGACAAAAGAGAACAGAATATGTGGGCACTGTTCGTCAGAGATGAACGTCTTGAACTGAATCGAGAGGGAAAGTTAAATGAGGTTGAAAACAAGAGCAGGCAGTTGGGAAACCACATGGGGTTTTCCTCACTGTGATTAATACTTTGCATAGACTGCCTTCTTCTGTCACTCTATCGGCTAATGTGGCTGTTAATGTTCCACCTTAGTGTTGGCGCTAACTCTTTGCCACATTCAAATACACACTTTGTGACATAACAAGACTGCTTAGTTAGGTATGAACTCAGTTTGGAGGTTACTGTTTGATAATATTACTGTGTCAAAAGTTTTACTAAACGATATTTCTTGTTGCTCACCATCACAGAGCTTTTCGAAATCCTTAACCTTTGCATTTAACATTTAAAGAATCAGACCTTCTCAGGACTAAGTGGTCTGTTTCAGCTCGTTGAGAATGTAACAAGAAGCATGGACAATTCTCTTTTATTTTCTGTGGTGAATGGGGTGACTGATTTCTGATAACGTAAACTATTGACTATTCCCTCCTCTGGATTTTCTTGAATACAGAACACAATCTCAGATATTTTTCTCGATAGATTGTATTTGAATCGTTACCGTTATTTAATCGATTTGATTCTGCGACATTCAGTGATGAATTATAAAGATGGATATGTCTATGGGTCAGACAGGAAAGGTAAACAAGAAATGACAAAGCTATGATGCACAGTTAGTACATAATTGATTGTACACATCTGTACGTGAGCCCCAGCATAGCAACATACTCCCACTGTCTTTCGCGTCATTTAATTTTCTTGTAAGTAGGGGCTGCTCAGAATGTGTGGGAGGGAACCACAGCTAAATGTAGCCTCTTGTCAGAGACGTACAAAACAAAGGTTCTCGTCACAGCTCCTCAGATACATCACACAGTGTGTGAGATAACAATTATAACTAGGGATGTCCCGATCACCTTTTTTTGCTCCCGATCCGATTCCGATCATTTGATTTTGACAATTTGCCGATACCGATTTTTCCCGATCCGATCTTTATGCATTGCATTAAGAGAAAAAAAAGGAAAAAAGCATTCAAGTTGTCCCTTAAGGTTATTTTTGTATTTTGTATTTAAATGACAGTACGTGATCGGATCGGGACATCTCTAATTATAACCCTTTTCCACCAAAGTGGTTGCAGGGCTGGTTTGTAGACAGCGCAGGATTGTGAACCAGTTTTTCGTGATTCCACTACAGCGGCGCCAACTCTCATCCCCTGAATACCAGTTCTCATTTGGAACCAACAATCTGCTGGGATAAAGCCGAGAATATATATATTGGCGGATAACGTTGGAGGCTGGGCCGATATTTACCTGGAAAACATTTCATGCGCCGGCCCGTGCCTTCACCTTGGACTTCTAATAGAACTGCTCGGGTCCTGATAGATTGAGTGGGGAGGTTCAGGAGATCTTTCTTGAGGGTTATGTGTTATGTTTATGCATGTTTGTTGTTGTGTTTTTTGTTGTTGTTTGCTCCTTTTACCCCTCACTGCTCTGTCTCTCCATCTCTGCAGGGCTGGTGTGTGACAGGGGGCGTGGCTGGTATACTCCTGGCTGCAGATGAGGCACACCTGTTCCCACTCACATGATCAACCTGCTCTTTAAGAGCCTGGCCCTCACCTCACTTCTCTGCCAGAGAATTACATGCTGTTCGACGATCCGGAGTGCCTTTCTGCAGCCTGGAGTCTAGTGTTGTTCACTTCGCAGTTTTTGAGGAGCTTTTGAGTTTTTGTCGGGGACGTTTTCCCTCTGCTTTGTTTTTGGATCTTACTGCAGCCAGCCAGCTCCCTGTCTACAGTACCTGCCGTAGACTATCTTCCTTAATTAAACACATTGAAACTTTATTTGTGTCAGTCTCTGCTTTGGGGTCCTAGTAGTATCCAAATGCCACATTATCAAGAATAACTTTTATCCAATGACCTTTTCCCTCTCTGTCTGTGTCTGTGTATTCTCTTGTTCCGATTAACCCAGCCAAATCTTTTTCTCTTGTTTTGTATCTATATCTACGCCGGGTTCCGGAGTCGAGGCTGATCGTCTTGCTGTAGTCCTGTGTCCTGGATCCTCTATCCTGAGCTCTGGATTAAGTCGTGGACTTCGGGCTGTGGCTGAACCTGTCTCTGCGGTCCTGCCTGGGTCTCGTCATGCTGCTTCCCTGATGGCTTCCACAGGATTGTTGACATCCTCGTGGATTCATCTTCTTATTACAGACACATGCATTTCCTAACATTCGGTCTATAGGCTGTAAAATGTATTATCTCTTCGATTTACACACCGCATTTATTGCACGTCTGTCCGTCCTGGGAGAGGGATCCCTCCTCTGATGCTCTCCCTGAGGTTTCTCCCATTTTTTCCCCTTTAAATTGTGGGTTTTCTCCGGTAGTTTTTCCTTGTACGATGTGAGGGTCTAAGGATAGAGGGTGTCGTTTTTCGCATATTGATATTAACAATCTGCGCTGTTGTATTTGCTGTAAAGTGTCCCTACTGTAGGCTATTTTTATTATATGTACATCACTTTGGCTCGACCAAAAATCGTTTATAAATGTGCTATATAAATAAAACTTGATTTGATTTGATGGCGAGAATGTCAAAGAGAAGTAAGTTGGTACAGAAGCAGTGGAGCCGATAACGCAAAATGAGTAGAACGCGACCAATTGCAACCAAGCTAGCACCAGCATGGAGCTAAAACAGAACTCATTTCAGTGGAAAAGCAAAAGAACTCATGGTTGAATCCTATGATTAAAACACATGACATATGGATAAAACCTATACGTAGAACCTATAGAAAACTATGATTATAGCCGGTAGTTGATCAAAACCTATTATTAAAACCGATGGTTAGAACCTATAATTACAACCCATGGTTTGTTAAAACCTATTATAGAACCGATAGTTATTATAACCTACATTTAAAACATACGATCATAAACTATGCTAAGAACCTGTTGTCAGAACCAGTGATTAGTTAAAACATAATGAGAACCCATAGTAAGAACCTACTATTAGAACCTGTGGTTTTATGAAACCTATGATTTCCACCTGGCTATACGGTAAGAATCTATGATTACAAGTTTACAACCTATAGTTCGAACCTATGCTTAGATCCTATGGTTAGAACTTATGATTAGAACCAGTGTCTGGTTAAAACCTATGGTGAGAACCTATGATTAAAATGTATGATTAGAATCTTTGATGGTTAAAACCTATAGAACCTGCAGTAAAAACCTATGATTAGAACCTATGGTTAGAATCTACATTTAGAACCTTCGGTAAGAACCTATGATTGGAACTCACAGTAGAACTCATGTTTATAACGTTTTATTAGAACTGTGGTTGATTATAACCTCTGATTTTAATCTCTGATTATTATCTGTGGTTTGTTAAAACCTATCATTAGAACATATGGTTAAAACCTACAATTACAACATACGGTTAAACCCTATAATTAAACCATATGGTTAAAACCAATAAAACCAACGAGTATAACCAATTATTAAAACCTATGAAGAGGAACTTTGACAATAACTTGGTGGAGGTTCGAGCCGCATGAGGAGTACAAGTGGACCGTACCTCCAAAGTGCAGGTCTGCCACTGGGGGAGCTCGTTGGATGCGGCGCACCTGCTGCTGACAGCCCGCAAGTTGGAGAGGCAGAGGTCCTTCAGGTCCTGGAAGAGGTCCTGCGGCAGAGCCTCAGCTGCCCCCGGCTCGGTGCTGCGGACCGGCCTGTCTACTCAGCCCGAGCCGCTGTCCATTCGTCCACATTGGCACAACTCTAGTCCAAAAAATTCCTGAAGACCAGTTGGTCTGTCGCAAACTTCAGTGCATCGTTCAAGCACGTTTCCGTGTTTGAACCTTCAGAGAGCTACAAGTGTCTTTCATCAAGCTGAACCAAACACGAACAGCAGCATCCTGTTTGGACTTTCAAAACAAAATAACACTTCAACTTTTCCTTTAAACACCGAGGAAACGTTTAGTACATTTAAAGACAGCACGTAAACCGTGCTTAGTTTACAGATAGATGTACACACAAACAATACAAAAATTGGAGTCACAACCAATAAATACAAAATAAGATTGCGAACATTATGAGTGCTCGGGGTCTTGGGGGAATACATAGGCTATTTCAAAGTAGGCCTACTAGGGTGCATCAACTTCATGCAATATGAATGGATTTCAGGGGAACTGATACATTTGATTCATAACCTATTAATACAAAATGATAATGATTTCTTCTTCTTTCTCAAAATTACACCAGACAATTTGGATTTATTATGCACACATCTGATCAACTTTCATAGAAATCTTTAACCACCCGATTCATCATCTATAATCGTTCTGACGTCTCTTCATCATCATAAAGGTTGGCCTATATAACAATATACTAATTAAAGTGTTACAAAATAAGTACTTTACAATTGAATTCTTCATTCAGTTTTATTTTTAAAAAGTAGCTTTAATTTGTTTCTACAATTTCCTGGATTGTTTTGTAAGGATGTTTTTATTATTTTATTTTGAAGCAGGTATGATGTTACTTCTTGTTGTAGTAACAATCGGTTCTTGCTCCATCTGTGACATTTCGACAGAAACACTGCTGCATGTCTCACATCCTGCATTTTAGGAGTGGTGGAAAGTAAATAAGTACATTTGCGCAAGTACTGTATATGGGTACAGTTTGTACAGTGATTGTTCTTAACATATTTATTATAAATGTAAAATATTACTTTAACTTCTACTCCATCACATTTAAAAGGTTAATATTGTACTTTCATCCACTTGACTTATTTAACAGCTTTAGATAGTTTGAGTTTAAAAAATGTAATTTAAGAAAACATGTAGTATACTTCTAACACATCTCCAAAGATGAAACCAGTGGAATAGAATAGCTGTTTCATGTGCAAAAACTCAAGTTACCAGATAAATAACAAAAAGTTCAGAAAAAAGTCCTAAACATTACCAACTTTGTTTGTCCACAGCAGTAAAATGCTACTTCAGGCAACAATATTACCAATCTAAAATGGTTATATATTAAAAATATATCACATATGGAGGTACTTTTTCTGCATAATGAGTACTTACTTTTGATACTTTCAGAACATTTTGCTGACACTAATTTGGTGCTTTTACTGAAGTGAGACTTTGAGATAAATGAGTTTTGACATGATGGTATTGGTACTTTTACTTAGGGGAAGGATTATACTACTTCTTCCACCTCCTGATGTTAGTCCCATCAGTCACCACTCAACTTCCTTACTGAGATATGTTCACATGTATTGCTTTTGGATTGCATACCTAAATGTTTTCATTATGTCAGCTGACTGAGTGGATAATAAGAATTTGTAACATGTTTCATTGAAAACATACAAGAAAGTGTGATAAATTGGAATACACTGCCATCTGCTGCCTGCACTGTCCATCAGGAAATGGCACACTACCACACACAAACCCAATGTATGTCAACCACCTGCTGTTATGTATCTGAAGGCTAAAACTGACATTTTGATTGTGCTTTAGTGCAGTATCACATTGTTTCACAGCATTACACCTCATGTTGTACTCAACCAGTGAATTGGTCCATAGAGCAGTCAGCAACTTGTATTGTTGAACCTTGTTTTTAAAACCATATTAGTCTATTTCCTAGTTCTAACATTTACATTACATTTACATTACATTTACATTACATTTACATTACATTTACATTCATTGTCACTGATCTTGTATAAGATATATAAATTCTCGCGAGAACATGAAGCCTGTATACACTTCGAGGACGTAAACAACAAAGCTATGCCGTCTGCAGCCTATTTGACACGATTTTCATATTTTTTGAGTAATTATACGGTTTTTGACGAACACAAATATTTTTCTGGCATCACTTTAAAACTTTACGTGAAAATTGACATTTTGGTACGAGGGTGCACGCTGAAGGTGCCATGGTGCCCTTGAACAAGGTACCGTACACACCCCCCCATTCGCCAGCCCATTGCTCCCCGGGCGCTGTACAATAGCGTGCGTGCTGTGTATGTGTGACCAATAAAGAGGGTTTCATCCTCTCCTCTATCTATTTATATCTATTCTATCTTCTATTGGCTTCAGACCACTCGCACTGCGGAAGTAGTTGTCAAGTAAGGAAATCATGGACCGAAAGAAAGAAACAGGGAAGGCAGGTTTAAAAGTTTAAACAAAAAGCAAGTTTCACTAAATTGAAGCTGGTACAAAAAGCAGGAGGAGCAGGCAAGGTAAAATAAAAGGAAAGTAGCAAAATAAACGAGGAACAAACCGGAAAGCGTCGACAATAAGCGATTCGCCATTAAAGCTGTGAGGTCCGTGCCGAAAGCAGAGCAGTGTGTATATGGGGAATTCTACCGAATTAGTACAAAGTGCGGTCCCACAAAAAAAAGTATTCAGACATAGATATTTACTAAGAATATGTTATGGTCTATTTAAACACAAGGTCAATATCGGAGTTGCTTTTCAACTATGGCGACTATTTACGGAGCACACCGAGCTGATATGTAACGTTACCGGCGCAGCCTGCTCTAGCTGACGTAACATTTTTAATACATTTTCACAAAACAAACATGCTAGCTTCAAAAATATAAGCACTGACAATAACTGTGTTATACATTTGTTTTACATTCATTATCATGATCTTGTGCGCGTTCATGTGTGTTGGAGGAGGTGCTCTGTAGGAAGTCTGAAGGAAGGGGCGGATTCTTGTCGGTTGTGTACTTTGGAATTTTTGTGCACTCAAGCTGGTTTCTCAAACTTACCTACTGCGCCTTTAACATATACAAAAACAATTATTCTGTAAATAACACTTAAAACATTTTATTTTATTTTGTTCAATGGTGTATTTAGAAGATCTTTATGAGTACATTCAAACGGAAGTTGGAATATTTAGATTTATTGTGGGTATCATTTTTTAATAAAAAAACTATACTCAAAAAATCATGTCCCCAGTTTTCATGTCACTACCGAAACACAAGTGGTTTTAGTCCAATGGCTGAGCCTGGTTTTTAGCCACACCCCTGCATTTTTGACAAGGCAGTGACACTGCATCCCTGTCCCTCATGGCTGAATGGCCAGTAGCTATATTCCATACTTTTGATATAAATCTGTTCCAAAATCTGAAAATCGGCGTGTAACCTTAAGAATTGTCACCGAACACATTATCTTCAATTAAGTCAACTTTTTCGGGGTTTTATGCAAAGTATTAGGTTTTTATGTGTGTAAACCTCTTCAAAAACGTGTATGCTAGCCATGTACTTGCTAGCATTCTTTAGCTATGCTCAATTTGAGCTAGAATCGTCACTACCGAAACAGTCACTACCGAAACAGTCACTACCGAAACATATGGTTACGTTTCGGTAATTGACATGATCGTTTCGGTAGTGACAAAATGGAATGGTAAGCAGGTAAATCCCACCATTTTGAAATAAATGTGTTTTAAAGTCTGAAAATCAGTGTGTTACTTTAAAGGTATCTTATTATACTATTGTTAGGCATATATTATAGGTATCAGATATATAAAAACATGTCTATGAAGTGTTTTGCTCAAAATACCAAACAGATCAGATATTTCAGCCTGTTACTAAAGTGCTGATTCTGGGTCAGTAGCTTCAAACATTCACACTTCAACATAAGGCATGTTATGAGTTAAGATGAAGCAATAAGGCTGAGGGAATATGATACAACCATGAGAACAAAATACTGTGGTCACTACCGAAACACTGGATGTTTTGTAAAAAATTAAGTATATTGAGTTATCAACTAAAATGATATGATACTGATTGGTTTAATGTATGTTCAATTTCAACAATCATCAACTCTGGAATCAATATGATCAGCATTATGCATTTTACAAAGAAAGTTTGCATTATGATTTTTATGAATTGTATAAATTGAACTTTGAAATTAAGTTAATTAACTTTGATTAAAAATTCACTTTTATTAATTTAATTGTGAAAACTCTCAAGGAATATTTGTTAAAATACTATTTAGAGAAGGGAAGGTAAAACAATCTTAACAGGTTAATGTAATACTTTTTTACTACAGTGTACTATGTTTCGGTAGTGACCATTTTTGGTAGAGGATGTAAGAGTCGGGAGGGCTGATAATTTATTCCGGCAAATGACTCTGACCTACTAATTAACCTAACAGAAGTTATTGAGTCTATGTAAGTTTACTGCTTGGCTCAGATCCACCAACGATCAGCAAGGTCTCACCTCTATTAACTCCTGAAGAACCAGGTTCAATTAACTGCTGTTTCAATTCAGACGACCCTCTAAATCTGTTCAAGCGATCCCGAAGGATTTTGATATCAGTAATGAGGTGTGGCCCTACCTAAGTGTGAGTGTGGCAGGGTGCAACCTTACCTTTGAAGCAGGAGAGGAGAGCGCAGATGTCTTTTAAGTTGTCCCAATCCAAAAGAGGGGAATCAGTTTATTTGAAGAAAAATGGTCCAACATGACAATCCTACAAAACATATCATGCTGTGATCATGTTCTAATATGAAACCCTAATTCACAGTTTTACATGTATTACCCTAAATTGTAACTTCAACTGCCCAATTCAGTATTTAAATCTCCCGATAGAATTTAGAGGCATTTCCACATAAATGACCGGTGATAATAAAAAGTACATTCAAACTTTCATTCAACAAATCAGTTCATTTGCTCATTTCCACATTTGTATACTTCATCTAGTCCTGCATGAATTCGGAGGACCTTTCCTCACAGGTGGCGGGGTCCTAACTTTCAACAAGCATCAACTCATTCCACTCATTCAACAAAGAAATTCTCTCTCTCTCTCTCTCTCTCTCTCTCTCTCTCTCTCTCTCTCTCTCGTTTGCTCCCTCTCCACCAGTGTCTTTATGCTCAAAAACAGGATAGAAAAACCTAAAGACCCCTCCTCCATACCCATATTTGTGGAAACTGGGCACGGCCTCTGATGCACAGGACTGGACATGACCAGACATATTCTATGGCTATTGCATAAGACACACCTTCCCATGTTTGTGTAAAAAGGTCATGACCCCTACTCTGCAGGACTTGCAAAATATTATTCTCGGCTATGACATAACCACCTTTTTGGGGCCTCAGTGTATTTCTCCTTAAGTCAGGAGCCCCCCTCCCTGTGTACTGCTGTGAGGGGAGAGGGAAGAAACTGTCTCTCCTCTCTTATCAGTGACACCCATAAATCATAATAGGCCTTTCACACTCAATTTAACAAAACACTTGTGTTTTGTTTATACTGTAAATATAGGAAATCATAAAATATGAAGCATATTCATTGTGGGTTAATATAATTGATTATATTTGATTATAATTAACTTTCGTTTTAAGTATTCAACCTAATATGGAGATCTCAACACCTGATATATTATATGCTTTAGGAGCTGTGCGTGTTGTAGCCTACAGTGTGTAAGTGCGTGTGGTACAGTGTGTAGGTGTGTGTGGTACAGTGTGTAGGTGTGTGTGTGGTACAGTGTGTAGGTGCGTGTGGTACAGTGTGTGTATGTGTGTGTGGTACAGTGTGTAGGTGTGTGTGGTACAGTGTGTAGGT
>CALSBZ010046798.1:103106-119857 GCA_943591055.1 Gobionotothen gibberifrons
GGTACAGTGTGTAGGTGTGTGTGTGGTACAGTGTGTAGGTGTGTGTGTGGTACAGTGCGTAGATGCGGCAGACAGACAGGTCTCAGTTGGTTTGGTGTCCTCTGCTTACCTTTAATACTTGTAAATACAACTTTTGGCCCGTAATTTATTTTCCTCATTAGCCGCGTTCACACCGAGTACTTTGCTGTACTTAGTTCCCGGCACTTAGTGCCGCGGCACTTAATACCCCAGGGCACTAAATACAGATAGCGTTCACACCGGAAATAAGTCCCTGGGGGACGTCACTTCTTCTTCTTCTGCTTTGGGTTTACTGGCAGGCCGCAAACAACTTCACGGCGTATACTGCCGCCGAAAATCCCCGGCCGGAAGTCCCCGGAGTTGGGGACTGGCTTCAGTAGAATCTGCTGGGACTCCCAGCAGCTTCTACTGAAGCCTTCCGAGTAAACGGCCAGAGCGCTGACACCTCCTCATCTCCACCGCTCCCATGTTTTATTTTGTGTTGTCATAAGTTAGTCTCTCTGCGTTTTTGCGCGGGGCTAATGCTAATGCTAATAATGCTAATACAATGGCGGCTCTACAAAACATTTCAGACTTTTACGGGGCGTGGTTTGCAATCGCCCAGCCAATCAGAACTGGGGTACTTTTTTTCCACAGGAAAGTGCCTGCTCTCAGCAGGCGCTAAAACTGGGGTGAAAAGTTACCGGCACTTAGTTATTTTTTTGGTGTGAACGCAACATCAGGGGTACTAACGGAACTAAACGCGAAAAGTACGGGTGAAAAGTACTCGGTGTGAACGCGGCTATTGTAGCGACCAGAGAGGGGGGGGGGGGGATATATCCAGTCTCTGATAGTGTTACGTTATTATGCTGTGAGTGCTCTCATACTTGTTTGAATCTGAAATTGTATATATTCATATAAATATATATAAATATATATGTGTGTGTGTGTGTGTATATGTCCGCATCTGTAGCCTGTTATTGTCTCATTATACCACACTGTAAATGAATTATAAGTAAATATATAAGTGGTCATGAACACATCTGTCCATCAGACAGAGGGCTGCTGTGCCTCCTGTCATCATTAATGGAGGAGGAGTTCTCATTTCTCTAACCGCCTGCTGCTTCCCCTCCTCTCCCCTCGGTTCCCCTCCTCTCTCCTCGGTTCCCCTCCTCGACTGAAGACACGAGGATAGGAGTCGAGGAGGGGAAATTGAGAATTGAGAAGCCTTTAAGGTGTAGCAGGGGAAATTAATTGGACAAACAAACCCAAAAGCAGGAAGTAAACAAGACGCAAGGACAAAATATATTTCAAAATAAAACAGGAACCAAAAACTAAGATTATGACAGTAGCAAGTCTATTGGTCGATGCAGAGCCAAGTGCCACATTGTATGCTTTAACTTCATCCTGTATGTAAGAAGGGCAAGATAACTTCACAGCATGGTCCGCCAGCACCAGTGTCTTGAAGCGGTAAGGGCAGCAAAAGAACAAGACCACACATTAAGATGTATGTTGGGCTTCACAGAATAAATGCTTAAATCCTGTCCATGAAACGGAGATAGCCACAGTGATTTGATCATAATGTGACTCGTAGAAACTTCTTATCTACAGTGACTTTTTGCATCGTCATTCTAGTTTCATTTGCAGTGATGGTTTGATAGAGCATAGAAAGATTGTTATTCACGAGTTCATCAATGCAAGATTAATATCCAGAAACACTCATGGCTAAAGTGGATGAAATATTGTATTACGCCCAAATTGACCACCCTACACTCTCATAGCTGATAGTGCACACAGAAATGATTGAAGATGACAGCCTTACACTTTCCGCAGAGACCAAGGACATTGAGCTGTTTGTCAAGCCACTTTTAAACGTCAACTGACTAAAAGACTGGAAGTATTTCTTCTTGAATGTCTTTTATTTATTTTAAAGCACTTTGAATTGCCGTGTGCTGAAAGGTGTAAACTTGCCTTACCTTGCCTGGCCTATCTTTAGAATGTGTTCTCACTTTATAGACAGGACAAAAAAGCTGATATGAAAATCATTTTATTAGGAATGATTTTTGAATGTGCATTGGACCTGCTGGTCCTAAAGACAATAGGAATGATCAGTCAACTTTTCATCAGAGTGTCCTGCAGGAGGCGCTCCGCTGCTTCTCACTGAACAGCAGCCTCTCCAACCCCTCTCTTTCAACATGGAATGCTTACGTGACATCTCTTCAAGTGCGAATGGGGGACACATTCAAAACACCTTTTTCATTTTTATTCACATGCTCGGATTTAACTTTTCATTTTAATAATTGACAGATAATTATAATTACATATTTACAGAGGTGAAAGAAGTACTCAGATCTTTCACTCAAGTCAAATGCAATACTAGATTCTAAAAATACAATGTAGTAAAAAGTCCTGCAGTCACAAGTATGAGCATCGAAATATACTTTAAGTACCAAAAGGAAAGTACTCCGGTGTGAACACGCCTATTATGCAGTGTTGCCCACTTCAGAATCATATATATTAAAATAATTGGATAATAATTTTGCAAAAGTGCATTATTTTGTTGATCAATTCAATTATGCAGCTGGTACAAGTTGGGTTTGGTAGCTTAACCTATCATAGCATATCATACATTTAATAGTTCATACATTCTTTTTTAATTAATATTCTGAATATGAAAAGTAACTAGTAACTTAAGCTATCAAATAAATGTAACGGTGTAAGAAGTACAACAGTTCCCTTCCAAAATGTAGTGGAATACAAGTGAAAATACTCAAGTGATGTACATGTACCTATGAGAAACTTAAACAAAATAAAACATATCACTGCACAGTAGCATGCATCTACTCATGCACAAAGACAGAAAAGAGCTCTTACATGAAACAGCTCAAGGACAAAACAGAGTAGAGTCTGTTACATTATATTGGAGGAAAAGGCAGTTTTTTCTAACTGAGACGGAATGAGGAAAAATCTGTATTTCGGGTGAGCTGTCCCTTTTTAGTAAATCCTAACATTGAGTAACATTGCACTAGCAGAGCATTAACACTGACACTATCAGAATGTTCTAGAAGCAGAGCAGCCAACACCCTACTACTTCTGCCAAATGTATTTAAGACTCTTAAATGGCTCCACCCCACGCATGCACACACACACACACACACACACACACACACACACACACACACATGGCACATGATATCATACCGATCACATGTTCGGACACGTTTAGGATTCCATTCTGCAAACTGCTCCTAAATGCAAACAAGCAAAAATAACTTTGAAAAGGTTTCTTGCTTTGAAAGTAAATGTTAGCCAGTTGTGTGTTTTATCACAGTGAGCAGATGTGTGAGGCATGCAGTCCCCCCCACAGCAGCTCCATGCTGCAGTGTTGGTGTTAGTAGTGTGTGTGTTTGTGGGGGGGGGGGGGGGGGGTTACAATCCTCTCGTGTCATGGATCATTCGGGTTCTCGGATATTAACATGTCAGGAATATTAGGAATGAAAGGGAGGCGCAGAGAAACAAATAACAATAATTCACAGTAGATGTAGGATCAAATCGCTGCTGCCTGCACCTCCCTCCTATCCTTGAGAGCCCATAACACAGCGATGACTCACTTCCTCTGTTTGTGTAAACGCCTGAGAGAGAGAGTCACATCCTCTGGATGTCATATGATGATCAGACAGAGATAACACAGACATGATTCCTAGATTGTTTTCTGACTTGAAAAAAAACACTCAACTTAAACATGTTCTCTTAATGCTACTCTTCCATCAAGCACATTTATTTTCTTTACTAATTAAAATGTAGGCTTGCTGTAGTCTAAATATTCACTATGCGGATGTAAACATTAAATCAAAACGAATTTGTAGCTCAATTGAAATAAAACATGTTTTACTGAAAACAAAAACAGAAATCAAAAGGAGGAACTTCCAGGTTTATGCCCTTTATGACTGCATTCGTATTTCACAATTAGTTCTCCACAGAGACCGACTGACAGCAAAGGGATGATTTCTACTTTTGCGCAAAAAAAAATCTTCCTTTTGATTTAATCATTAAAAGTATTATTCAAAATGTTTACTGGAAAATGTAAATGTGCTGAACTTCCATCAGCAGAAATAATAAAAATAACTTTGACAGTGTTATTTTGTTGTCTTTTATAAAAATGTGTAATGTTACTGCTTCTTATATGTTATGTGTTATTGTATTTTATCTATTTGATCGTTTAAAAAATCGTTTGATTGTAACTATTCTATTTATTTGCTTTATTCTTCTGTTTATTTATTATTTGAACCATATTAGCTTGTGAGTGGTTTGTCTGCACAAACCCGTTCAGAGAAGATTTATCATTAATGCACGGGTGAAAGGTATGAGTCACAGCGAAATGCTCTGCTCATCATCATGTCAGCGAGTTATCACAAGAAACATTTGTGATGCAGATGTTCCACATGTTTTGAAATGGCCTTTTGTGCAATCCAACAACTTTCTATTGAACTGTCCCTTTAATGTCACTGAGCAGCAGCCGGGGCAATAATAAACCCGATCACAGCTCATGTGGACACAGAGCAGTGTGTGTGTGTGTGTGAGAGAGTGTGTGTGTGTGTGAGTGTGTGTGAAGTCAGATGCTAGTAATTTTCCACTCCTTTGTTAGGATGGTCCCATGCCTCACTAAGTAAGATCCATACACGCGTCACAGACACTTCTATTAATAAGTCAACCAAAGCAGTTTAGAGCTGTCAGTGTTGTAATATTACAGAAGAATGATTTCACATCTCATAACTGTTTGTTTACATTTTGAGGACCACCCTCAAAGCATTGTTTTCCATCATAGTAATAAATTGTATTTTTTAATAGCGCTTTTCTCGAACCCAAAGACGCTTTACATTTGGGGAAGGGTAGTCAAACAAGGACAGGCAATACAACAACAACAAAACAGAAAAGCAGTGAGGAGGAAGATGTGGGTTTTGAGGCGAGACTCAAAGTGAAACTATACATAGAGTATTCTGAAATGAGACACAGGGACACGTATTTGTTCTATACAGTTTAATTCAATGTGAAGTGTTTAATATGGAAAAAGGAATGGAAAAGCTTCTCGTTACAGAGTGGTGCAGTAAACGGGTATTTTTGTAGGGCTCCCTCGACAAAAAGCCAATTGGAATTTTCCATTGGATTTTGGGATATTTAAGATAAGATCTACGTTAAACACACATTTATAATATATAATGCTAACTCATTTCGGGACTCATTCCCAGAATACAGTATTTACAGGAGCTACATGAACTCCTGTATGAGGATTCCAGGGAAAGGATCAAAGTAGAGGTCTTCAGGATACACACACACACACATTATTATTTTATCAAAAAAGCTTTTATTGAAACAACAAACCCACAAAGAAAAATTACCTTTATACATTCATATTTGATTTATTTAACGCTTCATACTGCAACTCACTGAGGCAGGGCACCATGGTAACATAATGCAACCCCCGGTAAGGATATACATAAGGAAGCACTTCAGCCCCTTCATGAGACGCGCTCCATATTTCAGCAGGAAACTATAAAAACAAAGTGGAAATGAAAACCTTTGGCATTAGCGCTGACTGTCGGAGAACGTATTGCCAAAATGATTGACGGCTGATGTGCAGCCACCTCCCTACAGAAACACACAGGGAACAACTAAAGGCTCACTTTCCCTTATTCACATCTCACGTCACAACGTGAAAGTGACAAAGAAACAGAAGACTGCTAGAATACTGGATCTCCAAAAAGCGCCATTGTGGATTATCATGTGAATACATTTCTATCAAGAGTGAACATGAAGCTCTTACACCAGATAGCCGAGGTTAAATTCATTTCAGGGTCGCTAAAATGTCTTATTGTAACTTCAACATAAAGTGACACTTCCACTGTGTCCAATCTGTAAGGAAATGTAATAGCTCTCTGTGCTATAACAGTAAGACGCGTAACCATTTGTTGACTCTTTCACATTTATAAGGTTGACAAAGACCAACAAAAAATGATTTAAAAAAAAATGGATATAAATGGCAAAGTGGGGAAACAAACACTTAAGACTTGTTTATAGACATTTTCATATACACACACATGAAACTGAGAACAGGGAGGGGGGGGGGGGGGGGCACGCACACTTAAATAAATTCAAGCATACTATTGCCATTTATCTCGCCAGACTGAGAAATGTTTGGGGGCAGACTGCACCTACATCATGTGGTCGGACCAACTTTTTCTGTGCAATTTACAGAAGTTTTGTTGACAGCCAGTTAGGGTGGTTTGGTAGCTTGCAGGATTGTAAGATCCCGCGTGGAGATTTTTGTAAACAATGTTATGTTTACACTGAGGGTTTCTCACTTCAACACAATGCTTGTAGGCCTGGGGCCAGCGCATGTTGATTGCCTTCCTTCCTAGTTAATCTTTAGCAGAAGGCATTTGCTGCCTGAACCATCTTCACTGCTACATGTTTCTCTGTGCATTCCCACCACCAACAATCATAATGGAATGATAGTTGGTGAACGGTTCAGAAACAGTAGATTCACTAAGGCTGTCACACAATGATCAAAAGGAACAAAGACATTTCAACTTTCTATGGTGCTTCTCTGGTAAACCGACCAATGAAATGGTGCCTTTGCCCCGACCAATACAAGATTTGCGAAGCCAATACAGATATTTCAAAGACATATCTCCACTTCAGTTCCTTGTCATTCACTGGCTGAAATGTTTCGGGGAGGGAACAATAACTGCTTGGCTCTGTTCTTTTCTTATGCCATGGCGATAATGTAAAGATACTTTACAGTTCACACATGTAGCATTGGCCTTTTGAAATCTTGCATCTTTCAAAAAATCCCACGCCTCATCCCTTTTGCTGGCCCACCTGCAAACAGCACTTGCATGAAGTGCAACGCCCCCTTCAAGTTGAAGGGTTACTGAACCTGGCTGAGGCAGCTGGAAGAGGGGCTGCACACAGGCATGTAACGGGGGACAGGAGGCCCCCGGAAAATGTTAACCTAACCGGTATGGATGGTGTGCTTGCTACTGAAGAACTTACGAAAATAAATATTTACAGAACACGATGAGTGGGGGGAGGAGGGGGTCTCAGTATCTCTTTCTCGCTGTCCTGATTGCATTTGTTCAACAAAGTTCTATGAAAAAAGGTTTTCCAGGAAGTATTTTGTTGGTTTTCAAGCATGATGCTGCAACGACAGGTGCAGTTGGGTCAGCTGGTGGTCCTGGGTAGGGGTGGGGGGTTAAATGATTTTGTAGGTCAGGTAGTCGCGGAGCGGTGTAGGAATGGCCAGCGTCTCCACTTGCTGGGTGGTAGTCAACCGGCGGATAGACATCCTACACATGTGCTGCAGACTGGCAACGCTACGAGGACACTCCCAGAAGAGCACACTACCGCCACGAGTCCTAAAAACAAACAAAAACACAAGGAAAACAGGT
The DNA here is from genome assembly GCA_943591055.1 of Gobionotothen gibberifrons. Classification (NCBI taxonomy): domain Eukaryota; kingdom Metazoa; phylum Chordata; class Actinopteri; order Perciformes; family Nototheniidae; genus Gobionotothen; species Gobionotothen gibberifrons. Next base: position 110,552 of record CALSBZ010046798.1, read on the forward strand.
TGAGGGTAAGGGCACTGATGCATCATAACCACACTGGGGCTCCATTCCAAAACTGGCCCCTACCCCCCCATAACATCTGTCCTGATTAACCACCTGCCCTACCTGACCATGTGCTACGCTGTTTTATGTCCCTCCTGAAACACGCCGTGTACAAATAGTTCAGTGCAAACATTTACTTGTCAGCGGCGCAAAATCAGGTAGAATGGTCGGAGTTTGAGGTCTTATGATTACGATTATATATATACCCAAGTCCAGTCTAGAAAACAGTAGATGTGTTCATTTGATTGTAAGGTTTATTATATTTACAGTGACTCTTAACCAAGCAGCTCATAAACATCGGATCTAAAACAAATGGCTGTTTTGTGTTAGAATTGGTTGGAGCAATGCTGATCTTAAACCATCTTTACGGGAAGTTGCGACAGTTCTTGTTTCTGACGAAGAGAGGGAATTTTGTTCTGAAGCTTGCTGCTGTATTTACACCCTCCACAAAGGAGCCTCATTCAGCTGGGTGTGTGACTACACACAGTTTAGTCATGAGTGGGAGGTGGTAGGGGTCGCTTTGGAATTGGGCCAGTGAATTTAGAAAATCTAAAAACAGCAGAGAATGCATGGTGCCTGCCAAGGATGCCAGCAAGCGGTGATAAAAGACAGGAAACTGGTTCCTCTGCAGAAGTCAATAAGGTGTGACTGACGTATGTGTGTGTGTGTGTGTGTATATGTGTGTGTGTGTTCAGGGTGGAGTGACAGAGCCTTACCCAGTAGCAAGGACACTTCCTTCAGCGGAGAAGGCACAGCAGAGACCGTTAGAGAGGGAGCCGATGGCCTGAGGGGCTTTCTCCTCGATGCTCCAGAAACGCACCATTCTGAGCACAGACAGAAAACACACTGATGTCACATTCCAGTACAAACACTGGAAAGTTGTTGTTAAAGCAATATTTTGACATTTAAATTGAATTTAAACAACATTTGAATTATATATATTCCTTGTGTTTTAATGATTTGACCCCGCAATGAACTCTCATTGATGGGCTTGCAGTACATTTGCCACATTGCCAGTGAAAGACTGTTTTCCCATCTGGGAGGTACTTTCACTTGACCTTCCTTTTAGATAAGATATGCCAGGAGAAGATTCAGTGTGCCTGGCAGCCCTGTTCGCACTCAGCTGCAATTATGACTATTCCTCAGAATAAAAAAAGGAAAATAAATATCACCTTGTCGGAACTAGATATTTATTCATGTGGTCTTAATCCCCTTCCGTAGATTCCTAACAATTTTGCAATAGTTTTTTGCTTGATGGATGAATCTTACGTTTCATTAAATGTATTTACGGATTCCCTACAATCAATTGTTGCTACATAAACCATGTCCGGCAGTGTCCTCCCTGAAATACTTTCAGTGGGAGAGCTCTGTTTTTTCCCACAGTTGCCACTTCCCAGAGCTTCTTCCTGCCTCTCTTCTCAACATGTATCTGCCAACTACCCAGCCGTCCGCCATCACAGATATTAACTACCTTGTGACAGTCATGTGACCTGTCCAAACACACCAGCATACAGTAGCTCTTTTCTCCCTCGTCCCACTAACACTCATGACTCGCTGCGAGATTTAAAAACAAGCAGAAGCACAGTGAAGCTTTTCTGCAGCGCCATGCTGTTTAAATATCAGCTCGCATTACCGAAGTCAACAAGTTTCCCCGAAAAATGATCAGATCTTCCTCTAAAGCAGGGGTGCCCAACCAGTCGATCGCGGGGAGATTCCCAGTCGATCGCGAGATGTGTCTAAAAATAGAACAACAATATTCTGTTTTATCGTTAATGTCCTACAACATAATCTTCCTGTGCCAGAATAATGCACTTGAACGTATCAAAGCTTTGTGATTGGCCGGCGTGACCCCATGTGTCGAGGCGTGGCTGGTGGTCAGTGGGCACTAGTTAGCTGACGTTGTCCGTGTCAACAGTGACAGTCCGCACACACAAGACCAGGGGTGGACTGGGACTAAAAATCAGCCCGGGCATCTCGACCGGCCCACCACGGTCCGCTAGTAAATCGTCAGCATTCAAAGTCCATCTGTCTCATCTGCAATGCGAGCGTGGCTTTATCGAAGAAGGGTAATTTAGAGCGGCATTTCAAAACGGTGCACAAACGCTATGAGACGGAATTCCCTCCTAATTCCGCCCTACGCTCTTCTGTTCGTTGCGTGCATATGTAGCAGAGTTAGCAAGTTTGTGAATGTTTAATTCATAATAAGTTGTGAATTTTAAAAGATGAGATTGTTTCATTTAATATTTTAAGTTTTGTTTCCCGTGGGAACCCCGTCTCGTTGCACGTCTTTTTTTGCTTCCGGTATGTATTTTCCACCCTCCTGATGGCCATCTGGAGAATCTGGAGAATCACAGAACAGCCGGTCTTCAAGGGCCGGCTCGATTCGCTGACGGCCGTCACCGCCCTTCATTTTTTATGTTTTTAAAAGGCATCATTGAAGTTGCACCGACAGAGGTCCACCGTTTCCCCGCAGCGAGGCTCCCCCCCAGTTAACAGTTCGCTAGCACCCCAGCCCCCCCCTCCCCCCCTCTCTATTTGGACTTGTAGATCTCGGCAGACTGGCAACTTTAAAAGTAGCTCTTGGTTCAAAAAAGGTTGGGCACCCCTGCTCTAAAGGAAAGTGAGAAAGCAATAAAACCAAACAAACAAACAGAACACAGAGATAGAGGTAAAGAAATAAAGTAAAACAGGTGAATGAACGTAACTTTAACTCTCATTCTGTGTCGTACCTGTCATCAGTGATGCTGGCAAGGTGGCGGCCGTCAGGGCAGAAGCTCACAGAGCGAACCCAGCGGTCATTGGCCCCCCCGGCAAAAATGGGTGATGGAGGAGGGAAAAGATGTCTGGAAGAGAGAAGAGCAGGTGCTTAGAAGCAGCCTTAGTGTCATAAACAGTTGGTGCAGAAGCTCCCTTTACAACTGATAAGCATATAACTTCTAAAGAAATAACACATCTGAACACTTCAGTAGAGTGGGGGTTTTGCAATGGAGTGGTGCGGGAATGAGTCCTAGGATTTTACTACTCAGTTGCGCCACTTATGTGACAGACAAGAATAGTCAATTCTAATGTCTAACACGTAATGTGGAGAAAGAGATGTCCTGTATGGGTTGATTGTGCATTGATCTGTTGGTAATGCCTCGGGGTTCCGGTGGGCATGTAAACAAATGCATAATGCTGCGCTATACTTTGCTTTTGCGAACACAGCTTTAAAGTGATTCTCCCCCCCCCCCCCCCCCAACACACATTACTTTTAAATGAATGTTTCAGTTGCTAATTGGAATACTGGAATCAAACCACCCTGACCAGTGCAATGATGGGGAATAAAAGCGTTGCAGGGTAGCCTGTTATTTTCTTACCCGAGTTCCAGCAGGATGGTGGCCTTGTGGTGGTCCCATACGATGACACGGGTGTCATAAGAGGCGGTGGCCAACAACGCCCCATCTGGGGAGAACTCACAGGACACCACGTCATTGTGGTGCCCCTCCAGCTTCCGGATCAGGGTTAACTTATCCATGTTCCATAGGAACACCTGCAACGGGAAGAGAGGATTGTTAGAGTCGATGCAAGGATTTGAGAGACATGACAGAACAGATGTGCTACTTTACACTTAATCATTACTATATACACATTTAGCATTTAAAAATTTTAATTAAGCAGAAGGAATTAAAGCAATTAAACAGTCAAGTTATGCTCAGTGTCATTGTTATGCTTTGCAACCTTTAACCAGGCCCAAAAAACAAAAGAGCACATGCTACACAAGCAGCAAGGCTACATCAAAATACTACACCTACATTAACATAATAGCTTTAAAAGCACAATCATTTGAATTTATACATATTTAATATATTATTAAAAAATGTCAAGTAAAAAATAGAGAAAAAAAAGAAAAGAAAACAAGTAGTAACTTAAGGTAACATTAAGTTACTCCACTGGTTTCCCCTTTCAGAGTTTTAGTTCACTGTGTTTACAATAGGCTCGCAGCTCCGGCAGAAGCCTATGAAGAGACAGATACTGCAAGAGAAAAGAATATTTTATGGCCAAAGGGTTGATACCTCTGGCAAAAACACATATGCACACACCCGCTAAATCATCTGTAGAACCAGTGACGGTCAGAATATGATATTTGTGCCCCAAAATCATGTCGCTGTTAATTCGTCAAAAATCGAAAATGCTTTAAAGTGATGCTTGTTAACGAATCTACATAAAACGTATAACAGTCACATGCAGACGAAGAGTTACGTTTCTCGACTAGCTAGTGTTCTCATTTAAGTTACAGATAGCATTAGCAACATCAGCATTATTTTCTCTGTTACATTTCTCAGCTGCGTTTTCATCACAAGTGAGCTGATGGAGTACTGCAGTTACATTTGTTCCACTGTTGCTGCCAAGAGCCGTCGTACTTTTTATTGAAGCAGACAAAAGCCCCAGGAGACCTGCAGATGGAAACACTACTGGCCAATTTGTCCAATGTTTTCTCAATAACAGCTTAGCTCTTATGCAATTTTTAAGACAGTGCATCCTTAACCTGCACCATGCTTCCATCAGAGAAAGGGGCTTGTGTAACATTTGCAAATCATTCACAGTAAAGAAAGGGGGGGGGTGCAGCTTGTTGGTTAAACTGTTTTCTATGAATTTTCCATTAGCGGCACAACAATGCTACACAGTATGCTACTAGGGAAACACTTATACTGACAGTTAAAGAAATCCTAGCAACAAAAGAGAAGTGTGTGCAGACAGTGGACGGATGGAGCTACTTAGGATGGGGGGGTGGGGGTGAAGGAAGATAGGTGGGGGTGAAGGGGGGATAGAGGGAGTATTTAATAACTGAAACTGAAATAAAAAAATCAATAGAGGGACTGCAACAGCAGAGGTAGACAGACACGGAGCAGCACCTACGTACAGGGTGGTGCCAGGCTGCCCCTGGCCTTGGGGCAATGCGCCCTGTGCGTCCCCGGTTTACACCGGCTGCTCAAAATGTCAGCGCGGCGCTCCCTTCAAAACCAATCACACACTGAGCTCTGCCACCACCTGTGACAGGGAGAGCAAGACACACACTGTAGGGACACACACAGCCTAACAGAGCTACTACCACCAATAACAACCATGAGCACATTGATCTAGAGCTGCAACAGTGCATAAAGTCAACTGATGGGCGGGGGGGGGAACCGGTCTACAGGATCAATATCCAGAAACATGTCTGAGGTAAGTGCTGATGAAATATGGAAAATCAATTCAAAACGGAATGAATTTTAAATCTGACCCTTGGATCGTATGCAGGGTTTAACATGAGGTCACACTTGTCTCCAAGCTGCTATTATATATTTGAAGATTCCCCTTATGTAATGATTTAAAAATGTTGTTTGGTTCCCCCCCACTTCAACAGAAATACTTTTCAGAGTAGGACTGCCACATAAATAATATTTTCGCTCAATGTTACAATTCTGATATATTACAGGCCCTGATCATTTATTTAAACTTTTGTTTACATTAGCATTGAACAGAAATGTAAATGATCATGATTTCATTTGTATTCAAATGCCCTGTACCAAACAAAGGATTTTTGATTACGCAATACTTAAATTACATTTTTCTCAATATTACATTTTAACCAAATATTGCGCTTACTGCTATCTGGTTAATGCACTAATAGACATCATTATACCGATAATATTTCCATTCATTGTGCAGACCCATTTCAGTTGTAGCTGAATTATAAAATGTAAAGAGTTTACCATACATGTTCACACTATAATTTAGCTATATAACAATAGTGAAACAGTAGTCTGTTGGGCATGCAAACTTCAGAACACCAAAAGCATGTTTTTTGCACTGCAAACAAAACCAAACAGAAGGCACAACTTATCATGACACTGAGCAGTTTGTTCTTAGGGGGGATGGGTGGGCGGGGCATTTGTAAGTTGATTGGCTATCAATTACATCAAAATAAGTAAAGAGGAACTTGTGTACATACTGCTTTGCCTGCACCCACTGAGCACAGGATGGAGGAGTCAGGGGAGAAGGCGCTGCAGTACACCCAGTTCTGATGCCCCCGCAGAACCTTCACCATGTTACCTAGGAAACACAAACAATGTTATCTCAGGCAGGAGCAGGACACCGAGTCCTTCACTGTCAAACAAGAATATTTTCTATAGCGATTGTATCTTTTTATCCAAGCCTGGGAGTTTAAGCCTGCTGAGATGAATGTGTAATCTTTTTACATTTGACCATATCAATGACATTTGATTTTGTTTCATTTAGCTAGCAGGATGGCCACATAATGTACCATCATCTTTGAGGTCCCACACGCGGAGGGTCTTATCTCTGGAGGCAGACACCAACATGAGACTGCCATCGGGAGCAAAGGTCAAGTCTCGCACTAATTCAGTATGATCCATCAGATTCAGCAAGAGTTTTCCTGCAAAGAGACAAAGGAAACAGAGAAATCATGAAAAACTCATCCATAGTGAAGTAAAGCTGCACCTCACTCAAGACGAAAGATTGTGCAACACAAAAAGTCAGAAAACAAATGTTTAAAAGAAGCAGCAAGAACTCCTGTTCTGTTCTGGTAATGCACACCTACAGGCCTTAAAAGGTGTAAGTAAAGAATTAACCTGATAATGCTATCCACAAACTACATCACAGTCACATGACTTATTGTCAGGGATGCAAACACAGGTATGGTGAAAAAAGAGAGAACTATTCGAAGCAGAAAAAAACAGTGCAATATACCATCTGACAAAGGCCTGTGCTATAATGCTTCAATTAACTGGCTATTCTTTATAATATACTCAGATCAAGAGGAGACAGAGATGTTAAGTTAGAAATCAAGGCTTTTTTATTATTATTTACAGGTAGATATTATCAAGGGTGTACCTTTGGTTTAAGAAGTGGGGGACACAAAACAGGGGGTCCTCCGCAACGAAACATATTATATTATCATTATATATAATGAGTGTGCAAAGTTATCTAGTGTCTTATCCATATGAACCTGTTTATTTGTGGGGGGGACCTCACCTCCTCAAGGGGGGTCCAGGGGCATGCCCCCCCGAGAAGATTTGTTTATTTAAATTGAAGTTAAATGCATCAATCTGGTGCACTTTGAGGGCAACATTAAAGGAGGGGTAGGTAAGTTTGAGAAACCGGCTCGAGATACACTTTTTGTTATATTCCATGGAATGCTCTTAATATCCTGATAGCAATGCATATTCTAAGTGCTTTGAAAAAAAATCCATAAAAACATGTCCTCTGTGGAAGCCGTAGTACTGTAAAAACTACGACCAGTTATTTTAGCCGGGCCGGCTAAAATAACTGGTTGGCCGACCTGTCTGTCAGCCTTCAATCTCGTGCACACACACACACACACACACACACACACACACACACACACACTCGTACAGTCATTGCGCGTGGCGTCATTGGGCGTGTTTCCCGTCTCCCAGCAGCAGCTCGGGAGCAGCACCACGGAGCAGCAGCTCCGTGCAGACCGGTAGACATCGTCGACCGGTCGCAAAAGAAAAACTGTAATGGAGCAAATGATGAAGAAAAATAAAGTGGAAACTAGGAGAAGTCAAACCAGAGTCAATATCGGAGTTGCTTTTCAACGATGGCGACTATTTACGGAGCACACCGAGCTGATATGTAACGTTACCGGCGCAGCCTGCTCTCCTCAGCTAGACGTAACATTTGTAATACATTTTCACAAAACAAACATGCTAGCTTCAAAAATATAAGCACTGACAATAACTGTGTTATACATTTGTTTTACATTCATTATCATGATCTTGTGCACGTTCATGTGTGTTGGAGGAGGTGCTCTGTAGGAAGTCTGAAGGAAGGGGCGGATTCTTTTCAGTTGTGTACTTTGGAATTTTTGTGCACCCGAGGCGGTTTCTCAAACTTACCTACTGCTCCTTTAAGAGATTTATGGATACAGCTCTCAACACTCATATAAAACAGAACTGTATAATGCTTCAATTAACTGGCTGTTCTTTATAATATACTCAGATCAAGAGGAGACAGATGTTAAGTTATAAATCAAGGGTTTTTAATTATTATTTATAGGTAGATATTATACACTTTTGACTTTAAGGGCAACAATTTGTCTTCTTCTTTGCGAAAGTGTTTCTAGGTTATGGCTAGAAAGGATCCGTCTTGTGTCAAACTCTCACGAGAGTTTGCAAGTCACGTGGCTGAATGTTTACGTTTGTCAGGCAGCCTTTCAGTTACGATCGTTAACATCAGTGGGCCACAGCAAATGATGGTGAGAAGCTAAACTATTAATGATGCCAATGACAGGGAGTGTGATTGTTGGAATAGGGTGTTAGCGGTCTTGCGGTTCAAAGAACAATGACAACACTGTAGATCACCAACACTATGGTTTATTTTTTATTTACAGGCAAGTCAACGTTGTCGCAGTTAAAGTCCCAAGATAGCTCCTGGTGCAATAAAATGTTCCCTTTCAGTGTTTGACTATTATGTCTGATGTTTCTCTATTAATATTGCTGCTGCATTAATGTGTATGTTGCATGTTACTGCTGCAGATGTGTTTCTAAACCGCTCCGATTACAAAGAGAGTTACAACGAGAACGTCACGTCATATTTACACAAGACGGATCCTTTCTAGCCATAACCGTGTTTCTACTGCTTTACGTCTGCTTTACTAACTCAGGGTTCTTACACCTTTTCCAAAGTCAAATTCAAGCACTTTTCAAGCATTTTCAAGGTGCATTTTCAAGCTTTTCAAGCATATTACAGCTGTTGTAAATTACATATTTATATACACGTACTTATACTCAAATGATTATTTCCCTACCTCACATTAAATCAGATGTTCTTTATGCTATAAACAACCAAATGTGTTTCGTGATAGCATTCTACATGAGGATGACAAATTAAAGAAAAGAAAACTAAGTTTAATATTTCAAAATGAGTGACCCATCTGTACGTAGACTGGGCATCCCATATAACCTGGCTGAGCCAATATAAAACAATCAGCCAAATAACTTTAATACATTATTGATTACTATTTTTGAGGTACTTTTAGGTTGGCAGTAAACACAAGTCAGAGGTACATGGTGTACTTCTACTCCACTACATGTATTTAATACCTTTAGTTACTTCACAGATTTGGATGAATGATGTGAAATATAACCAAGTGTTAAATCAGACTTTAGTTCCACCTGGAGTAAATCCACAAGCTACCCTGCAGTATACAAAGTCCTTCAAACTAGCTGCACCTTTACCAGCTTTGAGAACACTTTCATGATC
>CALSBZ010046798.1:120151-134080 GCA_943591055.1 Gobionotothen gibberifrons
TTACTCAAGTACCAGATCTGAGTACTTCTACTTTTACTCAAGTACAACTTCTGAGTACTTATTCCACCTCTGGTAGCGTATTAGCCTGAATTGTAGCCACAAAATCACGCAGAGCAGCATACAAATAGACTCACAATGGTAACAAGTGGAACATAATATTTACAAATGTGTACAATGATTTGTAGGTAATTTTGACTACTCAAGACAGCTGACTTATACATCTACATACAGTCCGTGACTTTTCCTGAAAGTGTGTTATGTAGCACCCTCTGTTGTTAAACATTGTCAACATGAAGTCAGATTGAAGAAATTGCCAAAGAAATTGCCATTTATACCTATTTCCGCCAGCGGGTCATATTGACCCCACCCCTTTTCGCGCTATTGATTTCGCAAACATAAACATGACGTGTTGATATAGCAACACATTTTGCCTACTGCGGTTCCTTATAGATTGAGAGATAGATTGAGATAGAGATAGATTGATAGATATTGATAGCGACAGTCTGTAGTGAAGGAGCACACTCACGGGAGACTGCTCGCGCTGCGCTCCGCAGCAAACAGCTGTTTGCTTTTCACCCAGCAACGACAACGGCCTCACGAAACGCTATGTTGTAGCGTTAATAAATGAAACAATTTAACAAAATTGCTAGTCAAAATACCAATATCACAGGACCATTTTTTTTTTAAAGCAATATTTTTAGTGGCCCGAGCGGGCAAGTTGAAAGTACGTTATGCTGGCCCAGGGTGTCTAAATAGTGCTTCCGGGCCAGCGGGCCATTATCATATGAAAAGCTGAGAGTCCACAGATTCTGTTGTTATACGTTTCATCCCTGTGCGATCAAAAGAATATTAAACTTGTTTGGGCTAATTCAGATGATAAATACAACCTTGAAGCTTGTAAAGGCATAATTACAAGCGGAGAACGGAGTAATTTAACGTCACAGCAGGCATAACAACAGCCGGTGTTTCTTGTGAGTTTTTCCCCGGTACACAAACACAATACACACAAACGCAAAAATACACAAACACACACACATACATACTCGCGAGGTCCCCCCCAGACCAGTACAAACGAAAATATGTTTCCTCCTTTAGAAAGCTAGGAATATCCTCTTTCCAACAGTGTATATAACTCAAAATGTGTCTTCGGGTCAATGCGACTGATTTCGATAGAGCAAGTTTATGCACGAAAAATACTACCAGTAGAAATACATTGCTTTTAAAATCATTCTGTGTGACATGAAACACCACAGGATGGCGACTGTTGCACATACTGACATTATTGTCACCTGCATAAGCAAGTATCCCACATTGAGTTCGCTAACGTTACTAGCTTAAACAAACGTAACATGCAACGTTAGCCTAAGCCAAAATGCTCTAATACGGTTTACCTTTCATGTGGCTCGTGAGCGCAGACTCTCATCGAGAACAACTGCATTTCTTTTTGGCAACCTTTGCAGGAGGCTATTCGTTGTGTTGATCCTCGTTTTAGCTATGGCTTCTATTTTTCTTCGGATAAAACAGCAACCTCCTGGCATACTGCCATCTATCACTCTCATTAGAATGCCCAGTTCACACACAAAAAAACACTTGCAGGTCGCGCGCATAGCGCGGGAAGGCCGGAGCGGGGCTGTTTTATGTAGAAGCGAAGCAATTCTTTTCTTTTAATCTAAAAAGCGAACTATTCAGTCAGACAGCAATTTATTGTAAAAGTAAAGCATTTACATTTTCAAGCACTTTATCTCAATTTCAAGGACCATTCCCAAAATTCAAGCACTTTCCCAACCTTGAAAACCCCACGTCAAATTTCAAGCATTTTCAAGGATTTCAAGCACCCGTACGAACCCTGCTAACTGCTTTACGCAACCGACTGCTGCTGCGTCATGACGTCACCGGTGCTTATCAGGCTCTAGCTCGGAACCGGCCCTGGAACCTCGTTGGTGTCAAAGGGGCATTAGTTCGCCGGAGCCTCGCAGCGGGGTTACAGCGCAGAAGTGCGCCGCATTTGCGCATGACTGATGTGCAATAACATGTGACTCCTCTGTTTGTACTCTGTTGGTCGCTTGTTAGCAGACCCTTCACGCGATAGCAGAGCGAACAGGTACAGGAGGCGTAGAGCGAGGGATCATTGTCCACTATTCGTGGTCGCGGATGGATACAAAAATATACTTTGGCGGACGTTAATAGGCTAAACGTCGGCTTAAAGTAAAGTATGTTTTGAAGTGAGAAGTTATCCGTCAGTCTGTGAGTAGGACCCCCCCCAAACGAAAACTCTTCGGTTCTCCACGGATTACACAAGTCACCCAAATCAGCGTTAAAAAGGCGGGAGGCGCCTAAAAGCGACAAATTTGCATCACTGTATTGTAAACACCACTAAGCTAAAGGTGATTCGATGTGATGAGGTTACGCAGTCTCATTTAGCTGCTTACCTAGTGCTGTTTTAAAGACAAATAAGAGCTTCAGGCAATTAATGAGTGGGGCGTTTACCGACGTATTTTCATAAAAAATAATAAAACAAAGCGTGAACATCTCTTAAAGTGGACCTATCATGCTGTATCTGAATAATATATTGTAGGGCCATACCTATATAAAACATGTCGAAGTTTTTTTTTTTTAAATACCAAACAGATCATGCATTTTAGCCATGCCTCATTTCGCTCTATTTGCAAGGGCTGAATCCGTGAGAAGTCTTCTTCGCTGCTTTTGTGGCAGACTACAGCGCCACCTACAGGCCTAGCATATGTACTACAGCGTCTCCAGTGCTAACAAAACACACGAAAAAAACATTGACTTCAAGACGAGGGAACCAAAAGTGCTAAAATGTTAACTCACGCCAGGGTTTTGGAACTCATTCCTGCAGATCAATATTACCTCATCTGATAAAAAACTCATGAAGCTATTTCCTCACCAGTGTATACATCCCAGATCTTGATGCGACCGTTGTTGAGGCCCGTTGCCAGTAGCAGCTGGTCCTGACCGAACTTGAAGCGGTGCCACTCGATGTTAACGCAGCGGCTCTGCTTCTCGGGGACGGACGAGCCGAAGGCCAGGCCCCAGACGATGTCACCGCAGTCGATGGTGTGTTCGCGGGGCTCGTCGGCCGTCTGGATTTCCTGGCCCCCGTTGCTGTTCTGACGGGACAAACGGCGAGGGCTCGAGGCATTGGTGGCCTCTCCATTGTGACCGATTGAACTGCAGTGACAGAGAATGGAAACAAGACACAAGAGACCGCCAAGATGAGCAGTTGGTCTTAAAACTGAATGACTAAATAGCAAAAATATTTCCACATCCGTTGATGGGGGCTCTTTATTTAGTTATATCATTAATAATGAAGTGTAGCTAACTCTGCAATAATCACATTGCATTTCCTATAACTTCTCATCCATGAGTGGATGCACACTTCCTTTTGCGCAAAGATGTGGTAAAGGTTTCCATCATGAATTTGCTTATTGCTTAATAAGCTGTAGGGTATTTGGAGTATAAAAAAAAAAGAGTAATTTAATTTAGACATGCTGCTGAATTATTATTTTTTAAAGTATTTTTGGGATCTTTGAAGCGAAGTGAATATGTGAAATCACAACAGGAACACAGGAGTGAAACTAAACTCCAAAACACAGCTCCTAAGGCACCAAAATCTAAAAACAGAAGCTGAGATGTTCCACCTAGTCTCCAGCACAGACACACTCCGTGAGCTATTCACTGCTGCGAGGCTGTAGTGAAAACAAATGTCATCACAGTTTGGCAGGCGTTGATTAAGCAGACCGACCCAGGCTCATGGAAAATGTGTTCTGCACTTGTTTTACAGATAGTGAGAGAGTCACAAGGCCCTATTGAGTGGAAAGAAAAATTGCCCAATAAGCAGAAAGGGAGTCAATAACAAAAGCCACATGTCCTGGAGAGGAGCAGTGGAAGAGTTTTGCTTCTCCTTATCCTTCTTAACCTTTCCTATCAGGACAAACACTAAAAGTTGCGAGCATGAAAGTATGCTGTATCAAGCAAGTGCTAGAAATACATGTTTGAGAATAATTCTGCACACAGCCTGCGAAAGCAACAGGTCAGCAATTGGCATAATACTATCGGCATCAAAGTTCAGTCTCAGTGGAAATTGATGGTTTACTAAATTACAATGATTTACCTTACTGCAGATAAGGTAATTACATTTGAAAATAAAATCCACGTGCAAAATCTTGTGTCCTTTATGTTTTTTTTGGGCTTTCTTTTAACAGCCTGTGTTGTTAAAGCCCTGAGGTTGATTCCTACACACTGTTTAGTGGGAGTAACTGAGTGATTTGCAGTTTCTATGGGTACTTACAAGTTCTTCAGACATTTTGCCCAGGGAATGAGCCTCACAATGCGATGCCCCTGAGACCAGGCAAAGTAGGAACCATTAGGTGCAAAGGCTACTGTCCACGTCTCGCGTCCAGCCTTCTGGTCGAAGGGAGCAACAGGCACCAGGAGTTCACCGATGAACTTTGCCTTTCCTAGAAGAAGAAGACTGTTGCGTTAGCTACACCAATAAAAGATTTCCAAACATCCCAAAGTAACCTCTTCACTCGGAGGCATGAGAGGGCTTGTCACTGATGCGGGCATCTGATTGGCTAACTGTCAAATATAATATTGGTTAAAAAAAAACAAAAAACAGGTGGGGAAACTGTACGAGATAAATGGTCAGAGGTGGACAAGTACTCCAATGTTGTACTTAAGTAAAAGTAGAACTACAACAGAATAGGAATACTCTTTCACAAGTAAAAGTCATGCATTCAAAATGTGTCTCAAATACAAAGGTATTGGCATCAAAATAGACTTAAAATACCTAAGTTAAAATAGTCATTATGCAGATTGGTCCACTCCAGAATAACATAACATATGTTATGATTATAATTATTGATCCATTGATGGGGTTATCAAAGCTGGTAAAGGTGCAGCTAACTTGAATCACTTGGTATGCTGCAGGGTAGATTGCGCATTTACAACAGGTGTGACTATAGAATTATTTAATTTGTGTTTATATTTCATATTATTAATCCAAATCCACAAAGTGACTATTTACATCTGAATTGTAGTGGAGTACAAGTACAAAGAAACAACACATTTAAATACTAAAAGTAAAGTACAAGTATCTCACAATTGTACTCAAGTACAGTACTTGAGAAATGTACATAGCTTCTCTGATTTCACACTACTGTATGCTACATTTATGTATTCTTTTCTCTTTTAAAAAATAAAAATACTGTTACTGGTGCTTTTTATTGTCCACCTGGATGTGTATTTTTGTAATTTGTGTAATTTCCATTTATATCTTTAATATGTTATGCATGCCTCTTAATATGTTGCCATTATTCGCCCTTCACATTTGCTGTAACGATGCAACTTTCCCCTCTGTGGGACAAATAAAGGTATTCTAATACACCACTGGAAATTGTCAAAATGCTAGGTTACGTAATTAATGCAATTACTCAAATGCATAGGTACTTTAAGTAGAAAATATCAATGGTTAGTTTTCCATGTTTTAACAAGAAGCGTGACCTACGTGTCAGACCATGAATCACTCACACTGATGTTAGGCTGTTGGGGGAGGGACGCTTTAACCAAGAACCCAGCATGACAAAAATCAAACATTGACGTACTTGAAAACAAACAAAGCGTGGACAGTGACAAAACAGTCACATGTAATAACGTTATATACATAGATTGATTAAACAAAGCACTCGCTAACTGAGACGGTGCTAACGCTAAAAGGCATGAAAAAAGCTAAATTGAGAGCTAGCTGTGATGCTAAGCCCCGAGACTGCACACCACGCAAGACCACTGAACACAAGCTAAACGAGCTAACTACGTTACACACCCACATGCTAGTTAGTTGCATTTTTAAGGTGTTAAAGAACCGTTGAGAACAATAATTAAACGGTAACGGGTTGGACTTACCTATATCATTTTCGTTTACAGAGTCTGGGAAGCTTGCCGCCATCTAAATAAGGGCACAGGACTAAGAGAAAAGCCAAGCACGGAATGTAAAGCGAAAAAAAAAATAGACGAAATTAGCAACTGGAGCGGACCGCAGTTCTTCCTCCTCCGATGTCGGTTGTATCCCTTCGCCGAGCGTTAACTTCCCTGGTGGAAAAATCAGTCGTAGTTCGCTTTTTGTGAACCTCTCGTTTTCTTTACTTTTGTCGATAATTTGCTTTATTTTACGGTTCAAATTCCAGTTCTATATTTAAACAGCTCAGGTAACAAAAACGGGTTAACATGAAACTGTAGAGTTGGGAGCAGTACGGACCCTGGTAGTACAATGGCTTCTAACCACAGGCTGATGTTCATCAAGAGGAGGAGTGACGTAGAACATCCTACGTCATCACAGTTTCCATGGTAAAGCTGTTAACACCTCCCCCTGGAATTCTTTCATTGTACTACCATTACCGCCACCCTGTGGTATTTCACATATTTTATGTGGAAGTCATTTATATTTATGTTTTATACAGTCAGTCTTTGGTGGAAATAAATAATTCCATACTATGTGAAATGTTAATACATAAGCAAATAACATTATTCCTACAGATCTCATACATTTGGTTTTGCCAAAGATATGCACTAAATTGAACATGTTAAATATTCCAACACAGAACAGCAACAGTCGGCTACACTTCAAACAATAAACTTGAAACTTAATCATCATTAATAAAAAACAAAAATAGCTTCAAATAAATGTATATAACTTACACAATCGTAATTATAACAGCCTCTTTATTAATTAGGTTTCATGTTCAACTATGTGTTCTGGGTTTTACCTTTTTACTTTAAGACAGATTTTCCTTCCATTAACCATACATTTAAGGTTGAACATTAGTTGACCTCCTTCAATATTGCAGTAGGACACCTATCATGCTATATTCAAATGATATATTGTAGGGCCATACCTATATAAGGTATATATACGTTTCTGTTTTCAAAATACCAAACAGATCATGCATTTTAGCCATGCCTGATTTCGCTCTATTTGCTGTTCTCCAGCCCTGTTTTTGCAGGGGGCTGATTCTGTGAGCTGCAGCTGACCACGCCCCCCTGCAGGAGAGGGGAGCGTGCTCTGATCAAGTCAGAAGAGGGGGAGAAAAATAGATCTCCGTCCTCCGTGTTTTATTATATTATTATATAGAGTCGTTATTCATTTGTTTTAAAGCTCAATAAATAACAAAGAAGACCTTTGACCGGCACTTTTCTAATTTTGTCCGGAAGATTTGACCGGCGAAAGAACGGGCGAAAGAACTGAAACTCTGCCGCACGGTCCCCTCGTTCCTTGGAAGAGGCGGAGAGGTGGGTGTTTGTCATCTGCTGGTGGACTAACCAGAGAGAATTACAGTGCTTGCCTCAACGGGGAGGGATTGCATTGAATTACAGCAGCGGGAGCAAACGCTTGCCTCGGGGAGGGAGAAAAAGAGCCACAGCGGAGAATAAACAGAAGGGCAACCATGCGTGGGAAGTCTTCTTCGCTGCTTTTGTGGCAGACTACAGCGCCACTTACAGGCCTGGCATATGTACTACAGCGTCTCCAGCGCTTTCGAGCGTGCGAGTTGGGCCGTGGCCCAACCCCACATTCCCCTGATAGGTGGAGAGTTGGCCCAATAGCCGTAGCGCCACCGTCCTGACGTCAGGACAGTGTTCAAATCTGGATCCGTTTTTATCAGATCCGTTGCAGCCCCTTTTTTAGAGATTTGGGTATGGAGGAAAATAGAGAGGGTTGTGTTTTCTGACACTTGGTGAGTTCCCTGGAACACCGGGGACACATATTCATGTATAAAAGACGTACAAAAGTGCATTTTGCATGATTTTCAGTAAATTAGCTTCACCTATTGACTGTGTTCAATATATCCAGTTCCTCAATTAAATTAGACTAAATGTTATAATAACTTCTCTTAAAATGCTGATCTTTGTGGGAATACATGTTGTATACAAAAACATATTTAGCCTACTTCACTGAAGTTATGTTATCGTAATGTGAACAGTTATTTTAGAGAAGCAGTTTTACAAAATAATTTAAATGTTTCATTTGTTTTTCAACCCGAGCTAGTTCAGTCCAATCATCTTATTGGATATACTATACTGTATTTGTTTAGGTTTTTAATGGCTGGTCTCGATTACATTTCAAGATCGAGCTCTACACATTCCATTCTTAAACCAACAACAGCAAGAAGACATTTTGGGTATGTAACCTCAGCCGACTACTCTGGGTTGATTCATGTTCATACTTAGCTTAATTAATAGTCAAATTAGGAATTGTATTACCTTATGTCCATTGTTTTTTTTGTGATTTTACTTAACATCTTCGCTATTTGACACATTTAAAAGATAAAACGTTTTACATTGTACTAAACTGTTCATTTGTATACATTCACCATCAAAGGGCAATGTATTGTTGGCAATACAGATTGTAAAATGAAAAAAATGATTACCTTATTTTAGAAGAGACTAAAAAAATCTAGACATTTGGTTATTTAGACCTTAAACTGATTTTGATATTTTAAAGACTAGAGCTGGACTATAGTGTGAATAGTTCTAATCATTAGTTTATATTTGTACCAAAAGTGTGTATAATTCTGGGCAAACAAAATCACAGTGGACAACACATTTTACTTTATAGAAAAACCTTTAATGATCATGGTAATATATTTACAATATAACTCAAACAAATCCGACAGGGTACAACAAAAGGATATCCGGGCTCACATGTTTCCTTGCGTAAAAGAAAACCTGTGAAGAAATTAAATCAATAACAAGCTTTACAAACATTGGGGAAAAAAGCATGTCTATCTTCAGCTTCCTTTCGTGGTTTGTTTCTTCTGTTTGGCATTTTGATAACTAAAAGTAACAAAGATAGACCCATTTACGTGTAGTCTGCGTGTTTAAGGAATTACAACAAAACTGTGCAATATAAAAATTATAAAATATTAGATTAATTGAAACCTTACGTTGATTTAAATTGAAAAGAAAAACATTTTAGAAAGCTTTTAATACTTTACATTGCTTTAAAAATTTAACTTTAGGAAGTGTATGAAGTGCATCTCTTAAAACTCACACCTCTTCAAGATTTAAAACAAAAAGGGATCTTGAACTATACTTGAGCATTAGAAATTAACTGTTTGATTATAAATGACCGACCATCTTTAAAGGTAATACCAAAAATACATTTAGCTCTGGCTGTTTAGATGTAATGCTGCGTTCACACCGGACGCGATGCGATGTTTGTAAAGTCAATGCAGTGACGCTGACAGACGCAAATTCGCTCCGACGGCGAGCATGAAGCGGTGGACACGAATTCCGCGGCACGATTGGGGCCGCGACAAACGCTTGAGTTAAATGTTTTCAACTCGAGCGTCATATTCGCGTGACGCGATCTCGCGGTAGCCAATCAGCGATGAGGATCTGAGCCTGCCGTCACTGACGTTCAACCAGAAAACATCAGCCGTTAGCTGTTAGCCCTCAGAGCTCACAGCTCCTCATATCTGTTCAGAAACTACACAAAAGTTAAACAAGTCCAAACCACAGACTGTCTGTGTCATGGCGAATACAGTCGCTGCTTTATTTATGTCTGTAGGCCGTTGTTGTGAGTGTGGACGGTCGGAGCAAATACAACGTTAGCTTAGCCTGGTCGATCCGATCTTCATTCAGAAAACACGCATTTTAAAAGGTTTTTCGCCTGCCGTCTTTAATTCATGGGTTTTACCAACCGGTATCAGTATGTTGTTACTTCGGCATCATTTTGAAACGTGAATTACAATTTAATCACGGTAAAATATGTTCATTGTGTTGTAGTTGTTTGTAGCCCCCGAGCCAGCGCGTCTTGTTTGAATGATGCAAGTAAACACAGCTGACAGCCGCGGTGAAAATCGAGCATTTAGAGCGATGCGATAAGAGCAATTAGAGCAAAGCGAATATTCGCATCGCGTCCATTGTGAACGCAGCATAGGCTTTCTGACACTTCCCGAAGCCTGTGCTCTTTACTGGAACTACACTCCCATCATTGTTTGGCATCATGTGACCTACGTTTGTTTCAACAGCCCCGCTGAAAAACGTCCCAATAACTAAATAAACTGCGAGAGCTGCAAAATAGTGTCTTACATTTGTGACCACCTATGATGTGTTGAGGAAGACTCATGGAGGGAAAGTAATCAAAGGGAAATTGAGGAGAATAATCTGGGTGGGTTTCCCTGAGAGGAGAAGACATCAACAAGTTTTCCTTAAGAAGAATCGACCCACTAACACACCACGACACAAACCAGACGCACAAATGCTCCAGACAACTCAAGCCGTTTGACATTTCAATACTTTACTCATCTTTTTTCAGTGGACCCTGGTTCACAGCAGACATTTTGAAACGCTCAGCTGGATTAAACATTAGGGACGACAGCGGCATGTAGGTGAGCCTACTCACAGGACACCTCATGGAATGGAGACTAATTAAAGTAGTTATTTACACTTAATAACTTATTGAAACATTTTTACTTTAAAGAGGCCACACTGTGTGCTGTGAGAAGGCTCCTTTTTTGGCCCGATGATATGGGAGTTGTTCCGGTGGCTGGGTGAGAGGTCAGGACCTAAAATCAAGAGCCAGCCATCCGTAATGCTGCGTTTACCGGCTCTCTTTATCTTTGTTTAAAAGAATGACATTATATTTGTTGTGATTGAAATGACACACTAGTACAGTCTCTCAACGTTTCAATGTGTTGGTTTTTAAAGTTCGTTAAGCTGCCTTCACATGAAAAATGATTTGCCCTTTGAGCAAGCTAGCAGGGAAGATAACGATAGAAATAAAAAACGTAACTATCCGTTTTAACTGCGAGGCTATGCAGCGAAAAACCGGTGAATACAGCTAGCTACGTTTTGTTTCTATCATTACCTCCCCTGCTAGCTTGCACCGCTACATACAGCGGTTATCTGAGTTTGTGCGTTGGAAAGTCAGCAACAATTGAGGACAAAGTTGAAATATTTTTAACATTAAGAGCACCAGGGCCCAATAGTTCAAAACTTTTAATCCCTATCAGATCGGATCAGATTTGGATTTTGGGTAGTTTAAAAACCAAAAAAGCACTGCTGCCCCCTACATACACAGTATATAATACATGACTACTCCTGGTGTTTCTGCATGTTTCAGCCTGGTGGCAGCAGTACTGGAAACACAACATTGACCAAATATCATCTCACAATAGTGATAAACAGGTTCCAGGACACAGAGCTACATTAGCCTTCATTAAGAGTTCCTCATCAGGGTGTTTCACTGAGAAAAATCTGCTCCAAAACAATGAGTTGAAAAATACTGAAATGCCCATTGAGAGTTAGCGAGATCTCTCTGTGGGTTTCTCACAACAGTCGTCTCCCTCCAGTCACATGATATATCTTTTTTATAAAAATAGTGAGAAATTAGCTTTACAAGTAAAGTTGTGTGTACATGACTTCTATTAAATGGTCTAAAACATGCATTAACACTGGAATGGTCCAATGACTTACTATAAATCACATTCAGACATCAAACTTCGCTCATCCCTAAATAAGCAAATAACACATGTAAGTAGTTTAATCAAAAGGGGATAGATAACACACACAAAACTGTGAAAACATTTCCAGAAAGGTTTGTGGAGATATTCTGTTCACGCAGGCTACATCACACCTCTTACACCTTTACCCATGCTAGTTTCACATCTACCGTTACATATCAAGTCATTTTGTGTTTTTCTTTTGTTCCGTCTTTACTCTTGTCCACATCGTATCAGAATAAGTGTTCAAAGGGTGATCCTCCAATCACCTTTCAGAGACATTTCTATCACTCGTGTTCCTCTGAGCTCGCAAAGATGAGATCAACAAACACATGATTTGCTCAAAGACTCAGGGGACATTAAAGAATATGGCAAACAAGTCTGGAAGATATTTCTTATCTTCATAACATCTTAGGAGTTCAGGAAACCTGTCAGAATACAGCGGAGCAATGAATGGAGAGCAGAGCAGTGGATTCAGACTCTTAGTTTGCTTCAAAGGGCCAGGTGAGAACAATGCCATTCCCCAAGGTAAAGTACAATGATGTCCCAGAAGAAGGTCTAAAAACAGAACACCCATAACCTTCAAATGCAAAGGTTTGTGGGTAGGAGCCTAGGAGGAGGTAGATGTTGATACCTGGAATAAATGAACCTTGCCAATGTTGACAGTAATGATGTCCTGGAGGAGGGGGGTGCTGTTTCTTTAAACCTGCCACCTGCACTAGCGCAGCAACGAAGCCGAGAGCCCTCACTGGCTCTCCACCATGAGAACATATCCAAAGGCGGGACTATTTGACAGTATTTGTCCATCCCTCTCTAGGCCACCGCTGCTTTGCTCCAATTACAAATGGGGGCCACCAAAATGTTAAGATTGTACGCTGTTAACCGAACAAATTCCAAATCATGCTCCTTTTCATCTTAATCAATCTAATGCTATGGCTGTGTGTTTTACCATGGTATATTCACCATATGCTTATATCATACCCTGAAGGCCACACAAATTGACCCTCCTCCAACCACACGGCACTATTTCATCTTACTCTCTTCACATTGTGATGCCTTCAGGGCCCCTTCCTTAAAGTATGTTCATTCTGAGCTAATAACAAGTTTGCCTTTAGACTGTGACCTGAGTTATAACCTATTTGTATAAAGTAATACAGTGGTGAAGGGATGGAGTGTTTTTCTAAGCTAATCCTGAAGTGAGCATTGCAAGGGCTACCTAAAAGATAAGCAATGGGCTTTTTCCATTGGATTTTAGAATCTTAGATCTGTGGCAAACACACATTTTGTTTAGAATGATAATCTCCACATATTGAGACTATTTTGATAAAAGTTGAAGTATAATGCTAACGGTAGAAGTAGCTAACTTAATGCTACAATCGTACTACTTCACCGTAACATCACTTTTTGTCCACACCACTTAGCCTAAGGCGAACTCGTCGTTGAAGTGTTGATGTTTAGTAGTCTTATTTAGCTTCTCCTTTTAAGACACATTAAAGCTTCAGACGTTTACCAGTTGGGTATTTACTGACGTATTATATGTCGTAGGACAAAGCGCAAACATCTCGTAAGCTTGTATTTACCACTAGTCTGGTAAAGAGGGGTTAGGGGTCATCCCTGCTATACTCTATTCTATTGAAACATAGTAGAGAGGTTGTCATGTCTTTCTGCTCATTATCTGTCATCCTGGTGTTGTTGTAGTGTTCTATGCTACAGTATGAATGACATCGTTTTCACCTTGCAAACAGAGCAAACCAATAAGCTGCTCCGTCGCTGTCCGAAAAACGATCCTTTAAATGTGATCAGTTTGATACAAAGTGTTGACATCTGGGCAGCCACAACTTTAATGGCCGCAATATTCTGTCACTTACGTAACCCCGGACATGGAAACACAGCAGAATATTACAATGTGATTAAGAAAACATGGTAAAAAAGCTCTACATGGTTTAGTGTATAGAAAGCATCTGAAATGCCTGTGGTTCGCAGTCAGATACACAGTGTGTGAGTAAGAAAGGTTCATATGGTAGAAGTGTTCCGTCACTGGGTTAAAGGAAGCCGGTGAATACTGTCAGGACTAATGCTTTTACCTTTACGTTTCAAATGATATGTTAAAGTGTTATAATGTCGTCCCCCTTCTCCTTGGGCCTTACATTGTCTGGTATCGGATTAGGGTGGGGGAGCAGGGGAAGACAGGAAGAGCTGCAAGGCCGGCTCCCATGGGTCATGCTGCCGTCGCCATGGTAACCCTGATATGGTGCAGCACAGGAGGATCTGAAATGTAGACGAGAGTCTGTCTGATATGGGTTTCCATCATCAAATCAAACAATGGATGAGCATCTTCGGTAAACGTGGCCCCTGCAGTACATGTGGCCCATATAAGGACTCAGCTTTAGTACATGTGGCCCCTGCA